>OY731408.1:18891178-19132231 GCA_963425845.1 Sphenostylis stenocarpa | reverse complement strand
CCGCGTCTCGACCTGGAGGAGAAACGAGACGCCGTCTCGTCCACCCAAATGGCGGTCTCGATCTGGAAATTTTCCCTATATATAGGGAGCGCGGCTTTGGGCTTCCTCACAACTCCTTTCGCCTCCAGAACCTCCTCTCCCTCAACTCCTGCACCCCCAAGTCCCCTCTAGTCAAGATGTTTGGTAGAAGCGCTTCCAGAAAGAGAAGGAGCACTGCTGGTGCTAGTAGTTCCGCAGCACCGCCACCCCAGGACCCTTCCCAGCTAGCGCCACAACACCAGGCCCGTCTTGAGAACATCCGGACCTACCAGTGGCACCCTATGCTCAAGCTGGATTTTAACATCCTGGCCGAGTTCGGATGGGAGGACGACGTCCGGGCCCATCTAGACAGCATTGGGTGGGGATTCCTGCTGCAACCACCACCTACACATGTGTACCCACAGGCGGTGCTGGAATTCTTAGCCTCCGTCTCCTACTCCGAGAGCCCCTCCACGGTCCCGGGCCTACAACCCACTAAGATGGTGACATATTTTATGGGTTGGCAGTACCAGACTTCCACCCTCAGAGAATTCAACGTGGCCATCGGGTTCGTCCGGCCCGAGGAGGCCATGACCCAGGAGTACCGTGACGCCATCTTCTCACGGCCCACCCACCTTACTGCTGCCGAGATGTGGCGTGAGCTCACGGGAGCCACCACGCTGCCCACGCTGATGAGGGGATCTGCGCTTCCCCCAGCACTCCGCATCTGCCACAAGCTGCTGGCTGGAACTATACACGGGAGGAAAGAGAGTCAGGGCAAAATATCCCTCCCTGACCTCTTCATACTATACTGCATGAGCCAAAGGCGGCGCTGCAACCCCGGGTACTTCTTCCTGAGAGCCCTCAAGGACTTCGGGAACAGATCTGCGGGGGCCGTCCTCGTTGCTCCCCTCATCACCCCCTTAGCAGAAAGGTTTGGGTGCCCTGGCCGGGAAGAGCTGGCCCACAATCTGCGACCCGAATCCATCGGCGGGTCGATCTTGGTCAGCATGGGAATGCTGATCCGCAGAGGGAACCAGCTGGCTCTCCACCCCACCCTGGATTTCGCATTGGAACTCCAGGATGTGATGCAGGAAATGCCTACATCTCCTGACGTCCAGCAGCAACAGCAGCAGCAGCAGCCGCCCCGGTATACAGACGACTTCGCTGGCATGCACCTCCACATGAACGACCTATGCCAACAGCTCAACAGTATGACTGTGAGGCAAGAACAGGTGTCCCAGAGGCATGAGCAGCTATCCCAAACAGTGGAGCAATTGTCCCAAAGGCAGGAGGCCTTTGACACCCGACTGGGGGAAATGTACCAGCACCAACAAAGCATGCGCCAGGATTGGGCGACTTTTCAGCAAAGGTACCAGGATGAAGTCCAAGAGCAGGAGGACTTCAGATACCATATGTACCAGCATTACCCTCCCCAGGGATCGGGCCCAGAAGATAGCCCCTAGGGATAGTAGCTCCAAAAAAAAAAATATATATATATATATATATAAAATAGGGATGTAATAAAATTTCCTCATGAATGAAAATTTTATTTCATGCATCTTTTTGCCTCCCTTCGCAAAAGCCAGCGTAACAGAAAAGAAGCTTAAAAAGAAAAAAGGCACACGCTTAATAAAAAGCCACAATCCAAAATCGCGAGAAAAAAGAGATAAAACCGCGAGAAAAAGGCAGGATTAAGCCATCACAACAACCAACAAAGTTTCGACAAGAGTCGAACAAAACCAAGATCCCTCCGACCAACCAGCCAGGATCGGATGGTCACTACCAAAATCCGAAAAGCAGTCAACTCAACACAAGAAGTACTCTCCAGAGAGGTGCGCCTGATCTGCGCTCGAGCCGGATCAGTAAGTCGCACTACCACCCTGATGGGCGGTTCATACCCATCCGGTCCCGCACAAACGGACTGTACCACCCTGATGGGGGGATCATACCCATCCGGTCCCACACAACGGACTGCAAGTACCAGCCTGATGGGGGGTTCATACCCATCAACCGAAGGATCGACTACCGTTAGAAGAAGCATCCTAAGGTTTCACATCGGCGCATGAGCTACCTGAGCAGTAAGCCGCCACCACCACTGGTCCCACACAATGGACTGCAACTACCACCCTGATGGGGGGTTCATGCCCATCAACCGAAGGATCGGCTCCGTCAGAAGGAGTACCTGAGGTCTTACCACATGTTCACTGAAGGGATCGGCTACGTCAGAAGTAGTATCTCGGAAGTGCACGAACACCAAAGTTTTCCCCAGAAGATCAACCGCCGCAAGACGGGACGTCTGAAGGGCAACCGGGCAAGAGGGTCAACTCCTTTACCCCCCAGTCGATCGTCCTGACACAGAAGGCCAGCAGTCGGCTGGACGGATAAAGGGGGGGCAGCTGTAGACCCCAAATCTTGCCCGGCCTCCAAATAAAGACCAGAAGACCTCCTATTTGAAGATGGACAAGCCTAACAAGCCACTAGGAGAGACTATTAGGCCCCATACTAGGATAGGAGGGAGTTTCTGTACCAAAAAATAAGTTTTCTCGCTTCGAAGGGACGAGACCGCCGTCTGGACCAACCAGACCGCCGTCTCGCCTCACGCAGGAGGCGAGACCGCCGTCTCGCTTAACGAGACGGCGGTCTCGCCACCTACGAAGGACGAGATGGCGGTCTCGTTGGACGAGACGGCGGTCTGGACCCTGTCAGACGAGACCGGCGGTCTCGCCACCTGACAGCGCGAAAACCTATAAATAGGGGCTCTCCCCCCCTCATTTCCACACACCACAGCTGCATAGCTCTCCCTTCTCTCTAAAAAACTTCTCTCTAGAATCCCTCCGACGCATTTCCGGAGCCTCTGAGTGCTTTCAAGAGTGATTTTCGGCGTTCGAGAGGTTTTCCGACGTCTTGTAGAGTGAAGGGCTGCCATAAAGCACCCTATTTTTAGAGAATTAATATAAAAAGCGTTCTTCGGAGGTTCAAATTCTCTCTCTTCACCTTTACCGTTTTTTTAAATTATGCAATAGATATTAAGGCCATGTAGTCATACTTTTAAATTCCGCAAAATAAAAAGGGCGAAAGTGTATTTTTCTAGTTTACCAATAAAATAAGCCGGCCTGTCATAGGGAACCCGAAAGGGGCATCGTAGAGGGACTAATACTCCCTTTACATGTAACTAACTCCCTTACCCAACTCTGGTTCTAATGACCAAAGTTGGTTTTCGAAAACCAACGCCTTTTAAACCCCTTTTCCGATGTTTCCGGTAAATACATCGGTGGCGACTCCATAGAACCCAAAATAAATAAGTCCTTGGGTTAGCCCGGTTATCGGACAACCCAAAGACACTTTTCGAAAACCTCACCCTTAGGTAAGCCTGGTTATCGGACAACCTAAAGGCGTTGTAACCACCCATTCAAACGCGAAAATCAAAGAGGGTCGAAATAACCATCGCGTCGCTCCGACCGCGCCCCCGTTTTCGGGGAGGCGGCGACAGATGTCATCTTCTCAATTAAACCTCTAGCAGCAGCAGGTGTCATGTCTCCTAAAGCTCCTCCACTAGTTGCATCTATCATACTCCTATCCATTCTGTTCATCCCCTCATAAAAGTACTACAGCAGTAGCTGTTCTGATATTTGGTAGTGAGGGCAACTTGCACAAAGTCTCTTGAACCTCTCCCAATACTCGTATAAGCTCTCTCCCATCTGTTGCCTGATACCTGATATATCCTTCCTGATGGCAGTGGTCCTGGAAACAGGGAAAAATTTCTCTAGAAAGACTCTCTTCAGATCACCCCAGCTCGTTATGGAACCAGGAGCTAAGTAGTACAACCAGTCTTTGGCAAGATCCTCCAATGAGAAAGGAAAAGCCTTCAGGTATATGTGATCTTCAGGAACATTTTGTGGCTTCATGGTGGAGCAGACTATATGGAACTCCTTGAGATGCTTGTGTGGATCCTCCCCGGCAATGGCGCCAAATTTGATCGATGTCGTACTCGGTCAAATAATTAAAACAGATAAATGTAGTACTAGGAAGCTTTCCTAGGTCGTCTCCCAAAGACCACGAATTTCTATCAAAGCTTATCAATTTTTAAAATTAGAACAGTAACAAAAAAAAGGGGAGTTTTTCAAAATTAAAATATTAGATGAAACAGAACAAAAGCATATTATAAAAATGCGGATTATAAACATATTAAAATGCAATTGATTTCCTGATTCTAATGCAGTGTCACTTATCCTAGATTACGAAATTAATTCGAAATTAACCAACTAAGCGAATATAAATCCCAAATTATATTCTAATTCGAAATTAATCAACTAAGCGAAGATTAATCTCAAATTAGCTTTAACCCTTGTTCCAATATGAAATTAACCAACTAAGCGAAGATTAATCCCAAATTTTCCTTAACCCTTATTCCAACATGAAATTAACCAACTAAGCGAAAATTAATCCCAAATTATCCTTATACAATTAAGCATTGCATACATCACATAATCTCATCTCTAACACAGAATTAAGCAAATTGTGATATTAGTTTCGGTTTATTAAGCATAAATAGATTATAATTCAACACTGAGATTAGAAGATAAAGAGTGAAGAGAACAAACGAAATAAAATTGAATAACAAAACCTCAAAGATCTACTTGCATTCTTCTCAGAAAATCAATACAAAGATTTAGCTATCCATGGAAAGTTGAAAACGCAATAGAAGAAACATAATTAAAATCGAAACAAGAATTTTAAAAAAATGATAGAAGAGTAAGCAAACTTGAATATAAATTGCAGAAGATGAAAGGCGGTTGTGTGGTGGTTTCATGGCAGCAGAAAATGAAATTGAACCAAACTTTTTAATGAGCCTTGAGCAGTCCAAATTAAAATGCAGAGAAAACCAGCATGAAAAAAAAAACGTGAAACAGAACTACAGTGGCTGCCTATCTCCTCCTCCTATTGCTCCTCTAAAAATACCAGCCTACCCTAACCCTAGAGTCCCCTAGGAATGGGCCCAAGCTGGCCCATACGGGATTACACATCAAACAAACCCTAGTTGACGTGGCAATCATTAATATGATGTGGAAATAACAGCTGACATGGCAGGTGACGTGGCAGTGACATGGCAGGTGACGTGGCAGTGACATGGCAGGTGACGTGGCAGTGACATGGCAGGTGACGTGGCAGTTGACATGGCAATGATGTGGAAACTCTCTTCATCTCAATATTAATGTCCATACTTCAAAATTGTTTCACCAAAAATACATAAAAATAATTAGAAACGAAAATTAGACCAATTAATGCTAAATTAAGCAAAATTTGGAATAATGGCCCAATGAAGCCCAATCAATGAAAATGCACTAATAATAGACAATCAAACACAATGCACCAATTAAGATAAGTACATAAAGATAAGAAAATGCGGGAAAATAATGGTTCATCACCCAAAATCTTCCCCGACCTCAAAATAAAGAGCAGAAAACCTCTAATTCGAAGATGGGCAAGGCCTAAAAGGTCCTTAGGATAGACTAATAGGCCCCATATTAGAGTAGGAAGGTTTTTTGTACAGAAAAAATAAGGAATTCCACCTAGAAGGCCGAGACCGCCGTCTCATTTGGTGAGACAACCATCTCACCATCGGCAAAGGGCGAGACCACCGTCTCGTTTGGCGAGATGGCCGTCTCGCCACTCACCAATGGCGAGACCGCCGTTTCGTTTGGTGAGATGGTCGTCTCGCGCACTCGCCAAAGCGAGACCGCCGTCTCGTTTGGCGAGACAACCATCTCGCCATTTACCAAAGGCAAGATGGTCGTCCCACTTGGCGAGATGGCTGTCTCGACCTTGCCAGGAAAGACGGCCATCTCGACCTTGCCAGGCGAGACGGCCGTCTTGACCTGACAGGCGCGAATCCCTATAAAAGGAGGGCGCACTCCCCTCCTTTTCACACAGTTCTCCAACCTTCCCTTCTACAATTTCTTCTAATACTTCTCCTAGGATCCCTCCGAAGCATTTCCGGAGTTTCTTAGCTTTCTTAGAGGTTATTCTATAGCGTTGCAACGAAGAGCGACCAGCATTGTAGAGTGAGGGATTGCCAAAAAGCATCCTACTTCAAGAATTTTAATTACGAAAGCATGCTTCGAAGGTTTCCACACTTTCTCCCTCTCTTTTACTACTTTCTATTTACATTTATATGTGCATTAACTGTTAGGGCCATGTAGTCGATACCTTAAATTCAGCAAGTAAATAAAGGGTAAAAGCGTCATTTTAACAGTTCATTTATGAAATAAACGACCCATCATAGGGAACCCGAAAGGGGCGTCGTAGGGAAGCTAAAACCTTCCCTACACGTAACTAACTCCCTTACCCAACTCTGGTTATAATGGCCAAAGTTGGTTTTTCAAGACCAACACCTTCTTTTTTCCCCTTTTCCAATGTTTCCGGATAAAACATTGGTGGTAACTCCATAACCCATTTTCTAAAACCCCGCCTTTAGCTCTAGCCCGGTTATCAGACAACTTAAAAGCGTTGTAACATCACTTTAAAACGCGAGTCGAAAATCGGAAACCATCACGTTGCTCCGACCGCCTCTTTTGACGGTGGCGACAAATGAGAAAACTTATTGTGAGACATGAAAATTATACATATTTAAATAATCAAGATAAAAAGAAAGAAGCATCTGACTTTTTTTATTGATCATATGACCATTGAACGGATTTTAATATTGAAAAAAATTCACAATGACCCACATTTATACATGTTAGACAAATGGCATCTAGAGGGGGGTGAATAGATGCACAAATTAAAATAGATGTCAAATTAAAAATTTATTTGAGTCAATAATTTGTTAAAGCAGAAGCAATAATATAATCAGGAAAAGAGAAAAAGATAAGGGAAAGAGAAGAGCACACAGAGATTTATACTGGTTTGGGTATAGTCAACCCTACATCCAGTTCCCAGTCAACTCTTAACACAAGAGTGACTCCCCATTCACTATCTTTCAAATTCAGTTTACAAATTACAATCAACTCAGCAGAAGAACCAGTAAAAAGTAAACTAATTAAAAAGGCAATCACCTCCTTAGAAACCCACTAAGGATGAACACCTCCCTAGAATCCCACTAGGGATGAACACCTCCTCTGAACAAATCAAAGGATGAAAAACACCCTCCTTAGAATCCCACTAAGGATGAACCCCTCCTTAGAATCACACTAGGGATGAAAAACACCTCATTTTCCACCAATGCAAAAAGGATGAAGGTAATAAAAATAAGAACAGACACACCTGGGTAATGGAGACAACAAATTGTAGAAGCCTGTAGAATGCCAATCTCCAAGAACAAGTGTGATTAACAATGAAAGCACAAAAGGCGAGTAGAGAAGAGGGTTTTCTCAAAAGGTGTAAAATATCTCTGTTACCTTTTTCAGAATTCTTCTCTCAAAACTGATTGAATGTAAATTGTATTTTCGAATTCTGTAATTGTGTGTTTTTTATTTTTCATCAAAACTTAATTAACTAGAAAAATAGCATCGAGAAAATGGCCGTTGGACATTAATAATATCATAGAGAAAATCAGGATGTATTAAAAAACATTTATTCTTTAAAATGGATATATTTTTCAAATTTGAATTGCCATAATTGATTATATTACCGGTATAATTAATTATGATAGAGAAAATCATTTTTCCATTTCTGATGCATCATAATTAATTATGACAGAGAAAAATATCATGTTATGAATTTTATCACACTTGTGCTTTGGAGGCTTATGCATAATATTACTTCATCAACTTGTACCTCCATATCCAATATTCTAAGACTCTATCTAGTCTTCAGGAATCATCTTGGGCTTGCTTGAATCATCATCTTTATCAAAAACATATATTGGGCATGTAAGGAAATGTTTCACATTATCACCTACGTCATAAATTCAGCTTGTCCTTAAATTCATCTTGAATGGTGTTGACTTGAATCATCATTAAAATCATCTCTTGGGAATGCAGGAACATTTCCATCAATCTCCCCCTCATTGCTTTCAATCTCCCCCTTTTTTATGATGATCAAGGAAACACCTAAAATGAATTAAAATGCTTGACTCTATATAGCCAGCTCAAGATTAGCACAGATTTGTATGTTAGAGTCTCTTAATCTCCCCCTGGATATATTAATAACAAGACTCCCCCTAACTCATATGAACAAATACTTCTCTTAAATCCCCTTATTTAATTTAGATAGGAAAGAATTTCACACAGATTTTAATTCATCAAAAAATCTCCCCCTGTTTCATTGATAATTATAAAAAAATATTATAAGAAAAAAAATATTCCCCAGTTTCACACAGATTAATATCATCAAAATATTTCCATGTTTCATTGATAATTATGAAAAATATTATAAGAAAAAAAATTTCCCCCTGTTTCACACAGATTAATATCATCAAAATATCTTCCTGTTTCATTGATAATTATGAAAAATATTGCAATAGAAACTGAGAACAAATTTGTACCTATTAGTATATAAATCAAGGTAGAGAAGATAATGCATTACAAAGTGTCATAGAGAAGAACATCATATTAAGGAGGCAATATCTAGGATACCCAAGGCTTGTCTTAGCTCATAAAACCTATCTCTAGATAATGGTTTGGTAAAGATATAAGCTAACTGTCGCCGCCGTCTGTTCCGACGTCCTGGGACGTCTCGAACGTTAATGCGAGCGGTCGCGAAAAGATGGTTGAGACTCGCGTTTTTTGTTAAAAATATGTTCATTGCTTCCGAGGCGCTCAACACTGAACTATCCTCTAATAGAAGCAAGGTTTTCGAAAAGGGTTCTTTTGGAGTCGCCACCAATGTTTTAACCATAAACATTGGAAAAGGAGAAAAAGGCATTGATTTTAATAAAAACCAAACTTGGCCATTATAACCAGAGTCGGGTAAGGGAGTTAGTTACGTGTGGGGAAGGTATTAGCACCCCACAACGCCCCTTTCGGGTTCCCTATGACGGATTAATTCATTTAAGTAAAGATTACAAGAGATTACGCTATTACCCTATTTTATTCGTACAGTATTTAAATATGGCTATCTACATGATTTTATCTACATTGCATACAGAAAGCAGTAAATAAAGCAATAAAAGGGAAGAGATTTGAGAAGAACCTCCAAAGCAAACTTTATATTATAAGTCTTTTATGCAGAGGACGCTTTGCGGCAATCCTTCACTCTACAATGACTCTCCTCTCGAAAAAACTCGACTCGACTAAAATTTTCTAGAAGAATCGAATGCCGGAATGCAAATTCCTTAACTGATTGTTACCTATTAAAGGCAATCATAGAGATCATTCGAAGGAGGGAGAGAAGAAGACAAGTCTTGGAGTTGTCTAGGTGTCTGAGGTGTGTGGAGAATGACCTAAGGGCCTCCTATTTATAGCCTTTTTTCGCCTGGAACTTTGGGATGGCCGTCTGGGTTGGGACGGCCGTCCCAAATGCAAAATTTGCACTGAGTCAGTTTGGGACGGCCAGGTGTGTTTGGGATGGCCGTCCCAGTTGAATTTTTTGTTCTTGACTCCACCCCTGGAACGTGTGGGACGGCCATTAATGTCATTTGGGACGGCCGTCTCGACTGTCCTAGGTTGTTTGGGACGGCCGTCCCAACTTTGGGACGGCTGTCTCGACCTGTTTTCAGCAGTTCTTGTGTTCTGGGACCCCTGGGAAGCTTTCCTTTCCTTTTTCGGACGTCGTTTGATGCCGATGTGTGTCCGTTGAAGCTTTATCTTCATATAGGAAGTCTTCTTGGCCTTCATTAAGATGTCGGGCGAGCTTTATCTTCGTGTAGGAAGTCTCTTTAGTCTTTATTGTGGGGATGGGTGAACTCCGTCTTGTTGCGGGAGGTCTTTCTCGGTTTTTGATAGGAAGCCGGGTGAACTTTATTTTCATGTGAAGTTTCCCTAGCTTTTATTTTGAGAGGCCAGGCAAAATTAGGGGTCTACAACTGCCCCTCCCCCCCCCTCACCTGCCTAAATAATTTGTTGGTTTTAATATACCGACAAAGTTATTCGGCAGGGGAAGGAGTTAACCCTTTTGCCCGGTTATCCTTCGGATGCTGCTTCTTTGCTGATCCTCCGGATGATAAATACTTTGATAGGTACCAACCCCTATCTGGTTTGAGCCTCCTTTTATAAAGCTCTAGTGAGTACTTACCCTCACCCGGTATAAGTCTGTATTTTACTAGACTTTTGTGGGTACCTACCCCCACTAGGTATGAACCTTGTTCTGCAAGGTTTTGGTGAGTACCTACCCTCACCCGGTATGAGTTCGCATTTTGCTAAACTCTTGTGGGTACTTACTTCCGAGGTGCTCAACACTGAACTATCCTCTAATAGAAGTAAGGTCTTTGCAACCCATTTTTGAAATGCTTAGGTGAGTATTTTTACTCCACCTAATGCATTCTGCTAAGTTTTGATGAGTACTGACCCTCATCCGGTACAAACCTTATTTTTAAGGTTTTGGTGGGTACAAAACCCCACCCGGTGCGAATCTGCATTTTTTCTAGATTCTGATGAGTACTTACCCTCATCCGGTCTGAACCCCGTTCTGCAAGGTTCTGGTGGGTACCTACCCCCACTTGGTCCGAATCTCGCTCCGCAAGATTCCGATGGGTACCTACCCCCACCCGGTCCGAATCTCGTTCCGCAAGATTCGATGGGTACCTACCCCCACCCGGTCCGAACCCCGTTCCGCAAGGCTCGATGGGTACCTACCCCCACCCGGTCCGAATCCCGTTCGCAAGATTCCGATGGGTACCTACCCCCACCTGATCCGAATCCCGTTCCGCAAGATTCTAATGGGTACCTACCCCCACCCGGTCCGAACCCCGTTCCGCAAGGCTCCGATGGGTACCTACCCCCACCCGGTCCGAATCCCGTTCCGCAAGATTCCGATGGGTACCTACCCCCACCTAGTCCGAATCCCGTTCGCAAGGCTCGATGGGTACCTACCCCCACCCGGTCCGAATCTCGTTCGCAAGATTCCGATGGGTACCTACCCCCACTCGGTCCGAACCCCGTTCGCAAGGCTCGATGGGTACCTACCCCCACCTGGTCCGAATCTTGTTCCGCAAGATTCCGATGGGTACCTACCCCCACCCGGTCCGAACCCCGTTCTGCAAGGCTCCGATTGGTACCTACCCCCACCTGGTCCGAATCTCGTTCTGCAAGATTCTTATGGGTACCTACCCCCACCCGGTCCGAACCCCGTTCTGCAAGGTTCTGAATAAGCCCCGTTCTGCAAGGCTTTTAGAATGACTTTTTGATAGTCAATCCTGTAGTCATCTGGTTTTGGAGATGTGTTGGCGACTTATTGTTTCTGTTCATGCGCCTGTTCCGTGTGGAATATTTGATTTGATTTTTTTTTTTACTTTTCTGTTAGTCATCCGGTTTTACCGGGGATTCTTTGTTTTTGGCTTTTTCGTTTAGCCATCCGGCTTTGCCGGGGATTTCTGATTTTTGGCTTTTCTGTTTAGCCATCCGGCTTTTGCCGGGGATTCTTTGTTTTGGCTTTTTCTTTTAGTCATTCGGCTTTTGCCAGGGATTTCATTGTTTTGGTTTTTTCTTTTAGCCATCCGGTCTTGACCGGGGATTCTTTGATTTTGGCTTTTTTGTTTAGCCATCCAGCTGTGCTGGGGATTTCTGATTTTTGGCTTTTCTGTTTAGCCATTCGGCCTTTGCCGGGGATTCTTGATTTTTGGCTTTTCTGTTTAGCCATCCGGCTTTTGCCGGGGATTTCTTTGTTTTTGGCTTTTCTGTTGAGCCATCCGGCTTGGCCGGGGATTCTTGATTTTTGGCTTTTCTGGTTAGCCATCCGGCTTTGCCGGGGATTCTTTGTTGGTTGCCTCTTGTTTAGGGAGGAATCCTATGGGGATTTTGAATTCTCTTCTTGATTGTGCCTCTTGATTAGGCGAAAATTCATTTGGGGATTTTGTTGTGCCTCTGGATTAGGCGAATGCTTCAATAATGGTGAAGACTTTGAGGTTTTGGATTGCCTCTTGCATAGGTTGATTTCCCATTTCTTGGGGATATTAGTTTTTTGCTTGCTTTGTTGTAAGTGAAGGCTTTTGTGCTTCACTATGGATATTTGTCTTTGGGCGTTATGAGCGATTAACTCCCTGTGGATATAATTTTGTAGTTTGCCTTTGTCGTAGGCTCACTGAGGTAGTTTTCTTGTTGATGATCCACTGGGGAATTAATTTCATTCCGGAGATCTGTCTTGAATTGTCCCTCTAGGGAGAAATGGAGTTTTTTTTTTTTTTTACTCCTTATTGGCTGCTGTTGTTTGAGCTGGTTTTGCCTAAGCTCTTATTTTGTTGGGGAATGGGTTCTTACCCTTTTCTCGCGATTTCTCTTTTTTGCGATTTTGGATTGTTGATTTTGGATGCGTGTGCCTTTTTTCTTTTGTGCACACAGGCTTTTTATCTTCTGCTGGGGATGAAGAGATATTCTTTTCCTCTCTTTCCTTTTTATGGGCCCTGGGGAATTTATTGGCCTGGGGGTATGATGGAGTTCTGGCTCCTGGCTTTGTGAGGCCCTTTATTGAGTGGGGTGAAGATATTTTCTTCTTTTTCTTTTTGAGATTCACCGAGGATTCTGTCAGTTTCCTGGGGATCCAAATTTGATGATGGAATCCTGGCTCCTGGCCTGATGAAGCTCTTATTTGAGCTGGAAGATGGAAATTTTTGTTTTTTCCTTTTTTGTGGAGATTTTTCTTGATATGCTCTGTTTAGAGACATTTATTTGGCCTTTTTTCTGTAGTGGCTTCTGTTAGGGGATGAATGAAAGAATTAATGGTTGAGTTCAAGAGGGGGGGTGAATTGAACTTTAAAACTTTTTCGCAAAACTTACTTTCTTTTGGAAGAATGAGTTATCTTTATTCAATCTTTGCAAAAGTAATTTGGTTTAAACACAGCACAATTAAAGACAGAAATTAAAAGAGATGAAAGAAGGAAATTAACACACAAATTTATACTGGTTCACTCTAATCTAGAGCTACATCCAGTTCTTGACAATCCAGTCAAGTTCCACTAATACCAAGTGAAAATTACAACCAGTAGATACTCACCAATCTACCCCAAGAACTATCTTGCAAAACCCACAAGACAGAATCTTGAAAACCACCCATTAACCAAATCCAGTTACTGTACCAAGTGCAGATTACAATCCAACCTGCACAATCAACTTTTACAAAAGAATATGGAAAGAAAAAACCTGGACTTGAAGTTTCTAATTGTCCAGAACCAATTCTATCAGCACTTTCTCTCTTTGAATGACCACAATTCTGATCACAGCACCTTATGATATGAAAAAGATTCTTGAATGCAGAGAAAGTCACGTATGAAAGATTCACAGATTGATTTCACAAGTTTTCTCAAGTAGTGTATTGTATTGTGTTGTTTTGTGTTGTATATCAAAAGATAGATCAAATCTGTATATATAGAGTAAATCAGAAAATCAGAATGCTTCAACTGTCAAAAACTGTTTTTAGAGAGTCAAAAGATCGATTAGATTGAAGTAAAACAGTTTAGAAGAGACTCTGATCGATTAGAACTGAAGTATAATCGATCAGACCGAGTTATGATCGATTAAAATGAAACTATGATCGATCAGACCGAGTTATGATCGATTAGAATGAAACTATGATCGATCAGAATATTATTTCAATCGATTAAAATATCGATTCAATCGATTGATTTCATTTAAAGCTCTATTCAATCGATTAAAACATCGATTCAATCGATTGATTTCATTTAAAGCTCCATTCAATCGATTGATTCGAGTTTTTAATAGATTGAAACAACTTAATGAAAATGACAACTCTTCTGTTTCAATCGATTGAAAGTCATTTCAACAGATTGAAAACCTGCAAACACTTAGTTTAAAAAAAATAGCCTCTCTGTTTTAATAGATTGAAAAATATTTCAACAGATTGATTTTCTAAAAACTCTTAGACTGAAAAAGGTCTTTCTGTTTCAACAGATTTAAAAATATTTCAACAGATTGAAAATGCGAAACTTGATATTGAAAATTCATTTAGTTATTTTAACTTGTTGATTCCGCGAATCAATCAATTGAAAATACGATTATGTATGATCACTTATTCTTTTAAGTAATTTTAACAGATTGAAAATCCTTTTCAACAGATTGAAAAACTTAGTTTGTTCTTTTAATACTTAGATGTTAGTTTTTCATGTAGAAAAATGATTTTCAATGGGATGCAACATTATAAGGTGCTTATCACAAAATATATTGTCCTATCAAGAGATTAAGTGCTTAAACTAAAAAAAAAACTAATCATCTACACACCCACAACCTAAGCTATATCTATGTCTTCATCAAAACCACCAAGTGCTTGTCTTCATCAAATCCACCAAGTGCTTCAATGAAAAGTTTTTCTTTCTTTTCCTTCTGTTGCCCCCTGGTGATGTGGAGGATTTGACTCCGTATTTTCTTTGATGGAATCTTATGTAGTCCTTATTCTCCTTTGGGGAATGAAGCGGAGATTCTGGATGAGTTTGCTTGATGACTCATGTGGTAATGAAGCTGAGTCATGGAGTAATAATTTTTGTTTTGCCTTTGGAATAGGCAAGGATCCTCTTGGGGATGGTCGAGCCTTTCCGTCGGCCTTTCTTCTCTGTTGACGTCTTTTCTGGGTGGAAGGATGCTAGTTGCAGCTCCAAGTGATTTATGTTTGATGACTCATGTGGTGGTGTTGAGTCAAGGAGTAATTTTTGTTTTGCCTTTGGAATAGGCAAGGATCCGCTTTGGGGATTATCAAGCCTTTTCCATTGGCTTTTCTTCTCCTTCTTTTATTGGTGCAGAAGGTTGATGACTTCCTTTTCCTTTGATGGAAGGATAGTGGTCGAATCTTTAAATGACTATGGTTTGATGACTCGTGTGATGATGATGCTGAGTCATGGAGTAATTTTTTTTTGTTTTGCCTCTAGAGTGGGCAAGAATCCGCTTGGGGATCATTGGGCCTTTCCGTTGGCCTTCTTTAATGTATCCTCCTTCTATTGGGATTTGAGGAGAATGGTTGGAGCTATGGTTTTCTTAAAGATCCTTATTTTGCTGAAGATAATTTTGATTTTGCCTTTTTCTATTTTAATCATAAATTTTTGAAATCTGGCTTTTTTAGTATATCATGTGTGCCTTTTATTTTATAGTTTTTGTACACATGGGCTTTTGAAATATGAAACAGAAATAACTACTTTTATTTATTACTGCTTTTTGTTTGGTACATTCAAGCTTTTTTTTTTTTTCAAAATACTAAAAAAAACTATAGAAAGACTACTCCTAGTCATCTGCCTCTGGACTGGAGTGAGCAGATGGTACTGGCAAAGGGAAGCGGCGGAGTAGGCGGCGTTGGAACCTCGCCTGATTCTGGACCAAGCTTTCTATCTGGCGGTCCGTCCTATCTTGCCTAACAGTCAACTGACTAAACAGCTGGCGTATGAACTGGAACTCTCCTTCCATGTATGCATGCTCCTCATCTAGGCGTCGGTACAGGCCGGGGAAATCTGAATCGTGTGACTGCTGCTGGGATTCGGAGGTAGTAGGGATGTCTTGCGGCGTATCGAAGTCGCGCATATCCCATGAAATCGAGATGATAGGGTTCAAGATGAACCCTGTCCCTTGCCTACTGAGGATGTTCATGTGTGTCAGCACTCCTCCGTTGATCGGCTCTGGTTGGAGTTCAGCTGGGAGATCTTCTCCATCAGTGCATCCCCAATACTCAGCCAAAGGGGTAAGGAGGGGAGCCACCATGATTGCTCCTGTTGGTCCCCGAGTACCGCATTCCTTTATGGCCTTCAGGAAAGCGTATCCTGGGTTGCCCTTATGCCCTTGGTGCATACAGTAGATGATGAAAAGGTCAGCCAGCGTTACCTTCCCATGGCTCTCCTTCCGGCTGTGTAGGGTCCCAGCGAGCAGTTTGTGACATATGTGGAGCGAAGGAGAGAAGGATGTCCCCTTCAGGTGTGTCGGCAGGTTGTGAGCTCTAGTGGTCTCCTTCCACATGCTAGTGGTGGTGAGAATAGCAGGTTTTTCCATATATGTGGACTGATACTCTGGTGTCCTTGTATCTGCTCGTTGGCAGAAACCCATTATGACGTTAAAGTCATCCAGAGCAGTGGTCCGATAGGCTCCATCCATCCAGTAGGAGACCGCTTGAGTTGGTGGCACTCTGGGAGTTGCAGATGGCATTTCCATCATGTTGACAGAATCAAGAAATTCCATTGTGGCAGTGCGGTGGATCCGAGTAGGTGGCTCACGGAGCAGAAAGTCACATCCTATGTTGTTGATGAACTTTTTGACATCTTGCTCCCAGCCAAACGTAGCTAAGATTTCGAAATCCAGCCACAGCATAGGGTACCAGGCAAATTGTTGGATATTTGCTAGTCGTTGTTGATGTGCTTCTGCTAGCAACATGCTGGTGATAGGAGTTCTTCTACCAGTGGTCCTGGTGCGTTTTCTCCTGGATGATGCTTCTCCACGTTCCATTGTGAGCTTTTACTCTCTTAGGGATGTTAAAAATGTATAGAGAAGGAGGAAAAGCAAGATAGGAAGCTTGGATTGAGGTACTGGAGCCAAAACCCGCGCCCCACATATATAGGCCGCGCAGGGGAGTTTGGGACGACCGTCTGGGTTGGGACGGCCGTCTCAAGCTTCTTATGTTGGTTTTTGATTTTTTTGAGTTAATTTTCGTGTTTTTTAATGAAATGCAATGCTTTAATGCATTCTATGCTTTAATGCATGCAATGCTTTATGATATGCATTCTATGATCTATTTCAGTTAGTATTTTGAAAGTTTTAACTGATGTGCTTTGACTTCGGGCGCATTCTCGCTGTTGTGCCTTTACATCATCTTGCTTCTTGGTCAACAAGCTAAGCTGTATAAGTATGCCGATATGGACCTTTCTTGATATGGCCGAAAAGCTATCTTTCGTTCGTAGGGCAACTGCCATATCAATGCCCTCCTTCCTTTCCTTAGGGATTTCGACCTTCCTATTGATCACTATGTTATCACATTCCCCTTTATTACTTGAATGCTTTATAGTGAAATGGTCAAGAGAAGAGAAAGAAAAGGATTTACAACAAAGGTTTGTGTTTTAGAGGGATATTTTTTATAATAGAAGTCTTTGTAAGAATGGCTAGCCAAGGTTGGTCGGTGTTTTAGGATAATTTAGATAAATGTTTCATTCTTATGATGTGGCGTCGTTGTTTACTGATTTATGGCGCCTTAATTGACTAACTTCCCTAGTCCGCCCTTTCGGGTTTTCAGCCTAGGATGATGTGCTTGTGTCCTAACTTTTGTCTAGGTTTCCCCTTTTTTGTATTTATTTTTAAGGAATACCTAGCAGACCTTTAATAACCCTAACTTTTGCCCAGGTTACCCTTTATTATTGTTTGGGTCTCCTGTCGGGTTTACCCTAACTTTTGTGCAGCCCCCTTTGTGGGTTTCCTGCCGGGTATTTTGCCCTTTTATTTTCTTGTCTCGGCCTTTGACCTTGACGGGCTTTTCTTTTATATGCATATATATATATATATATATATATATATATATATATATATATATATTTTTGCACAACATTGTCGAAACTTGATTTTGTCAAGATAGATTTCATTTGTGTTTCTAGTTAATCAATCATTTTTACTTTACTTTGTGGCGCTTTAATTGTTCGAACGCATTTGGAACAAAACGTTTTATCTAAACCTTGTTTATTAAAATGGGGTATAGATACATTTAGTAAGAAAAGAAGCAGATAGTAAGAATAGCATTCTTTTGTAATTTCAGGGAAATGTGTGCCCTAAAGATGCTCGGAGGTCGGGCATACCCCGAGGAGTGATCTCTAATAGTCATTAGGTTTACATCCCTTAGAATCAGAAGAAGGACACCTAATGACTAACGTTACCCTTTGCGCTAATACCCCTCCTCTTCGGAATACCATCTTCGAGGGGTAAGACTTCCCTGCTTTCCGTATAGTTTGATCTTTTGTGGGGTCGTACCCTAAACCATACTTTAGCGGATTATCCTTGAAATCTGGTGGCTCTTTCATTCCTTGAGCATTCTTTCCGAGCCCCTGTCCTGGGCGATATCCATATTTTTTCATCATATGGGCCACCTTCATATTACCAGGGAGTCTTTCTATGTTGGCAATTTCGAGTGCTTGAAAAGACGTTTCGAGAGCTTCTTTAGCCGCATCCACATATGGTTGGACAGACGGTTTGCTAATCAGAAAGTCTTCTTCAGCTTGAACTGTGATGAGTTTATCATTTATCACAAATTTGACTTTCTGGTGGTGCGTTGAAGGTATTGCCTTAGCGCTATGAATCCAAGGTCTACCAAGGAGACAACTATATGCTGGCGTGATATCCATCACGTGGAAGTCTATGTTGAAAATAGTAGGTTCAATTTGGATAGGTAGACTAATCTCTCCTACTACTTCACGTCTTGACCCGTCAAAGGCTCGAACAACTGTATTACTCGGGCGCATGTGGGTTCCTTGCACTGTTATCCTATCTAGTGTACTTTTAGGCATAACATTTAGGGATGACCCATTATCCACGAGTGCTTTGGAAATGAGATATTCCTTGCATTTGATAGAGATATGCAAGGGCTTGTTATGATTTGACCCTTCCAAAGGGAATTCTTCATTGGTGAAGGTAAGATGATTATTGGCTGTAATATTACCAATAATTCCTTCGAACTTGTCTTGGGATATTGCATGCGGAACGAATGATTCATTCAAAACCTTTAACAGTGCATTTCGATGCGGTTCCGAACTCATGATGAGTGATAACAAAGTTATCTTTGCTGGAGTACGATTGAGTTGATCGATGATAGAGTACTCACTTTGTCTTATGTATTGGAGTAACTCATCTGTCTCCTCCTTGGATTCCTTTTCTTCTTCGGCCTTATTTTTCGCCTTCTCTTTAGGAGTAGTTTCTTGTAATTCCTTGGGGGAGTATATTCTTCCGCTTTGAGTCATGCCCCCAATACCGGCTATGTTGGAGATATCTTGATCAACTGGCAATTCTTCTGAGTATCTCCAAGGTACAACTTTATTTGATGAATAAGGGAAAGGACGCGGTACGAATAGACGTAAAGGCATTATTGCTTCTTCCCTTTTATCGTTTGGAATGATTAACGGTGCTTGTTTGTTATTATCTTCGGGTTTATCGACCATCGTAGAGATTTTGATGACGAAAGGCTTCTTTTCCATTTTTATGATTTGTGGAAAGCACATCAGTTAATTCTTTCTTTTTATTATCTTTATTATTAAAACGAGGAGGGATATGTGAATGTATGCAACTTATGAATGCAATAGACAATTTAAGGAGAAAAAAATAAATCCTTTTATTAGAAAGTGTATATCCTTTTATACAATGCTTTGAAGCAAGTGTTGACAAAAGCGAAAAAGCTTGAAGAATCCTATAGGTAAATTAGGCTTTCTTCGTAATTCGTCTTCAGCTGTTATCACGTGATTTCTGAGCATCTTGATTTGCTCAGATACCGCCTAGCTCATATCTTCACTATATCGATGAGCCTCTTTTATTTTCTCTTCCTGATGAACGATCAAGGCATGCTGCTGATCAGGCCTCTTTATTATTCGGTCTCTTTCAAAAAGTAATTGACCATACTGAGCTAATCCATCTTTTTCTTTCTCATGTAGCTCCTCTAGGTCTACTTTGTATTTTTCAGCGGTTTCCCACCACTTCTGTGCTTCTGACCAAGTATTTTCTAGGTCATCTTGTATTAACTTGATCGTTCTTGCCTGTTCTGCAAGCGTGCTCTCAAGATGTGCTATTTCGTCATTCATGTCCTGGAACAGACTATTTTGCTCAAATCTCAGAATCTTCAATGCTTGTTTAGTCTCTTCTTGATAATCAGCACAATCATTCTTAAGACGCTCTATTTCGTGGTCCTTCTTTCTACATTGCCTTTTTAGACCATCTATTATAAGGGTTGATTCTTGCTCTTTTCTTCAAAAGCCCTTAGCTGAGCTTCCATGACTTCAATCCTCTTGTTTAAGGCATTGACCTGCAATTGTAGCTCTTCACTGACTAACGTTTTAGTGAATGCAGCAGATGGTTGGGGTATCCCTCTATTTTTCCTCCATTCTTCATATTCATGGGATGTAGATACCTGAACCTTTCCGAGTTCTTTATCTCCCATATAGACTGGTCTTTCCCATGCTTTCCGGACAACGGATACTTCTTCAAAGTTATGGGAATAATGGCATAGACTCAGCCCTCTGAGCTCTTCCTGAGTTGGCGCGGTCTGGGTTCTCATAAGTTGTCTTATAGCCATCTTAGGAGAGTAGGCTATACAACCTCTAAGACCTAGAAGTGGTATGCTCAGGTAATCTCCGCATCGTACGAGAATATAACCGGGTCGGAACCAAGGGCAAACCCATGATACATGCTCTATGTTCTAGTTTTCTAACTCGGTTTTCCACTCTAATGCTTGACGATGTTGAAGAGGGATTTTTGAAAAACTCCTTAAAGGATCAGGAAATATGCCCATGTGGCTTGAAGCGTAGAAATGAGTGACGCCCCATACGTATAGCAATGAAGTGCAGCATCTAAGTGTTTTCCCCTGTTTCTGTCGGCAAAAATCTACGGAAAGTAGGGTGTCAGCGAGGATTGCAGGTATAGGACTCTTTGAGTACACATCCCAGGCAAAAAATGCATCTATTGCGGCATGATCCACAATGTTCACATGAAATGGGAATAATATGATTCCAAACATTGCCAATGCTAGAGTTTTGTTGAATGTAGACCAATCTTTCTTTTCAGCCGGAGAAACTAAGTGGTCTTCTATTACGACCATTTTCCAACCTCCGATATTCCCTTTTCCCTCTAGGGTGGATTGATGAGGAGGCAGTCGTATGATAGTAGCAACCTTACTCACAGCTACGTATACTCCCGAGCAAACATAGACCCCAACTGACTGAGGCCATCTGACCATGAGTTCATATTCTTCTAAGGTTGGTACCAAGTCAAACTGCGAGAACTCAAAGCAGTGCAGATTGGGACTCCAGAAGTGGACCAATGCTCTAACAAATATTGGATCAATACTGATCTTCAAGAGGTCAAGAATTCTTCCATAAGATTTCTCAAAACTAGCGCAGACCTCTGGCGGCATATATGTACACAACTGCCTTAACTTCTCTACACGGCATAGAAGGATCTCCACTTTCTTTAATTGTCTATTATCGGATCCCTCCATTATCTAGCAAAAGTGAAAATGCATGATATGAGGATGAATTTTTGTAAATGCATGTATGCAAGTGTTTATTTTTCTAAGTATTATCATGTTTGATTCCTAATATGATGCATGATAGTACTGGGTTTTTCTTGAAAGGAAAGCTTTATCTATATGAATGTTTATGAATTTTAATGAAGAGAGTCCTATTTTCTTCTCTTTTTATTTTTATGAGCAATGAATGGTATGAATTATAGGACTTTTGTTAAAAAAACTTTTATTTTTGTAACAGAGATATTTTCATGGCTTTGATTTGTTTTTATATTTTTTATGACCCTTTATCTCTTCTGTCGGTCAACGTGGCTACTTAGCTTACAAAGAACCTGAAATCAGGCTAGCTTAACTGAAGACTGTCCGAGATAAAGGTCTTTTATCTTATCACTTTTTTGTGATTTTTAGGGTTTTTCATTTTTTTTGTTTGTTGTATGATTACCCTATGCTAATGCATCAATACAAATGCAGCAAACGTATGCACACACAATTCATACATCCACGAGCAGAGCCACGCTTATTTAATCACGAGGTAGGGTTTTCCTGCAGAAACGTGCTTGGTTTAGGCGGTTCTAACTGTTCTCACCAAGGCCAAAGGTCCCCAAGGTGCCCCCATTATAGGGACCTCTCAATCTCTCAGTCCTCGGGTCATGCACGGAACTCCGTGGCGACATCCTTAGACCAAAAGAAGAGAGTTATCACCTTGAGTTGGTGGTTTCCGACAACGGTTGTAGCCCCGTGTGCCAACAAGCCGGTCGTATCTGCCACCCACTCCCTATAGGTATTCACTCTTGCCCCTGGGTATAGAGGGATTGTTGTGTGCAAGGGTTTTTGTGTGCAATTTATATTTCAAACAATTTGCAGAAGTAATCATACAACAATTATTAAAGCCATACAATAAAACATACAGAAAAGGGTAAAGGCGTAATTTCAAATCTTTGCTTAGTTTGAATTTATCCGTCACTAAATGGGATCAACTCTCTAGCTTCCCCAGTGGAGTTGCCATCTGTCGCCGTCGTCCGTTCCGACGTCCTGGGACATCTCGAACGTTAATGCGAGCGGTCGCAAAAAGATGGTTGAGACTCGCGTTTTTTGTTAAAAATATGTTCATTGCTTCCGAGGCGCTCAACACTGAACTATCCTCTAATAGAAGTAAGGTTTTCGAAAAGGGTTCTTTTGGAGTCGCCACCAATGTTTTAACCATAAACATTGGAAAAGGAGAAAAAGGCATTGATTTTAATAAAAACCAAACTCGGTCATTATAACCAGAGTCGGGTAAGGGAGTTAGTTACGTGTGGGGAAGGTATTAGCACCCCACAACGCCCCTTTCGGGTTCCCTATGACGGATTAATTCATTTAAGTAAAGATTACAAGAGATTACGCTATTACCCTATTTTATTCGTACAGTATTTAAATATGGCTATCTACATGATTTTATCTACATTGCATACAGAAAGTAGTAAATAAAGCAATAAAAGGGAAGAGAATTGAGAAGAACCTCCGAAGCAAGCTTTATATTATAAGTCTTTTATGCAGACGATGCTTTGCGGCAATCCTTCACTCTACAATGACTCTCCTCTCGAATAAACTCGACTCGACTAAAATTTTCTAGAAGAATCGAATGCCGGAATACAAATTCCTTAACTGATTATTACCTATTAAAGGCAATCAGAGAGATCATTCGAAGGAGGGAGAGAAGAAGACAAGTCTTGGAGTTGTCTGGGGTCTGAGGTGTGTGGAGAATGACCTAAGGGCCTCCTATTTATAGCCTTTTTTCGCCTGGAACTTTGGGATGGCCGTCTGGGTTGGGACGGCCGTCCCAAATGCAAAATTTGCACTGAGTCAGTTTGGGACGGCCAGGTGTGTTTGGGATGGCCGTCCCAGTTGAATTTTTTGTTCTTGACTCCACCCCTGGAACGTGTGGGACGGCCAGTGTCATTTGAGACGGCCGTCTCGACTGTCCTAGGTTGTTTGGGGCGGCCGTCCCAACTTTGGGACGACTGTCTCGACCTGTTTTCAGCAGTTCTTGTGTTCTGGGACCCCTGGGAAGCTTTCCTTTCCTTTTTCGGACGTCGTTTGATGCCGATGTGTGTCCGTTGAAGCTTTATCTTCATGTAGGAAGTCTTCTTGGCCTTCATTAAGATGTCGGGCGAGCTTTATCTTCGTGTAGGAAGTCTCTTTAGTCTTTATTGTGTGGATGGGTGAACTCCGTCTTGTTGCGAGAGGTCTTTCTCGGTTTTTGATAGGAAGCTGGGTGAACTTTATTTTCATGTGAAGTTTCCCTAGCTTTTATTTTGAGAGGCCGGGCAAAATTAGGGGTCTACACTAACTGATGGGTGGTATCTATGTATTCTATTATGCAATCTCCTTTTTGAATATGATCTCTAATAAAATGATGTCTGATCTCTATATGCTTAGTCCTAGAATGCATGATAGGGTTCCTAGTAAGATTTATTGCACTAGTACTATCACATTTTAAAGGAATATGATCTAGAAAAATGTTGTAATCTTCTAACTGCTGCTTCATCCACAAAACTTGGGCACAACAACTACCTGCAGCTATATACTCAACTTCAGTTGTGGATAGAGCAACACAAGCCTGTTTCTTAGAATGTCAAGAAAAAAGTGAACAACCAAGTAGATGACATGTCCCACTTGTACTTTTCCTATCCAGTTTACATCCTCCATAATCTGAATCTGAATATCCTATAATGCTAGGTGAAGCTCCTGAGGGATACCAAAGGCCAAATGATCTAGTTCCTTTTAAGTATTTAAAAATTCTCTTAATAGCAACTAAATGTGATTCCTTAGGATTAGCCTGAAATCTAGCACAGACACACACACTATGCATAATATCAGGTATACTTGTTGTAAGATAAAGTAGGGAACCAATCATACCTCTATATTTTGATTGGTCAACTGCCTTACCTTTTTCATCTTGATCTAGATAGCAAGATGTTGCCATTGGAGTAGCTGCTTCCTTTGAATGTTCTAATTCAAATTTCTTGATTAATTCAGTGTAGTACTTTGATTGTGAAATGAAGATGTCGTCAATTTTCTGTTTGATTTGCAGTCCTAGAAAGAATGTTAGTTCACCCATCATCGACATCTCAAACTCACCCTGCATTATCTTGGCAAACTCTTGACGAAGATCATTGTTAGTTAAGCCAAAGATTATATCATCAACATAAATTTGAACTATAATATATTTTTCTTATGCTCTTTTATGAATAAAGTTTGATCTATTTTACCTCTCCTGTAGTTGTGACTCACCAAAAAATTGCTTAGACGTTCATACCATGACTTAGGTGCTTGTTTGAGTCCGTACAGAGCTTTCTTCAATTTATAAACATGATCTGGATGTTGATAATCTTCAAAGCCAGGAGGTTGACACACATACACCTCCTCTTTGATGTATCCATTTAAGAATGCACTCTTTACATCCATTTGATATAATTTGAATTTCATGATAGATGCATAGGCTAGTAGAATTCGGATAGCTTCCAATCTTGCTACTGGTGCATATGTCTCATCATAATCAATTCCTTCTTCTTGACTATATCCTTTTGCAACCAATCTTGCCTTATTCTTTGTGATATTTCCCTACTCATCCAACTTGTTCCTGTACACCCATTTAGCTCCAATAACCTGCATTGACTTCTTTCTTGGTACTAGATCCCAAACTTCATTTCTCTTGAACTGATTTAATTCCTCTTGCATAGCTTGAATCCATTATTCATCTTGTAAGGCTTCATCAATACATTTAGGCTCCACTTGTGAAACAAAAGCTACATTCATACAGAAGTTATTCATTCTACTTCTTGTTGTAACTCTTTGATCTACATTTCCAATAACATTGTCCAGTGAGAGTCCTCTAGGTGTACGCCATTCTTTGGGTAGATCTTGAACTGGTTGAGATTCAGAAATAGTGTGTTCTTCTAAACTCCTTATTTGGTCTTCCTGTGACTGAACCTGTTTCTTTTCTGCTGCAATTTGTTCTTCTTCAACATCTATAGAATCTTTTCTTGACTTAAGAGGGTTCTCCTCAAGGTCCAAAAACTCATCAAACGTTACATGAACAGATTCTTCTACATGCAATGTTCTCCTATTAAATACCCTATATGATTTGTTATTTAAAGAATAGCCTAAAATATTGCTTCATCAGCCTTAGAATCGAATTTTCCAAGGTTATTTTTACCATTGTTTAAAACATAACATTTGAAACCAAAACCTTTAAAATGAGAAATATTTGGTTTTCTACCTTTGAAAATTTCATAGGGAGTGAGTTTCAAAATAGGTCTTATTAAAATCCTATTTAACACATAACATGCAATTGACACAGCATCGACCCAAAAATATTTTGGAAGATTATTTTCATTTAACATTGTTCTAGCTAATTCTTCCAAGGACCTATTTTTCCTCTCAACAACTCCATTTTGTTGTGGTGTTCTTAGGGAAGAAAAATTATGTGTTATGCCTAATTCTTCACAAAAATTTTCAAAAAGCTCATTTTGAAATTCACCACCATGATCACTTCTAATTGATTTTATGTTCAAATCTTTCTCATTTTGAATAGCCTTAGCAAATTTCTTAAAAGTCTTAAAAGCATAATTTTTAGTTTCCAAAAAGAAAGTCCAAGTGAACCTAGGATAATCATCTACAATAACTAGTGCATAATAATTACCACCTAGGCTTCTTGTTCTAGAGGGTCCAAATAAATCCATGTGCAATAATTCTAAAGGCTGTGATGTAGAGATAATACTTTTATTCTTAAAAGAGGTTGTAGTTTGCTTTCCTTTTTGGCATGTCGCACAAATTTTATCTTTGTTAAAACTTAACTTAGGTAGGTCAATCACTAAATTTTTGGAAATCAATTTATTTAAATGATGCATGTGAATGTGTGCAGCTCTCCTGTGCCATAACCACGGATCTTCATTCTTAGAAACAAGACAGGAGATAGACCTAGGAATTGTGATGTCAAGATCAATTACATAGATATTGTTAAGACGCATACCTTTCAAAACAGTTTCTTGCGTGTTGTCCTTCACTATGTTGCATGTAGTTGATTCAAAGATAACTTTCAATCCTTTGTCACATTGTTGTCTAATGCTCAGAAGGTTGTGTTTTAATCCTTCTACCAGTAACACGTCTTGAATCATGAAGTTGTTGCTTACCTGTATTTGTCCTGATCCAAGAATTTTTCCCTTGTTGTTATCACCATATGTCACATGTCCTTGACTCTTCTTTGTGAGGCTTTCAAACTTGTTTTTGTCACCGGTCATGCGCCTAGAGCATCCGCTATCAAGAAACAAGATCGATTTCTTATCCTGTGATGAGGCTTTATCATTACTTTTTGTCATCGAGCAAAAATTTCCTTCTTCTTCTCCATCACTGCTTTCGGAAGAACTCTCTTGTGTTGTGGAAGAATCATTATCCTCCCAAGCAATATAAGCTTTGTGTTTGCTCTTATAGGTATCATTCTTCTCTTTCTTCTTCTCTTTCACATCTTTCTTCTCTTTCTTAAGTTTCGGACAATCTGGTTTGATATGACCAGGTTTTCCACATTCATAGCAATGAAATTTATTTTTTTTCTCCTTTCTTTGCTATCTTTTTTCCCTGTTCTTCATAAAGCAAGAAAATTGTTTAACAAAAAGAGACATATCAGAATCCGAAAACTTACCTTCATTTTCGCTTTCGTCTTGTGAATATTTTTCTACTTTTAGATCTATCATCTTGGTTTGATTCTGTTCACTGTTCTTTAACCTTTGTAGCTCCATCTCATGTTCTTGCAGCTTTCCAAATAGAGTAGCAATATTCATTTTTGTGAGATCATTTGATTTTGTAATAGCAGTGACCTTTGGTTGCCAATTCCTGTCTAAGGATTTCAAGATCTTTGTGTTCAACTCCTCATTATCAAAACTCTTTCCTAATGCTTTCAAGTGATTTACTATATGTGTGAAGCGTGTTTGGAAATTTGTGATGCTTTCACTTTGCTGCATTTGAAATAATTCATACTCCTGGATGAGTGTGTTTTTACGTGCTCGCTTTACTTCATTTGTTCCTTCATGTGTTACTTCAACAGTGTCCCATATTTCTTTTTCCGTCTTGCATTGTGAGACCCTGAAAATTTCATTACAATTTAAGGCAGAAACAATAGCATTTTGGGCTCTTACATCATAATGGGCACGCTTATTTTCATCCGGCGTCCATTGATCAAAAGTCTTTGGAGCAGCTCCAGACTCTGTTGTTCTCATCGAAATGTAGGGACCATTGAGTACAGCATCCCAAACACCATAATCTAGTGTTTGTAAAAATATTTCCATTCTCGCCTTCCAAAACAGATAGCCTTCTCCTTCAAATAATGGTGGTCTGTTTATTGAAGCTCCTTCCCTATAAACCTGATTCTGCATAGACATCTTAACAGATCGTTTAGAAATATCTTATCTAACCAAGCTCTGATACCACTTGTTAGACAAATGGCATCTAGAGGCGGGTGAATAGATGCACAAATTATAATAGATGTCAAATTAAAAATTTATTTGTGAGTCAATAATTTGTTAAAGCGGAAGCAATAATATAATCAGGAAAAGAGAAAGAGATAAGGAAAAGAGAAGAGCACACAAAGATTTATACTGGTTCGGGTATAGCCAACCCTACATCCAGTTCCCAGTCAACTCTTAACACAAGAGTGACTCCCCATTCACTATCTTTCAAATTCAGTTTACAAATTACAATCAACTCAGCAGAAGAACCAGTAAAAAGTAAACTAATTAAAAAGACAATCACCTCCTTAGAAACCCACTAAGGATGAACACCTCCCTAGAATCCCACTAGGGATGAACACCTCCTCTGAACAAATCAAAGGATGAAAAACACCTCCTTAGAATCCCACTAAGGATGAACCCCTCCCTAGAATCACACTAGGGATGAAAAACACCTCCTTTTCCACCAATGCAAAAAGGATAAAGGTAATAAAAATAAGAACAGACAAACGTGGGTAATGGAGACAACAAATTGTAGAAGCCTATAGAATGTCAATCTCCAAGAACAAGTGTGATTAACAATGAAAGAACAGAAGGCAGTAGAGAAGAGGGTTTTCTCAAAATGTGTAAAATATCTATGTTGCCTTTTTCAGAATTCTTTTCTCAAAACTGATTGAATGTAAATTGTATTTTCGAATTCTGTAATTGTGTGTTTTTTATTTTTCATCAAAACTTAATTAAATAGAAAAATAACATCAAAAAATGGCCGTTGGACATTAATAATATCATAGAGAAAATCGGGATGTATTAAAAAACATTTATTCTTTAAAACGAGATATATTTTTCAAATTTGAATTGCCATAATTGATTATATTACCGAGTATAATTAATTATGATAGAGAAAATCATTTTTCCATTTCTGATGCATCATAATTAATTATGACAGAGAAAAATATCATGTTATGAATTTTATCACACTTGTGTTCTGGAGGCTTATGCATAATATTACTTCATTAACTTGTACCTCCATATCCAATATCCTAAGACTCTATCTAGTCTTCAAGAATCATCTTGGGCTTGCTTGAATCATCATCTTTATCAAAAACATATATTGGGCATGTAGGGAAATGTTTCACATTGTCACCTACGTCATAAATGTTAGAAAAAGAGGCTGAGATCAAGAGGGGGGGTGAATTGATCTTTGAAAGATTTTCGCAATTAACAGATTATCTATTTCAAAAATTAAGATTTCATATCTGTTCTTGAATCACACAGCAAGCAATCAAAAAATAAATGCAGCAACAAAATTAAAGAAAAGAAAGGTTTAGAAAGATATCACCAAGGTTTATACTGGTTCACCCAATCCCAGGGCTACGTCCAGTCTCCAGCAAAATTCCAGCTGGGTTCCACTAGATTGAATGTTTTACAGATTACAACCTTAACCTTACACTCAATCTACCACAAGAACCATAATTCCAGTTCCTGCACCTAACCTTTCACCAAGAACCAAATTCTAGTTCTTGACAACCTCTACAACCAAATTCCAGTTGCATAGAAACCAGTGCCCACAATTCTAGGCACCAACAATACAGAAAAGAATGTAAAGAAACAAACAAAAGAAACTAAAATGCTCAAACCAGTTTTATGCAGTTCTGCAATATGTGTTTATTCTCCAAAAGAATGCAATTTGCCTCAAGAAAGAACTTTGATGAATTTCACAAAAACTAGTGTGATTCTTTCTTGAAAGTAGCACTTTTGATTGCTTGATTGATTGCTAAAAGATGTATTCCAGATGATGTATAAAAAGTTCAAGCAACTTTGTTTCTATAAAAGATTTTCAAAACTGTTGGTTAAATTAATCTGTTAAAATAATATTTTAATCTATTAAAAGTCTTGTTTTAATCTGTTAAATCTTCTTTTAATCCATTAAAACGTTCTTGATTATTTTTCAGATTTGTTTTAACTGATACGACAACGTTTATATCAATTAAAACTCTTTGTAAAAAATCTTCTAATTTGTTTTAATCGATTGTTTCGTCTTTCAATCGATTAAAATACTTGCAATATATTCTTATAAACTTTTTCAAGTGATTTTAACTGATAAAAGATCGTATTAATCGATTAAAACGCGTAGTATAAATTTTCTTAAGTTGATTTAATCGATTGAAACGTAATTTAATCGATTGAAATAATTTTGATCGGTCATAACTAAATTCTGATCGATCATATCTGATTCTGATCGGTCATGATCGCATTCTGATCGGTCATACAGTATACCAAATGAAATTAATCGATTAAAACGAAGTTGTATTGATTAAAATATTGCCAAAACACTTCTCTGAACATTTTAAGTGATTTTAATCGGTTATTTCGAAGTTGTATCAGTTAAAATACTGACAGAAGGTTTTCAAAACTTTCTTTAATGAAAACAATCGTTTATTTCGAAATTATATCAGTTAAAAACTTGTTTATAAAAATGTGAAGAACATTTTAGTTGATAGAACATATATGCTATTAGTTAAAAATAGTTAATTCAAAAGCTTTTATCAAAATACTTTGTTTTTAACTGTTTAAACGTTTTTATAAGCATTTTGCAAAATCTTTTAAGTGAAGAAACCTCATGTAGCAGAAAAGATAAAAATGATTATACCTAAGCAGGGCTGCAGACACACTAATCCTACTACTCTTTAATCCAAGTGACCTTTTGATTGCCACATAGTTGCCTTTGACTTCATTCTTGACTTCATCAAATCAACAAGATCTTTGCCAGAGTATTTCAATAAGATCTTCATCACTTTCAATAAATTCAGCTTGTCCTTAAATTCATCTTGAATGGTGTTGACTTGAATCATCATCAAAATCATCTCTTGGGAATGCAGGAACATTTCCATCAATCTCCCCCTCATCGCTTTCAATACATCTCTCTCTCTCTCTCTCTCTCTCTCTCTCTATATATATATATATATATATATATATATATATATATATATATATATATATACTTTTCATGAGATTCATTATCATTAACATGGTCATCATCATATGCCTTCTACACTGAATTAGATCCACTGGAGCTTAAAATTGCCTCTAATTCACGCAACCAATATCCAACTATAGGTTATTCTTTGCTACACTTTTCTTTTGTTGAACTTTCAATACACGTTACGTGTAACATGTTTGGGTTGAATTGATAGACACACCAGTTATAGAATTTCTCAATGAGGTTTACGTGTAACAATACCTTTGATTATTTTTTATAATTTTGTCAAAAATACATTATTCACTTTTTGTTCGTAAACCTGTTGTCTTCTACCTGAAGCAATTCTAGTTAGTTTGGAATAACTTTAGCATAACAGACTTTTATAAATGTTTTTTTTCTCTTTACACAAAATTCAAATTCAAAAGCATAGAAAAATATAGTGGGTAAAAATAAAAAGAGAAGCTAAACAAAAACATTAAAACTGTTAAAAATATTTCATTAAAGAAGAATAGAAACAAAAAAGAGATAGAAAAATTAAAAAATACTGTAAATTAGTTTAGAAGATTTACTTTTTTAATTATTTTTCCCTATTTCTTTCCTATCAAACAAATATAATTAAATTCATCCTCTCTATTTTCATTTTCTCCTCCCCCAAACCATTACTAAAATAGACCAAAATAGACCATCCACTTGTTAAAAGTGTATTTCCTTTAACTAAAATACAAATATAGGTTCTGTCGCCGCTATCAAAACGAGGCGGTCGGAGCGACGCGATGGTTTCGACTTTCTAATTTTCGCGTTTTCATTGGTGTGGTTACAACGCCTTTAGGTTGTCCGATAACCGAACTGAACCTAGAGGCAAGGTTTTCGAAAAGGCGCTCTTGGATTGTCCGATAACCGGGTTAACCCAAGAACTAACTTTTGAAGGGTTCTTATGGAGTCACCACCGATGTTTTTACCGGAAACATCGGAAAAGGAATGAAAAAGGCGTTGGTTTTCGAAAAACCAACTTTGGTCATTAGAACCAGAGTTGGGTAAGGGAGTTAGTTACATGTAAGGGAAGTATTAGTTCCCTTACGATGCCCCTTTTGAGTTCCCTATGATAGGCCAGCTATATTAAATAATTAAACCGGTGAAAAATACGCTTTTAACTTTTATTTTGCGGAATTTAGAGATTACGACTACATGGCCCTAAAGGAGAGAGAGAGTGTGTAGAAACCTACGAGGCACGCTTTCTATTGATTCTTTAATAATTTGGGTGCTTTTTGGTAGCCCCTCGCTCTTTACAACACCAGAATCTCTCAAAAACGCTATAGAAAACTCTCAGAAACTCCGGAAATGCTTCGGAGGGGGTCTAGAGAGAGAATTTGAAGAAAAGTCTAGAGAGAGAAAGGAAGAACTGTGGGAAATGAGGGGAATGGGGCTCCTATTTATAGGGATTCGCACCTGTCAGGTCGAGACAGGTTGTCTCGTCTAACAAGGTCGAGACGGCCGTCTCGCCAATCGAGACGGCCGTCTCGCCAATCGAGACGGTCGTCTCGCCTTGTAGGAATGGCGAGACGACCGTCTCGCCACCTTCGCAAGGCGAGATGGTGGTCTCGAATCCGAGATGGCAGTCTCGACCCTAAAAGGCAAAAATCCTTATTTTTATGTCAAAAATCCCTCCTATCCTAGTATGGGGCCTAATAGTCTCTCCTAGTCGCTTCTTAGGCTTCATCCATCTTTGAAAAGGAGGTCTTCTGGTCTTTATTAATTATGAGGCCGGGCAAGATTTGGGGTCTACAGCTGCCCCCCCTTTACCTGACCAATCGGCTGTTGGTCTGTTGTGCCAAGAAGATCGACTGCAAGGTAAAGGATTTGACCCTCTTGCCCGGTTACCCTTCGGATGTTCCGTCATGCAGTGGTTGATCTTCTGGGGAAAATTTGTGTTGTGCACCTCTAGGATACTCCTTCTGACGGTAGCCGATCCCTTCGGTTGACACATGGTAGAACCTCAGGATACTCCTTCTGACGGTAGCCAATCCTTCGGTTGATGGGTATAAACCCCCCATCAGGCTGGTAGTTGCAGTCCGCTGTGTGTAGGACTAGATGAGTATGAACCCCTCATCAGGCTAGTAGTTGCAGTCCGCTGTGTGTTGGACTGGATGAGTATGAACCCCCCATCAGGCTGGTAGTTGCAGTCCGCTGTGTGTAGGACTGGATGAGTATGAACCCCCCATCAGGCTGGTAGTTGCAGTCTGCTGTGTGTTGGACTGGATGAGTATGAACCTCCCATCAGGCTGGTAGTTGCGACTTACTGATCCGGCTCGAGCGCAGATCAGGCGCACTTGCGTGCGCGGGTTGATAGGTATGAACCCCCTATCAGGCTGGTACACTCCACTGTGTAGGACTGGTGGTGGCAGTGGCTTACTGCTCAGGTGGCTCATGCGCCTAGTGTTGAGAAGTGCTTTCTTGTCTTTGTTTGTCTTATTATGGGAATGGTCATCCAGTCTGTGTCAGGGATTTTGTTGGTGTTCATCCAACTTGTTGGTTGCTGTGGATTCTTTGATTTTGATTTTTTGGTGGTGGTCATCCGACTTTGTCGGGGATTTTTTTATGAGTGCCTCTTATGTAGGTAGGAATCCTCTAGGGATTTGTTGATCTTGGTGACGCCTCTTGAGTAGGCGGATATCCATTGAGTTTCTGGTAATGCCTCTGAGTAGGCAGATGCTTCATTGGAAGTGAAGACTTTTGGCTGCATTTGTTTTGCCTCTGACTAGGCTGATAGGTGGATGATCTTTCTCTTTTTGGTGATCCACCAGGGAATTGATTGCCTTCTCGGGGATCTAATTTTGATTTCCCCCCTGAGGGAATGAAATTTTGACTCCTTGTTGGATGTTGTTGGTATGAGATGGCTTTGCCGATACTCTTGTTGAGTTTTCTGATTCCTTCTTTTTCGTTGATTTTCCCTTTTCTGAGGTGACCCACTTAGGGATTTTATTGATTGTCTAAAAGTTATGATTGATTTCGCCTTTTTTCGTGATTTATCTCTTTTTTATCGCGATTTTGAAATCTGGCTTTTTTTTTATGGGGATAATGCGTAAGCCTTTCATTTTTTAGTCTCTTTTTATTACGCTGGCTTTTCCCCTTCTTTTTTGGGAGGTCCATTAGGGATGAAGTTTTCTTTCTTTGGTGATCCACCAGGGAATTAGTTGACTCCCTGGGGATCTGATTTTTCTTTTCTAGGGATGGAGTCTTGGCTCCTTGATTGATGTTGATGCGAGCTAAGCTTGTGAAGCTCTTATTCCACTGGAGAATGGGAATTTTTGATTCTTTTTTTGTAGACTTTTTAGGAGATCCACTTGAGGATTTTTATTCGGCCTTCTCTGTTGTTGTCTTTTCTTTTGGAATCCTCTGGGGATGTAAGAGTTTTCCTCTTTTTTCCTTTTTTTTTTGTTGAGCCCTTGTTGGTATGGAGATTGGACTCTTTTGACTGTTGATGATGATGGGCTCTTGAAGCCTTTATTATCCATTGGGGAGTGTGGAGGAGACTTTGGGCGAGTGTGCTCGATGACTCATGTGGTGGTAATATTGAGCCGTGAGGAGTATTTTTGTTAACCCTTCGGAGTAGGCAGGGATCCTCTTGGGGATGACTAAGCCTTTCCGTTGACTTTTTCTTGATGATTGCCTTCCTTTATTGGGTGATGATTGGAACTTTGGCTTCTGGAAGCTTCTTATGACAACTCGCTCTTCTTTCTTGAGGGAGAGCAATGTTTGGAGACTTATTACTTTCTTGTGCCTTCTTTTCTGGGTAGAAGAATGGTAGCTAGAGCTCTTAATTTTCAGAAGCTCTTATTCCGCTGAGTCGCTTGATTGACGACTTGCTCCATTTTCTTGAGGGCATTATTTGGAGACTCAGTCTCAGTGATCCTGTTTTCAATCACAAACATGGAGCTAGTCTCCTTATATGCATGAATGCTTTTCGTGTTTTGTTATTTGTCTGAAGTAATTTTTATTTCTTTCATTTTTGATATTAACAAAGTCGTTTTGTGCGACTACTTGTGTGGATGCCCTAAATGCAATCTATTCTTATTGATTGATGCATCTGGAAAAGTGATTGGCATTCTCCTGCTGGACTTTTTATGATTATGATGAAGGGCCCTTCTCTTTTATTCATTTTTTGGTTTAGCCCTATCTTTTGCCTAGACCGCCCTTTTGGGGTTTTCGGTCTAGCGGGCTGCCTTAATTTTTGCCTAGGATATCTTAGCGGAATTTTTTCTTTTTATTGTCATTTTTTTTCTCTTCTTTTTTCGAGAGATAGGAGCCTATCATATGCATGCAATGCTCGCGATATGCATCCTACAATGCTATTTCAATTAATATATCAAAAGGATTGATCAATGTGATTTTACTTCTGAGGAGCTTCTGACGTTATGTGTTTTCGTCGACAGGATAGGTTGTACCAATTTTGCCATCTCGATTTTTTCATGACCGAAGAATGATTGTGTTAATTGTAGAGCGACTTGCCATGTCAGTGCGCCCCTCCCTTTCCTTGGGGATGTCAATCCTCCTATTAATTACTATCTCCACATTTCCATACTAATTACTAGAATGTCATAGTGGTAAGGGTCAAGAGAAAAGAAGGAAGAGGATATTTAATTCAAAGGCTTGTGTTTTAGAATTGTTTTATTTTGACAAAAATGGTTTTTGTAAGCACGGCTAGCCAAGGTTGGTTAGAGTGTTTAGGCTAGTTTAGACAAACGTTTTGTTTATGGAGTGGCGTCTTGTTCTATGGCGCTTGCTATGACTGATTGACTTCCCTAGTCTGCCCTTTGGGTTTTTAGCTTAGGATGTTGTGTTTTGTTTTGTCCTAACTTTTGTCTCGGTTTCTTTTTTCTTGCTTTGGAAACCTGGCGGACTTTATTTTGTAACCCTAATTTTTGCCTAGGCTACCCTTTATGGTTGTTCGGGTTTCCTAGCGGGTTTACCCTAACTTTTGCGTAGCCCCCTTTGGTGGGTTTCCTATCAGGTATCTTGCCCTTTCTTTTTGGCCTTTAGCTTTTATGGGCTTTTTTTTTATTTTTGTTTTCTTTTTGCACAACATTGGCGAAACACGACTTTATTTTATGTTTCTAGTCAATCAGTGGTGATGAGTGGTTTGATTATTTTGACGATGGCGCATTTTGATGCATTTTGAAACGTTTGTTTAAACATGGTTATTAATGAGGTTTAGATATGAATAGTAGGAAGAGAAGCAAATAATAAGAATGACATTCTTTGTAATTAATAGGGAAATATGTGTCCTACAATGTTCGGGGGGTCGGGCTGGCCCCGAGGAGTAATCTCTAATAGTCATTGGATTTACAAACCCTAAGAATTAGAAGGAGAACACCTAATGTATGGACGCTTTTTACGCTTGAATCCCTCTATTTGGGAAAATTTGATTCAAGGTATGGAGGGGAGATTTCCCTTTTCTCCGTGCAGCTTGATCCTTTGTAGGGTAATGCTTTAAAGGATTGTCTTTAAAATTTGGTGTCTCCCTTATTCCTTGAGAGTTTCTAATGAGCCCTTGGTTTGGGCGGCATCCATATTTCCTCACCATGTGGGTCACCTTCATATTGTTGGGGAAGTCTTTTCATATTGGCGAAAGATATTTCAAAGGTCCTCATCAGCCGCTTTCATTCAAGGTGGGGCAAACGACTTGCTGATCCGAATGTCGTTTTTAGCTCGAACCGTGACCAGCTTGTCGCCTACCGTGAGTTTTTGTCTTTGGTGGAGGATTGAGAGAACTGGCTTAGCATCGTGAATCCAAAGTCAACTCAATTTCCTCTTTGGATTATGTTTTTCTTCGGTCTTTTTATTTTTTCTTTATTTGTAGGAGCGTCATCTTATAGCTCCTTGGGGGAATAGATTCTTCCATTTCTAATTTTTCCCCCAATGCCAGCTATTCTGGAGATATGCTTGTTAATGGGCGGTGTTTTTGCGTATCTCCATGGTGCAGCCTTATTTGATGTATGGGGTGAACAAATGTAACGCCATCCTTGCCCCTTCTTCCTTATTAACTCGGATACCCAACGGTTGAGGCTTATTATCCTCCTTAGGCGGATCAACCGTTGGAGAGAACTTGACGACGAAAGGCTTGCTCTTCATCTTATTCCAATTCATGGAAAGCACATCAATTAATCCTTTCTTTTTATTATCTTATTATTATTAAAGTGAGAATGAATGAAATTTATGAATGCAATTTATGAATACAATAGACACTTGAAGAGATGATGAAAACAAACAATTTTATTTATTTCATCTAGACAGTGTACATTCCTCAATGCAATGTTTCGAAGTACATTTTTTTTTAAAAGTGGAGAAGCCTAAATGAACCCATACGCATGTTAGAATTTCTATTTATTTCCTTTTTTACTTCCCGTGCATGGCATGCGAATGCCCTAATCCTATTTTCATGGTATTGAGGAATGTCCACTTCTTCGATTGTCTATTATTAGATGCATGTTATGAAGATGAAGTTTGGTGGATGCATATATGCAAGTGTTTGTTTTTTCCTAAACATTATCATGTTTTATTTTCTAACATGATGTATGATAGTGTTTGGGATTTTGTGTTTTTTTTGTATGTGGATGAGGGTATGAAGAATGTCAGCCGCTTTCTAGAATGTAAAAAGATTTTTATTGTTTAAAAGGAATGATTTATAAGATGGATATTCCTTAAGACAATGGCTTAGGTATCCTCCTTAAAGCTTATGCTTTGTAGGGTATCCTACCCACCTCGGTGTAATGGTTCCTTCCCCATCACAGATTTGACAAGTATAATGGCAATCACCATCACACCTTAGTACACTTGTCCCTTCCTTGTCGCGAAGGTCACAAATGTGCTCGGGGCCTCTTTCGCCATTGTCTTAGGGATATCTAGTGCTCCCTAGAATGAATGTATTTATGCATGCACCAGTACACAAGGGCAGTAGATGTTCAAAGTGCGATAACTTTTGACTGGGATGTCGGATTTGGACGCACAACATATCAAAACGAAAAGAAAAAGGTGAAGAATCAGGTTACAAATCCCCAAAGGGGATTTGACCCAATAATTTTCTCAAAAAATGCTTCTAAGACCCATTTTTTAGGGATTTATTAAAATGATGCATATGCATACTTTCCTTATGCATTTATTTTCTCTCTTGGTTTTTTCACCTATGACATGATGCAATATGAATGATACGACTTTGTCAAAATTATTTTTATAAATGTTTTGATTTTGTTATTATTATTTTATTTATTTTGGATTTATTATTATTTTATAGTCTTTTATCTCTTCTGTCGGACTGCGTGACTACTTAGCTTACAAAAAACCTGAAATCAGGTTAGCTAAAAGGCAGACTGTCCGAGATAAAATGGTTTTATTGCAAAAAAGTTTTTTGTGATTTTTCTGTTGTTTGGTTATGTTATGCAACAAACAAATGTGCATACAATTCAATCATCCGCGAACAGGCGATAAGTCGTTTTAATCACGAGGTAGGGTTTTCCTGCAGAAAAGTGCATTGGCGAAGGTAGGTTCTAACTGTTCTCACCAAGGCTAAGGCCCCCAAGGTGACCCCATTATAGGGTTCCCACTCTCCAGCCATCCGACCATGCTTAGCACTAAGGCCATAGTCAGTCTTTGTGCCAAAAGAGGAAGGTTATCACCTTAGTGGTGGTTTCCGATCACACTGGTGGACACAAGGCCATCACTACAGCGAACCGTAGCTGCCACCCACTCCCTATGGATTTCTCACTTGCCCCCGGGTATAGAGGGAACTGTAGTGTGCAAGGGTTTGTGTACAGTTTGTATTTCAAACAATTGCGTAAGTATAAATAAGCAACAATTATTAAAGCCAAGCATTAAAACATGTTATAATACAAGGTAGGGTAAAAAGCGTAATTTTCTAGGTTTATTTATTTTAAGTTGGTCCATCACTAAATGGGATCAACTCTCTAGGTTTCCCCAGTGGAGTCGTCATCTGTCGCCGCCGTCAAAACGAGGCGGTCGGAGCGACGCGATGGTTTCAACTTTCCAATTTTTGCGTTTTCATTGGTGTGGTTACAACGCCTTGAGGTTGTCCGATAACCGGGCTGAACCTAGAGGCGAGGTTTTCAAAAAGGCGCTCTTGGATTGTCCGATAACCGGGCTAACCCAAGAACTAACTTTTGAAGGGTTCTTATGGAGTCGCCACCGATGTTTTTACCGGAAACATCGGAAAAGGAATAAAAAAGGCGTTGGTTTTCGAAAAACCAACTTTGGTCATTAGAACCAGAGTTGGGTAAGGGAGTTAGTTACGTGTAAGGGAAGTATTAGTTCCCTTACGACGCCCCTTTCGGATTCCCTATGATAGGCCAGCTATATTAAATAATTAAACTGGTGAAAAATACGCTTTTACCCTTTATTTTGCGGAATTTAGAGATTACGACTACATGGCCCTATATCTATTGCATAATTGAAATAAAGCGGTAAAGGAGAGAGAGAGAGAGAGAGAGAGTGTAGAAACCTCCGAGGCACGCTTTCTATTGATTCTTTAATAATTTGGGTGCTTTTTGGCAGCCCCTCGCTCTTTACAACACCAGAATCTCTCAAAAATGCTATAGAAAACTCTCAAAAACTCCGAAAATGTTTCGGAGGGGGTCTAGAGAGAGAATTTGAAGAAAAGTCTAGAGAGAGAAATGAAGAACTGTGGGAAATGAGGGGAATGGGGCTCCTATTTATAGGGATTCGCGTCTGTCAGGTCGAGACTGGCCATCTCGTCTGACAAGGTCGAGACGGCCATCTCGCCTTGCAGGAATGGCGAGACGACCGTCTCGCCAAACGAGACGGCGGTCTCGCCATTCGCGAGTGGCGAGACGGCGGTCTCGACCCTTAAAGGCAAAAATCCTTATTTTTATGCCAAAAATCCCTCCTATCCTAGTATGGGGCCTAATATTCTCTCCTAGTGGCTTCTTAGGCTTCATCCATCTTCGAAAAGGAGGTCTTCTGGTCTTTATTATGAGGTCGGGCAAGATTTGGGGTCTACAGGTTCAAACCTTTTTCTTCAATGATACAAGTATATAGACATTTTAGTACCTTAACTAAATTGCTCCACTGTAATTTCTACAACTTGAAAATTTTGGCTACTTCCTAGTTAATTTTTGTTGCGTTTCTTTCAAAATAAAATATATTTTTTGAAATTTTCAGGATGCAATTATTTTTCATAAAAAAATATTGCAGACAACACTTGAGCATCCATTACTACGGTGTGCAGTCATAATAATTTTTCAACAGCAGTTTGAAGTAGATGGTTTGATGAATTAGGAAAAAAAGAATATCTTCATCATAACAAATTCATACTTTTTCAACATTAAAGATTCTTAATCCGCAACATACTGACAGAACATTATGCAAATAATATCTTCATTATAACAAATTCATACTGAATCAGCTTACATAATGTAAGTTTTACTGCTAAAACTAATCCTAAATGGATTTTATATGGCCATAATGTAAGTTTTTGGGGGTCATGATTGTGAAGCATTTGCAAGGTGGAAACACATTCTTAACTCACCCTCCAAGAAACTAAGCCACAGCGACATCAACCAGGCCAATAGGGCTTGGATAACACCTATCTCAACCTCACCAAGTGAAAACCACAAATTCAAGTCAAACTAAATAGAAATAACGGTACAAAAAACCCTAATAAACCAAGATCTGATTTAACTAACAGAGCCACCAATTCAATGATTCATATGAAAATAAACCAGACCCAGACATAATAGTTAACTAAGCATAACAGTTCAGACTCTAAAAAATGTGGAAGAAATAGTATTAAAGCATAACATCAGGCTTAAACCGCTGCCTCTATATCTCACCTCTAGCTCACGACGAGCTTTGTGGCACAATGGGGGTGGGCTGGAGCGAGGAGAGGCGGTGACCATAGCCGGCGTCGAGGTGACTCGCGTTCCAGGTTGTAGGGATGCTCATGATGGGGCGCAACAGGGGGTGTGGTGGCGTGGTGACCTGGAGGTTGATTTGCGGTTGGGTTCGCAGTGGCCAGCTATGGGCAGTGGTGTGCGGTGGTTTGGGGCGAAGGGAGAGATTCAACACAGGGTGAGGAGAGTGGAGCAGAGTGGAGACGTTAGTGGTGAGGAGTGGGGGTTGGGACGCTCGATGGTGGTGGTTATCACGGCTGACGAGGGGATTTGGTGGAGGCTGGATTAAGGTGAGGCCGCGACTGCGAAAGGGACGACGACCTCATAGTGGCGGTGCATCATGAAGATGGTGGTGGAGGCTGCAAAGACGGGGTTTCCGCGAAAAGGGGGGTCCGCGATCGTGAGACATGGTGGTTTCGGTGAGGGTGATTGGGCGAGAATCTGGAGGCTGGAAGCTGAGATGTGGCACGACCACGGGGTGGTTCTGCGTTGGTGAGAAGCTTTGGTGAGTGAAGGTGGAATTAGTGCATGGGTATGGTTGTGGTGGTGACGGGGAAGAAGCCTGGTGGTGGAGGAGAATAGGGTTGGATATATGGGTTCAAATGAGGGTACCATGTTGGGTGCTCGAGAGTGGGGAGGTTGCAGCCAGGGTTCTGGTGAAGGAGGTGGGTGGCGGGTTATAGAGGAGGTTAGTGAAATTGAGGGAGAGGAAGGAAGGAGTTAGGGAGCTTGAGTGAGGTGCGGAGGAAGTGTGAAAATGTAGGTCCGAGTGAGGGTTTTTTCTTTTTTAATTTAACATTCATAGGTAAATGAGTAGGTAAAGTAGTAAAAAACATTACCTACCTCCTACATCCGTAGGTAATGCATAATCATCTCATCCGTAGGTAAATTTCGTAGGTAATAGATAATTTACATACGGATAGAATTCCATAGATAATATTTGTAGGTAATGTATATTTTACCTATGTATTTTTATCTGTAGGTAATATTTTGTAGATAATAGCCATTTTTTTGTAGTGTTAATGTGTTGCTTGAGAGAGAGAGAGTGGATTCATGGAGTTGGGTAGTTAGAGGTAAATCAAGGTGACCGGAGCGATTATGTGACATATGTTTCTCATGTACACCAACCTTTGAAGAGTCTAATATTGACTAAGTTATTCGCATTTTTAGAAATGCTAAGCCATGATTTTTAGAAATGGATTTTTTGAATTATTATTTATATTTATCTAGATGCCCCCTCCCCTTTATACTATATTTTTATTATTTATTATAATTCACTATTGATATTATCTCGGTAAATTATTTATTTATTACATTTTATTTTTATTACATTTTGAATTATTATTTATATTTATCTAGATGCCCCCTTCCCCTTTGTACTATATTTTTATTATTAACAAATTAAGAGAATTGTCACTAGTAGGATTCGAACTCAATACCTTAAAATTTAAGGTTAATACTCTAACCACTAAACTACTATAATTTTTTAATAAAAACTAACAAATAAATTATATTTATATACAAGTAAATGTATATCCATGTAAATATATAAATATAAAAAATAAAAATACAAATATATTTATATATTTTGATATATTTATATATTTATATATTTTAAATATATACTTGATGGACATATCTATCGATAACTAATTGTTAATTTACCGACGGATATATCCGTCGGTAACTAATTGTTAATTTATCCATCGGTAATCACTCGGTAATTTTTGTCGGTAATAACTTATTTTTCGACGATTACATATCCATCAGTAATTAATGATTTTCTTGTAGTGGCCTTGACCGAAGAAGAGTCAAGAAATTATTATTAGTAGTACGAAGTAAATAAGTTGACAAAAGCAAGTGTCGATAGTGTAGCAAGTAATGAAGTTAGGTTAGATTGTATTTAGGATCATTTACCTTTGGGTTTTGAGAAATTAGTTATATAGGGGTGCAAGAAGGTTGAAGCACAAGATCCTTTTAAAGAAGTCAATTCGGGGGACAAAGTATAAAGAAAGTCATCTTATGTTAGCAATTTGAAGAGTGTTAAGATGAAAGAAAAATAAGTAAAAATGTTCAAAGAATATAAGGATTGTTTAGCGTGGAAATATGATGAAATTTCAGGGTTAGAGAGAAATTTGATTGAGTATTATTGATTACCTATTATTGAAGGAAATAAGTTAGTTAAGCAAGCTCGAAGAAAGTTTGCACCTAAAATAATGAAGAAAATCAAAGAAGAAATCAAGAGGTTTTTAAAGGATAAATTTATCAAAATAACCAAGTATGTTGACTTGCTTTCTAATATTGTATCAGTTATTAAGAAAAATTGAAAAATGAGAATTTACATTAATTTTAGAGATTTAAATAAGGTAACACCAAAAGGACAAATATTTTATGCCTGTTGCAAAAATGTTAATCAATGTAATGACAAGAAATAAAATATTAAGTTTTTTAGGTGGATATTATGGATATAATCAAGTTTTTATTGCTAAAGATGATATATGAAATTTTCATTTTGATGCCCTAGGCGCTAGGTACTTATGAATGGTTGATTATGTCTTTTGGTTTGAAAAATGTTAGGACAACATATCAAAGAGCTATAAATTTGATTTTTCATGATTTAATTGGAGATTTTATGTAAGTTTACATATATGATATTGTGATTAAATCTAAATAAAAGAAAAATCTCATTTTGATAAATTAAAACAAGTCTTTGAAAGAATGAGAAATGTTTAAAAATAAACCCATTGAAATGTGCTTTCGATGTAAGTGCAAATGAATTTTTAGGATTTATTTTTGATAAAAAAAAAAGGGATTGAAATCAATCAAAATAAAGTAAAACTAACAATTAAAACTAGTACTCCAAAACAAAAAAGAATTGTTATCTTTGTTGGATAATAATAATTATTTGATAATGTTTATTTCAAATTTGATAGACAAAACTTATCTTTTTTCTTCATTATTGAGATTAAAGAAATAGAGTGAATTTAGATCGGATCATGAGCATAAGGAAGCATTTAAGAAGATAAAATAAATATTGGTCAATACTCCTCGGTTAATATCAATGATTCGAGGAATGTTATTGAAATAACATGTATCAACATAAAAAAAATTACCACAAGTATGTTCGCACGAGAAGACGCAAACGGAGTAGAATGTATTATTTATTATTTGAGCATATTATTAATAGCTGATGAAACTCGATATACTGTAGTTGAAAAATTGACTTTATATTTTTATTATTCTTGTTGTAAACTTAAACATTATTTCAAGTCTTATGATATAATTGTTTTCTCAAAAAATAATATATTAAAGTTATTATTATCTAAACCTATTATACATAATCGAGTTGGTAAATGGGTGCGTGCATTGATAGAATTTTCATTACAAATTGATACATTGAAATTGAAGTTATAGTCTATTTTTTGGTTGATCATATACATATTAAAATAGATGAAATATTTTTAAAGACAAATAGATGGATATTATACCTTGATGGTTCAAGCACAGTGAATGGAACAAGAGTAGTAATAGTAATTATTTCACCTACAAATATTTTTACTAAATTATTATTTGAAATGAAGTTAGGATGCTCTAATAACAAACCTGAATATGGAGCACTATTTTTAGGATTTGAAACATTAATTGAGCTACAAATAAAAATAGATTTAGTTTGAGGAGATTCACATTTAGTCATCCAAAGTAAATTGGGAATATAAATGTTTAAATTCAAATTTGCTTTAATATTTGAAAAAAAGTTTCTATATTGATAAACGAATTTGATGACTTTAGTTTTGAACACATATCTCAAAATTACCCCAAAAAATCGAAGTCTTTCAAATAGATGATAGGAAAATAAAATATAAGGCCAAGAATTATATGGTATTGAATGAGTTATACATTAGAAGTGTGGATGGAGTATTACCTCAATGTTTAGGGAAAAACGAGGTTTATATCATTACAAGAAAATCGCGTATTACCGACGGATATTTACCGATGGATTTGTAATCGTCAGAAAATAATTATTACCGATGGATATATCCGTCGATAAATCCGTCGGTAATTTACATATGAATTTACCGACGAATAACAATTAATTACCGACAGATATATCCGTTGGTAAAATTCATCGGTATATTACAGATGAATATTTTCGTCTGTAAATTAACAATTAGTAAATATTCACCTAATTAAAAAATTAAATATTTTTTATTTAATAATTTAATTTAATCATAATTAGATTAATTTATAATAATTTCTTAAATTAAATAATTTAAAAAAATAAATATTTAATTATATATAAATATATAAAAATATTTAATTATATATAAATATACAAATATATAAATAAATATATAAATATATATATATATATATATATAAATATATATATATATATAAATATAAATATATATAAAATATAAATATATAAATATATAAATATATAAATATATAAATATATAAAAATATAAATATATAAATATATAAATATATAAATATATAAATATATAAATATATAAATATATAAATATATAAATATATAAATATATAAATATAATTTATTTGTAAATTATTATAAAAAAATTCGGTAGCTTAATGGTTGGAATATCAGTCTCTAACTCTAAGGTACTGGGTTTGAATCTTGTCAATGATTATTACCGACTGATTTTTGTTTATTAAAATTTCTTATAGTGTATTATTATGATGGGAGTACACAATGAAAGTTGTGAAGCCCACACAATTGGTGAAAAAATGAATTAGGTATTATATATATAATAAAAGAATTATTGGCTATCCATTTTAAAATATTGTATTAAATATGTTAAGTTTTATGATAATGTAAGTTTGGAAAATTTCAAAATGTGCCAGCAAGTGAGTAGTATTTCATGGTTAATACTATTATTACACCTGTAATACTTCAGAATTTAAAATTTATAATACTCATAAATTAATATATATATTCTTAACTATTAATATTATATGTGGTTTAAGCCTTTAGCAGATGGCTACTTGCATTGTTAATCAATTAATGAATTACACACCAAATATTTGATAACTGGGACCATAATTTGGTGTTACATTACTGCTTTTATATTTCTTATTTAACATCCAACCTAAAAAACCACAGTCTTATCAACACAACCTAAACAAAATCCCACTTCTCCTGATATGTTAATTTCTTTCGCTTTCCTTTATCAAGTGTTTATTGCCAATTTCGGTCCTTTATCAAGTTTTTGTTATTGGAAGATAATTTTTTAATTAAAAAGAAGGCAAGGGCAGAAATGATTTTTCCTATTCTTTTCATAATAAAAGGTCGACCTTGCAAAGTAAATGTGCTTCAGCCTTCTTTGTAGTTCTTATCATCAATCACCATTCATATTCTCCCAACTCCAATGGCTTTGACAAGTGAGAAACAAATTAATGAAGAAAATGAGTTTATTCTCTCCCTTCCCAGAACAATAGGTTTGGCTGCAGCTTCCCATCTACATCTTTTTCAAGAATTTTGGTACCCATCGACTGTCATTCAAGGAGTATACAATTTTCAAAAATATTTTCATGCAAAAGACAATGATGTTTTTGTTGCCAGTTTTCCAAAATCAGGTACTACTTGGTTGAAAGCTCTGACTTTTGCTATTTTGAACCATCAACGTTTTCCCTCTTTTGAAAACCATCCATTACTCACTTCCAATCCTCATGAACTTGTGCCTCCCCTTGAATTCATTCTGTCTCGTGATTTGGATGATCAAATTCTTAACTTATCCAACATGAGTGAGCCAAGGCTTTTGGGTATCCACACACCATTCCCTTCATTACCCAAAGTCCGTCAAAGAATCAAACTGTAAGATAATTTATATATGCAGGAATCCATTTGACACTTTTGTTTCAGCTTGGGAATTCTTTCCTAAAATCAAATCAGTGCCTTTACCTACGTTAGCAATGGAGGAAGCATTTGAGAAGTTTTGCGATGACACACTACTACAAAATATACTTTCTACGTCGTCATTTAACGTCGGTTATAGCTGAGACGACGTAGAAAGTACTTTCCACGTCGGTTCCCAGATGAACCGACGTTGAAAGTTGAATATTAAACACATTCTACGTCGGTTCTTAGTCAACCGACGTAGAATTTCTACGTCGGTTCCCATATAAACCAACGTTGAAAGTCTTTTTTTTTTTTTTTTTACTTATTGACACATTCCACGTTGGTTCATAGAACCGACGTGGAAGGAACCAACGTGGAAAGTCTTTTTTTTTTCACCCAAAAACTCACTTAATTTTGAAAATTGTCATTGGCAGGATTCAAACTCAATACTTTAGAGTTGGAGGCTGATACTCCAAACACTAAGCTACTAGAATTTTCTCGATAATAACTTACAAATAAATTATATTTATATACAATTAAATATATATCCATGTAAATATATATTTATTTGTATATATTTTCTGGAAAGTATTTTTATTTTTATTTTCAGCCAAAAATTCTCTTAAGTTAATGAATTGTCACTGATAGCATTTGAACCCAAGTATTTTAGGGTTGAAAGTTAATATCCCAACGATTAAACTACTATAATTTTTTGATAATAACTTACAAATAAATTATATTGGTATTTTTCGATCGAGGGTGAAAGTGTGATTGACTCTTGCTTGAGTGAAAATATGTTAAAGCTCACGGAAATTCACTTACTCAAGTCTCGCTTGAGCGAAAATTGGTATTTTTCGCTTGAGAGCAAATAACGCGTTTCCCAAATTTATTTTATATCATTATATAAATAAAATTATAAAGATTATATTCTGTCATTAAATTACAAACTCATATAAAGATACCTGCTCACAAATTTAGCATCAAATTTTGAAAACCCACTTGACACACACTTTCACTTTTGAGTGTGCCCTCACATCCAACATATAAATATATAACTATATAAATATATCAAAATATATAAATATATTTGTATTTATATATTTATATATTTACACGGATATATATTTATTTGTATATAAATATAATTTATTTGTAAGTTATTATCAGAAAATTCTAGTAGTTTAGTGGTTGGAGTATCAGCCTCCAACTCTAAAGTACTGGGTTTGAATCCTGCCAATGACAATTCTCTTAAAAAATTAATAAACTTCTAAAAAATATAATATAAAGAGATGGAGGACCTAATAAAAATATAATATAAAGGGAGGGGAGACTTCTAGATAAATAAAAGGGGGTAAATGGGTTGTAAACACTAGTACAAAAAACACTTTTAACATCGGACTTTTTACATCGGTTGTTAAAGAACCGATGTAGAAATTTTTTTAAAGCCTTTCCACATCGGTTCAGATGGGAACCGATGTAGAAAGTACTTTCTACATCGGTTCCACCATGAACCGATGTGGAAAGTGCTTTCTACTCTGATTTAAAATAATTCTGATCGGTCATAAACTCATTCTGATCGATCATCCAGTTCTGATCGGTCATAAAACCATTCTGATCGGTCATCTGATATACTATTTTACTTTCTAATGTGGTTGTATATGTGGTTGTATACAGGGAATTGAAAAATGTGGTTGTATATGATAGCGGTTAAATCTTAACCGCTATTATAATAGCACTTCTAATAGCGGTTAAGTCTTAACCGCTATTATATAGCACGTCTAATAGCGGTTAAATCTTAACCGCTATTATATATATTCAAATATGATCGATCATTTGAAAATGTAATCGATCATAACCAAAAAATGTGGATGTCGCTCGAGCGAGACAGTGTCGCTCACGCGAAAAACCACCCGAGAAGGCCAATTTTGTGCAGGTGGCGTCGCTCGAGCGAGACCAGTGTCGCTCAAGCGAAATACAACCCGAGAATGCCAATTTTGTGCAGGTCGCGTCGCTCGAGCGATCTTATTGTCGCTTGAGCGAATGTTGACCTGCGTAAACGTCGATCAAAGTTAGCCGGATAATGTAACATGGGAGAGCTCATGTTAGAATCGGATGTCGCTCGAGCGAGTATAGTGTCGCTCAAGCGAAATACAACCTGAGAAAGTGCTTTCTACTCTGATTTAAAATAATTCTGATCGGTCATAAACTCATTTTGATCGATCATCCAGTTTTGATCGGTCATAAAGCCATTCTGATCGGTCATCTGATATACTATTTCACTTTCTACATCGGTTCCCCCATGAACCGATGTGGAAAGTGCTATCTACTCGATTTAAAACAATTCGATTGGTCATAATCTCATTCCGATCGATCATCCGGCTTCGATCGGCCATAAAGCCATTCTGATCGGTCATCCGATATACCATTTTACTTTCTACATCGGTTCCCCCATGAACCGATGTGGAAAGTCTTAAAAAAAATAATAATAAAAATTTTAGACAAGTAAGCCCTAGACTCCACTCTTGCCCTTACAGACTCGACTCCCGGACCCAATTACGGACTCGACTCCCTCCGGAATTCTTCCCTTGCTCCTCCTAGCCATTACCAAATTCATTCTCGCAGTAGCGAAAACCACCGTCTCCTTGCCCCTATCGCAGTAGCGAAAACCACTGTCTCTCCCATCTCCTTCCCCCAATCGAATCCCTAACCTCCGTTTCCCCAATCGAATCCCCAAGCGAAAACCACCCTTGTCGTGCACCAAGAACTGCGACGCGCACCAGGAACTGCGACGCGCACCAAGAACTGCGACGCGCCACCCTCGTCTTCACCTCTCTGAAACCCTCTAGAAGCTCCTCCTCATTGCACCTGCGCACCTTCGATCTCGTCGCGAACCGGAGGTGATTCGGACCAGGTCCGTGGGTCTATCCTATTGGCTTCTCATCCTTGTTTTGTCAATTACCTTTATGCATTTTCCTTGATTCTGGATTGTTTTGTTTGGTCGTGGACTGATTCTCGCTCGGGTTTAATGTATGTAGACATGTTTATTCTGGGTTTTGTATTATTATTTCCGTTTAGTTTGACTTGAATATGTGATTTTAACTTGGTTATTCTCGTGGGGTTGAGATTGGTGTTATCCAAGCCCCGTTGGGTTGGTTGATGTCGCTCCGGTCCGAGTCTCTTAGCGGAAGAGTTAAGGCTATGGGTTTCCACGCTGGGGTGTAGGGCTTTGGGGTATTGATTATATTTGGTTCTCTTGTTTTTCATTTGGGTTTGTTTCTTATGTTGTTGATTTAGGTTTGTTCTTTGTGTTGTTTGTTTTGTTCCTGGAGTTTTACTGTTGTTCCAGTACTATTTCAGTTTGGATTATAGTTTGAGTTGTTTAAGTTTGTTGCCTCTGAATAGAGGTAATTCCATTTTCACACTAAGCAAAGACGTCATGTACCTATTGATATGGATCGGAGTTGGATAAATGCCAAACGTATAGAAGAAGAATATGAATTAGGGGTTGAAGAGTTCTTAGAGTTTGCACAGAGAAATGTGGGTAACAATAGAGGTCTCTTTTATTGTCCTTGTGTGAAGTGCTTAAATTTAAGACAACTAAGTGTGAAGGATATAAGAGAGCATCTCCTTTGTGATGGATTTTGCAAGAGTTACACTAAGTGGATTTGGCATGGGGAAGTAGTAGATTTCCCAATGGCTTCAGAGACAACTGAAATCCAGAAAGAAACCAATGATCGACTAGACCCAACTGTTTATCCTTTGTCCTAAACGTAATGAGACTATTTTTTTATGCTCTTTATGGAATAAACCCAAAAAGGAAATTAAACAGATTATTGATGTGTAAGTATACTAACACCCTTATATATGAATCTGTCTTTGTGACTAATTAAATACTCTAGGTCTGGTTCATGACAGATTAAATAACTGTAAAGATTTGTGCTTCACTCCTTTGAGCTAAATAGTATCCAGATTTTACTTTTTATATTCATAAGTAAGTACTTCATAATAATTGTGCTTCATTCCCAAATCCCGATCCAGACAACATTCAATTGTTTAAGATAAGTATACTAACACCCTTGTATAATATTTCATTCATTTCATTTTAAGTTCCACATGTCTTAATATGAAGTATTTTACATTTAATCTTTTATAGGTGTATAGAAGCATACTCAGTCATGGAGGGTAAGCCTAAAAAGAAACCCACATGGATACTTCCACGTGTAAGGACATTATCTGTATTTAATGTTTTTTTTTTCTTATAGTGTAATAAGCAAAAAGGAAGTTGGGAGTGCGGATATTATGTGATGAGACATATGTTAACAATCATCACAGCAAATATCACAGATTCATGGAATTTGGTATGTGTTATGACTATATCTATGTCATTGACATATATTTGCCTACTTCTGCTTATCTGAAATGTTTTTTTTTTGTTTGTAGATATTCGATGATGGTCATCCAATAAGTGAAGCAGAGATTGATGACATTAGACGAATTTGGGCAGATTTTGTTATTAAGAACTATAGTCGTGATTGAATTTAATTGTGAAACATTAGGACTGCTAGTTTCTTTGTATATATAAACTTAGAATACAATACATGTTTATTGTTTGTTGATACAATACAATGTAGATATATAATATACATTATGTTTACTTGTGTGTTAATGCATATCCTCTATATATAGATTAACATTCTGAGTAGCTGTAAATATTTAAAATGCTGTACAGGTTCTGAAAAATCAAAAACTAAAATTCGTATTTAAAAAAAAATATGACTTTCTACATCGGTTATGGCCTAGAACCGATGTGGAAAGTCAGACTTTCTACATCGGTTCTTAACCGATGTTAAAACTCACCAACTTTCTACATCGGTTGTATCTACATCGGTTCTAGAACCGATGTAGAAAGCTGCTAAGAACCGATGTTAAAGGTGTTTTCTGTACTAGTGAAATAAATAAAAATTATTAATTTAAAAAACCATACTTTCAACGTTGGTTCAATAACCGACGTTGAAAGCTTTATTTGTAGTAGTGATTGTTAGATTCTCTATACAGTGTTTTTTTTTTTAATCGGTGAGAGTAAAATATAAAGATATATTGATTCCTTAAAATAAAAAGAAATAGAGAGAATTTCGTTTACGTTATGCTTTTAATTAATTAGTAACAGAATATTAAATCATGATTAAATTGGGTTTTAAACTAGGTTATTTAAAACCCCTTTTAATTAACTAAAAGTTTCAAAACACCATAAAATGAGACAGAAAAGGACATTCCTAACTATTTTTGTTCTTTATCTTGGACTGATTACTTGTGTTTGTGTTTTGATGTTGCATTATTCATGTCTACACCCATTAAACATGATTAATCTAAATTAACTCAATAAAAAACCTTTAAAAATTAAATTTGGACAAGTTTTTCAAAATTAGATAAAATATTCGTATATTTTAGCCAGAACAATACTTATGCTATATAACACTTCCCTTTTATTTAACATATATGTAATTTTACACGCATTGTGTTTTCTTTCACTTTTTAAGCAATCAAATAATAGTTTTTTTTTTTTTCATTTATTTTCATCTTTACCAAACAACCTAAAACCAAGGCACTTTTTAACTTTTGTTGTTCCTGTATACTATTTTCTTTTCCGTTACAAAGTTTGCAAATTTCACCAACCATAACTCATATAAGTTTACTATATATGTTTTTACTTTTTATTTTATTGGAATTTATTTTTAATTAAAAAAAAAAAAAGGCAAGGGCAGGAATGATTTTTCCTTTTTCTTTTCTCTAAAAATGTTGGACCTAGCAATGTTCATGTGCATCACCCTTCTCTGCACTTATCATAAATCATAATTCATATTCCAACTATTCCCATAGCTTCGAAAGGTGAGCAGCAAATAATTGGAGAAAATGAGTTCATTCTCTCCCTTCCGAGAGAAATTGGTTTGGCTGGAAACCCATATCTATATGTTTCAAGATTTTTGGTGCCCTACACCTCTTATTTACGGAGTATTAAATTTTCAAAAACATTTTCATGCAAAAGACAATGATGTTTTTGTTGCCAGCTTTCCAAAATCAGGCACCACTTGGTTGGAAGCTCTTACTTTTGCTATTTTGAATCATCCACGTTTTCCCTCTTTTGATAATCATCCATTACTCACTTCCAATTTTCAACAACTTGTGCCTTTCCTTGAATTCATCTTGTGTCTTGATGTTCATGACCACATTCTTAGCTTATCCATGACCACATTCATCTTGTATAGGATACTCGAAGGTGAGCATAGACAAACTAAACAAAGTTATGTTTTTGAAATATGAGGACCTTATAGAGATATTGAATTTCATATGAAAAGAATTATAGATGTTCTTACTGAAGTGAAAGTAGTCGGTAAGGTAAGAAGATAAAGTCGGTCAACTCCCTAGTTGAGTCCCTTTTATATAGGATTTAAAAGAAAATAATGGGTAAATATATAATAACTGATATAAACTATTATAGAAAAATAAAGATAATTGATAGTAAGATAAATAAAAATAATATCCTTAATGGATTTGGGCAAGTTATCATGTATAATAATAACTTAATTTGGATCGGGTAGGTACATAAGTCTTCAAGTTCGGAAGACGAAGACTAAACAAGTTTATATAATTTGAGGGACGACCTCTTAAAAACGACCTAAATAAAATATTAATATTAAGAATTTGAATAGATGTTATTTTTAAAACCTGAGTAGTTCTGACGACTTTTTGTGTCTATAGAAAATGCTTTAGTGATGAGGGCTACCGGAGTTACTGGTGAAGTTTCTTTTGAGAGGAGGCCTGTTCCACGAACCAATTGTCCTCAACCTAAGAGGAAAGCCCCCTCTGACCCTGTCAAAAGAACTGGTAGGACATCTTAGAAGAGGGGTAATCGCAAAGATCATCCATGCATTACCTCCTAATATATTTGGGTTTCCGGTATTATATATTCTTATATTTCTGAGTTTTTATCTCTTTTGTTTGTCCTTAGTTTTTGTCAATACATTGATATTACTTCAGAAGATAATCTAGACTTGATGGTAGTAGAACATTGTTCACCTCCGCATCGAGTATATTATAGTAGTTTGAACGAGTTTCTTATGAGTGTTAGTTCAAGGATTTAGACATAAGCCTTCCCTTTAGCGACTTTGAGTGTGCCATGTTAACCAATTAAATGTGGTCCCTACCCAACTTCACCCAAATAGTTGGGTTTTTCTCAAGGTTTTCCAAATTATTTATTCTCTTTTGAGTATTGAGCCTAGCATAAACAAGTTTATGTATTTTATCAAGTGGAGTATGTTAGTGAGATTGGCTAGATATCTCTAAATGGTACGCAGTATGGTGGCATTTTCACCATTTTAGACCAATCGTTCTAGAACATTAAGTCTCAGTTTTTTCGAGTAAGAGCTCTCCATCTGACCCATCAAAAAGCCTACTTCGTTACCCGACAATACTCCTTGCTTTCCACTTTTCTGGCAACGAGATCTCTTAAGTTTAAGTCTCAAACAGAACATTTAATGTCTTATTTTGAGAAAGAAGATATCAAATTAATAAAACTACTTTTGCATCCTATAAATTGTAGAGGATTAATAAATATTCCTTTAACCAATGATCAACTTTCCATGTTTGCAGGCAGTCTTTACTGGTTCTCTTACAATGGGCTCTTATTTTTCTATTTGTTTTTTCTTATTTGTTTTTATTTGCTTATGCAAAAAAATGGGGCCTAAGTTTGACTACAAAAAGATGAGGTAGGAACTTGGTCATGCACCAATTAGTCCTGATGTCGGCCAACCCAGGGTGTCTAAGTGACAATGAGTAGCTGCTTCCCCTACTCCCCCGAACATGACTTTGTCGACTTGGAAAATATTCCAGATGAGCAACTGCCTGCAACACACCTTTGACCCGTCTTGGAGCTTTCTCCTAGTACCTTGGGGGTTATTATTAGGGGTCAAGAAGACCCTGTTCGATGGCTAGATCACTTCTCCACTCATTCTGACATAGAATCTCTATGGCACATTTTTCTTTCAGCTGATCAACTTCCTATCCCCAACATACCATCATAGTTTGATGTTGATATCATGAATCATGTGGGTGTTAGGGTAGCTTAAAGTATGTTAAGGTGATGATGCTTCAATGTTTGTCCATAATTCATCACCTACGGAAGTCGTCAGCCTTGACTGGTGCTGATAAAGTAAAAGTGTTGGAGAAGAATTTGGCTGAGTCCTAGCAAAGAATGGATTACGAAACGCTCAACTGAAGACTCACAAATAAAACCTTACTAAGGCCAAGGAAAATGAAACCTTACTTCTCGTCTTTTGAAGGTTGAAAACGACTTCCAAGCATAGATAGGTCAAAACAAGGAACTCGAGGATAAGATTATTATGTTGGAAGCTCTTATCCTTGTGGTCATGGGTTTGAGCCCCATAGTGGGCGTATGTCCCGGCCTTATGTCCACTATAATAATATCATTAGGGTTAATTCACATTTCTAAGGTATTGTCTACTTTAAAATTCTTGTTCATCACGATTTTGTTCTTAAAAGATGTCTCGATGGGTTAAGAGAAGAGGATACATATAAACTACCCTTAGCCATGACTCCTAAGCAATGTGAGACTCATGAATGTACTGGAACATAGTGCCCCAGTTAAGGACTAAGGGTATGAGAGTGGAGCGAGATTCGGCTCTCGATCCTACGGTGGACATCAAATATTCTTATTGAACTCAAAGTGGCTGGCAAGATAAGAAGATGAAGAAAGTTGGCCGATCTTCGAGTCTTCGATTGAAGTTTCTTCCTTGAGAAAGCACAGAGGTCCACCTGCAAAAATACTCTGATACTCAAGTTAGCTTTTAAACAAGAGAATGATATATTTGATATTGAGTTATGAGGTGAGGTCTACTCCCTTATTGAATCCCTTTATATAAGATTAAAAAATAATAATGAACTATGATATATAATATATTATAGAGAAATAAAGATAATTGATAACTAGATAAATACAAATAATATACTTGATGGATTTGAGTTGATTATCATGATCAATAATAAGTTAATTTGGGCAGGTAGGTAGAATAGAGTTTTTGGGTTCTCCTGAAGAAAGAGAGAGTAGCACAGTTATTGAGAGTATGAGAGTATAATCAAACTTTGTAGCTTTGAGATGATGAAGGATTCACTACTACAAAATATACTTTCTACGTCATCATTTAACGTCGGTTATAGCTGAGACGACGTAGAAAGTACTTTCCACGTCGGTTCCAGATGAACCGACGTTGAAAGTTGAATATTAAACGCATTCTACGTCGTTCTTAGTCAGTCAGACGTAGAAAGTACCTTCTACGTCGGTTCCCATATAAGCCGACGTTGAAAGTCTTTTTTTTTTACTTATTCACGTTCGTTGCTCACGTGGACTTCTTCTTACTGTTCCACGTCGGTTCCCATATGAACCGACGTTGAAAATCTTTCTTTTTACTTATTGACACTTTCACGTCGGTTCCCATATGAACCGACGTTGAAAGTCTTTCTTTTTTTTACTTATCGAATCACTCGCTTAACATTTGGAAAGTCATTCGATATTTGACCTACTACTTAAATTTGAAAATCGCCATATGTTGAACTGCTTTAGAGTTGAAGACGATACTCCAAACTAAGCTACAGAACTACTAGTTAAATTTTACGATAATAACTTACAAATAAATTATATTTATATACAATTAAATATATATCCATGTAAATATATATTTATTTGTATATATTTTCTGGAAAGTATTTTTATTTTTATTTTCAACCAAAAATTCTCTTAAGTTAATGAATTGTCACTGATAGCATTTGAACCCGAGTATTTTAGGGTTGAAAGTTAATATCCCAACCACTAAACTACTATAATTTGTTGTAAACTCTATAATTTTTTGATAATAACTTACAAATAAATTATATTGGTATTTTTCGATCGAGGGTGAAAGTGTGATTAACTCTTGCTTGAGTGAAAACATGTTAAAGCTCACGAAATTCACTTACACAAGTCTCGCTTGAGCGAAAATTGGTATTTTTCGCTTGAGAGCAAATAACGCGTGTCCCAAATTTATTTTATATCATTATATAAATAAAATTATAAAGATTATATTCTGTCATTAAATTACAAACTCATATAAAGATACCTCCTGCTCACAAATTTAGCATCAAATTTTGAAAACCCACTCGACACACACTTTCACTTTCGAGTGTGCCCTCACATCTAACATATAAATATATAACTATATAAATATAACAAAATATATAAATATATTTGGATTTATATATTTATATATTTACACGGATATATATTTATTTGTATATAAATATAATTTATTTGTAAGTTATTATCGAGAAAATTCTAGTAGTTTAGTGGTTGGAGTATCAGCCTCCAACTCTAAAGTACTTGGGTTCGAATCCTGCCAATGACAATTCTCTTAAAAAATTAATAAACTTCTAAAAAATATAATATAAAGAGATGGAGGACCTAATAAAAATATAATATAAAGAGAGGGGAGACTTCTAGATAAATAAAAGGGGTAAAGGGGTTGTAAATAAATAAAAATTATTAATTTAAAAAATCATACTTTCAATGTCGGTTCTAATAAGCTTTATTTGTAGTAGTGATTTGGAAGTGAATAAGGTGGGATTTACATTGTAATCATATGTCAATATTAATTTAATATTCCTAGATCTAAGGCATCGTTATCCTTCATGAACGTGTGCCAACAACATTGGTTTTGATTATTCAAAACTTTAATGAAATAACAGAATATATAGATTTAATTACATATGTCCATTGAATTTGTAATTCTTACGAATTTTAAATTTGAATATTTAGTTTTACAAATTTTATCACTTTAATTTTAAAATATACATGTTTGACCTTTCTGTTAATTAGTTGTCAAATTGCTAATAACAATATTATGGAATAAGTTTTAATTTAGAGTGGAATATACATTATTTATCACTTAACTTTATACTTCTACACATTTTTCCATAAACTTGAAATTTAGCATATTTTATATTTTATTAGTGATGATAATGATTCATCTTTAAGACTAAAATCAAGCATAGATAGATCGTAACTATGTTTTGTCATGAGAAAGTAAATTGGTTTAGGAGAAATAACACTATTATAGAAAATTTTAAGTTTATTTATGTTTAGTATTTATAGTGGTGGATCTTCGTTTATTTTAAGAGGCCAAATGATACATTTTTTTGTTGGATCCTATATTTCTTCAAACATAACAAAAGAGATAGAATCAGAGCTATTCTTTAAAAACCTTTCTGAATAGAATTAGAAATGATTTCTAGTTATTTTGTTTGTAAGAAAATGCTGAACTCTTTCTCATTAAATTAAATATTTGTTTTAATATGTTCATCATTATTTCGTTTTGAAATATTTAAGTAAATCAAATAAAGTTAATGTTTTTTTTTATTTATGTATAAATTTTATAAATTACACCAGTGATACTTCAGAATTTAAAATGTATAACATTTGATGTTAAAAAATACTGGAATATGTATATAATATGGGATAAATATTTATTTTATCCTAGATTATACATATTGGATAAAATAGTGGTATCAAGAACTTTAAGATATGAGAAGAAGGAAGAAAAAAAGAAAAAGGAAAAGAATAATGACGATGGTAGGAGTTAGGTTGTAAGACAATGACATATGTCATTTTACTCTTTATTTTTTAATTTAAAAGTATTTTCTAAGTTAATTAATTTCTTTATAAACTATGCATTTAACATGTTTTCAATAAAAGTATAGCATAATTCAATTTTTCTTAATTTGTTGCATTTTACATAATTTTACCATAAAAAAAATGCATACATACATCTACAGTGCATATTTCCTTTTGTTAGGAGAAAGGTAATTTGAGACGAGCCAAATTGATTGAAATGAAGGCTTAAATCGATGTAGCCAAACTTCACTCTTTTTGAAAGTCCAAGTTTGCTTGTGCAATCTACTTGTAGAATGTTACAAATGAAAATTTTGAAACAAGCAAATTAATAGTTGTGGAAATCCAATTTAGCTTAATTAAAGGCTAGCATAATCAAGAATTAAATGCAAATCAGTGCTGGATCACTCAAAATAGGGAAAAAATCGATTATTTCCTCCAAATCAGTCCCAAGAATTTCTCACTGCGCATAATATACTACTGCAATTTTTAATTTAGGAAAGATTTGATTTCATTGTAATTAATTTCACGTTTATTCTCTCTTTGTCAGTTTCCTATAAATAAAGGTATGATGAGAATACAATCATAATTTCATGCTCCAAGGCAAACAACTGTTTTGTCTTATTCTTGTTTTCCTTTTCGTTCTCACTTTTTTAGTTAGGTAAGTTCATCTACTATTATTGTACTTTTGGTTTGTTTTCTTTTATTTAATTTGTAATTTCTATTGAATTTTTCAGTTTATATTGTTCTGTTTACTTTAATCATTTAATGCTCAATTTATTTTCTGCTTTTTAATTATTTAGAATCTGTATTTTAGTCCAGTGCTTCTTAATTTTTATTTTCAATTCATCTCTTTTCTCATTCAAATTACAATTCTCAATTTAGTTTTAGAGTTATCGCTTTCGAAATTTCAATTTAATAATTACACTATTTTATTTTAAAGCAATTTTTATTTTACACTTTTTTTAATTTTAATTAAAAATACTTTATTTTAATTCTATAAATTTCAATTATTTAAATCATGCTTCAATTTAATTTTAATTGTTGTTATTATTGTATTGCAAATTGACTTTAATTTTTATTATTCTCGCATCAATTTATTTTTTCACTATTTCATTTTATTATCATCAACCTCCCCCCTTCCCTTATTTACTATTTTAGAGAGAATGATGTTTGGCATTGTGTACATTCATGTAATTGTGTCCTAGTGATATTTGACATGGGTTAGCTATACTACATTAGTTTAACAACTTGTTTGTTATTTTTTATTAGTATTTTGTGTGATCAAAATGTTATCGTTAGGTAACATACCAGTGTTCGATAGCAAGAATCTGAATGAGTATGATAGTTATTGCGTGAAGATGAATGTCATTTTTTGAAAAAAGTCTTGGATGTGGTACTAAATGGATAAGAGAGGCTACTAGAGAACCCCACCGAGGTATAGTGTGTGATGTTTCAAGAAACAAAGAAACGTGATTGTAAAGCTATGTTCTACATTCATCAGTGTGTCGATGAAAATAACTTTGAGAAGACATCGTTGGCAAACTTGGTGAAAGAAGCCTGAGATATACTGGCGCACAGTTACGCAGGCGTGGAGAGGTTGAAGGTGGTGTGACTTCAAACATTGCATCGTCAATATGAGTTGTTGTAGATGTGAACGCAAGAAACTATCTAAGAATACTTTATAAGATTGTTGTCTATCACAAACTTGATGAAGTAATGTGGTGAATGTTAGAAAGAACGAGTGATGATGGAGAAGGTGTTGAGAACCCTCGATGCTAGGTTCGATATAATTTTTGTAACTATTGAAAAGTCTAAGGATCTCGATTTGTTGAAACTTGATGAACTACAGGGGTCATTGGAGATTCATGAACAACGGTTACGTGAGAGAGTGGAAGAGAAGTCTAACACAAAATAGGTGTTGTTGATGAAAAAAAAAACCAAAAGAATGAAGGAAATCAAGGAAAATCAAACAAAAAAGGTCGACGAAGAGGTAAAAATAATGGTGGACGAGGCTCATAAGGGCAACAAGAAAGCTCTTCACAATTGAGAGGTAGCAGAGCCAGAAACTCATAGTGGAGAGGTGGTTGATCTGGTTCTAGTAAGAAGAATGTACATACAACTATTATAACTATGGTCCTTATGCTACTGACTGTTGGAGCAAAGAAGAAGTAAATGTTGCACTAAAAATGACTTGGAGGATGAAGTGTTTTAATGGTGACCATGATGAAACCATTGGAGACTTTTAGTGAATCTTGATATTTGGATATTGGTTATTCGAATCACATGCCATTTCAATAGAGTTGGTTTGTTGATCTTGATGAAAATGTGAAATTGAAGGTGAAATTTGCAGATAACTTAATAATGAGTTGTGAAGGGAAAGTAGAATCATGATCAGAAGGAGAGATGACAAATCTGCAATAATTTTGGATGTGCTCTATGTTCCAACCATAAAACACAAATTATTGAGTATTGGTCAACTTCTTTAAAAAGGACATTTGATCGGTTGAAGATCGAGGGAGAAAATGTTAAGAGTTCTCGATAAGAATGAGACACCGATTTTGAAGGCACCTCTGAGCAAGAATAAAGTTTTTGGAGTTCATATTCCAATATCGAATGACTTGTGTTTTGCAACAACAGTCTCTTATGTCAATTGGTTGTGACATTTGAAGTATGGTCATCTTGGCTTCGATAATTTGAGCCAACTTACAAAGAAGGACATAGTGATTGGTCTACCTTGAGTCCAAAAATTTGAAGACATATGTGAAGGTTGCATGATAGGGAAACAAGCTAGAAATTCCTTTAAGGTGCACATGAAGACCAGAAGCAAGCATGTGTTGGGAGTTATCTGCACCAATGTGTGAAGACCATTCGATGTTTTTTCACTAGGTCAAAACAGGTATTTTGTGACATTCATCGATGACTATGGTAAGAAAATGTGGGTGTATGTGCTCGAGAATAAGTCAGAGGTGTTTAATTGTTTCATCAATTTTAAATCGATGGTCGAGAAACAAAGTGGTAGAACTATTAAAATGTTGAGATCAAACGGTAATGGTGAGTACAACAATGGTGAGTTTGTATCATTAACCAAAGAGAAAGGTATTATGTATGTGATTGTACCTCATACACACCACTACATAATGGAATTGAGGAGAGAAGAAATTGAACAATTTTAAATATGATCAAAAGTATATTGAAGACCAAAGACTTGCCACATTCGTTCTAGGGAGAAGTGATATTGACAATTGTGGTCTTTCCAATAATTATAAGCACACGTAGTAATGTTGTTTTCATCAAATTATTTTTTTTGTTGTTTCAAATATTTTAATGAATATGTTATTGTTTAATTCATTACTATTACTTATTAAATATATCCAATTTGCTTACACATTTTTGTTATTTTTTGTTACATGTGTAGATGTCAGACAAAAGAAAAACCAAACATATTTTAAAAATTCGTTCAATGAAGGATCAATTTAATCAATTTCCAGGAAATAGCATAGTTGGACCACAAGTTGGATGTCCATTAGCTCGAACTATTGCGGAACATGTTATTTCTACCCCTTCAGTACAAAATAAGTCTATTGAAGTCCCTTCTGTTAGATCACACATTAGTCGTACTAAGTACTAAATCTCTTCTATTTACTTCACCATTAGGAGCATAATCACCACATGAGACACCTATTGTTTCCCCACAAAGTCTTCAAGCATCTAACTCTGAAACTCAAGACACATTTGTTTCTCATGATGATCACAATGTATGAGATGTTCAAAGCACTTGTTATAAACCCATTTTAACACTTATGGATATGGATAAATAACTTAAATTTTAACAATATTATATTTTGATCACACTCTATGTACTTGTACTTTATCACTTTATTTTTGTTGTAGATTTTTTCTTTCATACTTGTTGAATTATTGGCAAGCGTACCAAATTATGCTTACTAAGTAGATTAAAACAGATTAGGTTTTGCAAATAAGAGTTGAATTGAAATTAAATGACAAAGACTTGTAAATTGTTGAGAAAATATCAATTAAAGGTACTTAGGATTGACTTCCTTCCTTATCCCTCTTTTGTAATGGCTATGTCAATTAAGAACGTCAATTAACCTAACAATGTTGATGTCACCTACTCAAATCATCCATGTTCATTCCTCACACATGAAATTCATAAGAAAACCTAATAAATGTTGATTCCTCACACAATTAACAGATTTTCTAGCATTAGGGTTAGGGTGTTTAAGCAATTGATACATTCATTCCATTCCTGGAAATTAACGTAACAAATATTCTTACCGTGATCTAGGGTTCAAGATATATTTTCCAATCATACCTCAAACAATCAAGAATAAATCATTCCAAAGCATAGAAGATAAGAATAACAACATCAAAGCATAGATTAATATCTCAAAATATCACCATGATACAAAAGAGTTCAAAGGAAGTGCACCGAATCCTAAGAGAATGAAGTTAGCCACTCATGTTGGCCATTACAATGCTCCAATTGATGAAGTGAAGAATTGATGAAGATTAGACAAAATCCTAACAGTAGTCGTGCCTCCTCTCCTCCAAGACTGCTTCTTTTTCTCAAAACACAACTTATCTTTTTATAAGAGAATTTGGGTCGGGTCTTGCATCATTCATTCGCTTAAGCGCTCTTCTTTCTTTCAATTTTACTCTAATTATGCTGACAATTATGTTCCTTCCTTTTGTATCAAGGTATTCTCGAATTCATCCTATATTGGGAGAAAAATATATTAGAATTAACATAAGTTAAGTGGTTTCATAACAATTCAAGGCATAATTATATCAACTTTTTACCACGTAACAACTCCCCCCAACCTAGAATCTTGCTTGTCCCAAGCAAAGTAATTTTTTCAAAACAAAATCATCACCTATTATCTTTTTCTCTTCTAGAACCACAACATAAAAATTTTCAGAGGTGATGCTCACAACTCCAAATGAAAATAGAACACATAAGCATTCAAGTTATAAAAACCAACAAAGAATAATTAGTCCTCAACTATCCTCAGAGAAGCATGATCTCTCAAATAGAATTATATATACTCATCTCTAATTCTCATAGGTAAGTGTTTATCTCATTCAATCACTTCATTTAGAGAATCCAATATTGATAATCATCTTCAAGCAATCAACAATTGTTAAACAAGACTTAAATCAAAAGGTCTTTTGATGCTTGTAATGGGGTCGGGCTAAGAAAGAATTATTGGTTTTTCTGGGATATACAAAAATATTTGAGAAATTTAACTCATATGAATGATTCTTGATTAACAATTTTCTCAAGTTAGGTTTCAAACTTTATGCTTTTGTCCCTAACACAATGACAATGAGTTAATAATCTCACAAGTTATTACCCCCCCTTTTGAATTTTTTTTTTTTTTTTTGCATGTATCCTTTTTTTTTGCTTTGCAAATTTTTAAGCTTTGCTTTTCCTTTTTCTTTACAATTTTTTTTAATAATAACACCCCAAAAATACCTGTAGGACAACAATAGCAATACCCAACAATAAGAAAAATAGTGACATTCATACTCATTTCCTTTCTCAAATAAAGGAAGGTAGATAAATAGTGTTTAGGCTTAAGGGTTCTGTTTAAGAAACTATTATTTTTTTGGCTCAGAAGGGGTTCAAATGGATGTCCTATAATTAATGCATGGTTGGCTATTTGGCTCTGGGTTATATCTACTACAAAGAAAAAATGCCTTTATCATTTTCAAGTCTTGCTAACATGTAATCACATCAAAGAATCAACCAATATCAATTATCATCACAAAGTGTTGACACTCAATTTATCTGTTTGTGGTACTCTGCTCACCTGGGTTTTGGCTAGCTTCTCCAATTCAGTTAATTCCTAATTTTCCTCATCAATTACTTTTCACTATCATACTCAATATCCCAAAATCACTTGTTATTGGAAACAATCAAAATTATTTTTCATGTTCTAGATTTGAATTAGACAATAAGCAATAATTTCATATATGGCTCTAAAACAAATTATGGGACAACAAGGGAATTCAAAATTTAAAATAAAGCAATTAAATTAAAAACAAAGGAATTAAAAACATTAAAAGTAAAGTAAGTTTCCTCCCTTATTTTCTTTACTTGTCATCTACTCCTTATCTTGTGCCTCAGCCTCAGCTGCAGACTTTCTCACCCCCTCCAAAAAAGTTGGACTGTCCCCAAGCCATTGAAGTGAGGCTTCAAAGTCTTGAGGAGAAGTGCACTGTGTACTTGGAGCAATCTTGCAAAGAAAGAACCTAAGGAAGAAAAATACACAAAAAAAACTTAAACTGCAAAAAGAAAAAAAAAACAAATTCAAAACATTGGGTTGCCTCCCAGGAGCGCTTGTTTAACGTCTTCAGCTTGACGCCTATTTGCTTTAAGGCTCATGCAGGTGAGTGATCAAGGTGATATATACGCATTCTCCATCCCTTGACTGTCCTTGTGGGAATGAATTTATTCTTCTCATTGCGAATAACCTTACAACTGTCAGAGATTGGATAAATCATACCTGTTTCAGGAGGTTTCAGTACCTCTCTTTGAATAACTTCCTTCATAGTCAGACTAAGATGTCTTTGGGGTTGTGCAACATGCTTGTAATCTTGTTTTTCAGTTGAGATGGTTAATTCCTCCAAAGTGTCTATTCTGAGACAATCTTTTTTGTCTTCCGGTTGTTGTACAGCTTCAAACAGATTAAAATTAACTTCATCATCTCCACTTCTAATTTTCAAATTGCCAATGTCAACATCTATAATTACTTTGGCAGTCTTCATAAATGGCCTTCCCAGGATCAATGGGACTTCCTCATTTTCCTCCATGTCCATAATAAAAAAATCAACAGGAAATATGAAGTTATCCACTCTAACTAAAACATCTTCTGCTACTCCATAAGGAATCTTTACAAATCTGTCAGCTAGCTGTAATGTCATTCTTGTAGACTTTACTTCCAAGTCTCCTATTCTTTTAAGCATAGACAAAGACATTAGATTTATACTAGCACCCAAATCAAGTAATGACTTACCTACTTGTAACGTCCCAATTGTGACTGGTATAGTGAAACTGCCAGGATCCTTGGACTTTTGAGGTAATGATTTCTGAATTATAGCGCTGCATCCTGCTTCTAGCTCCACTTTTTCTGCAGTAAATCTCCTTTTATTAGTTAACAACTCTTTCATGAATTTTGCATAAGTCGACATCTGCTCCATAGCTTCCACAAATGGAATATTAATCTGTAAATGCTTGAAAATATCCATGAATCTTGCAAACTGTCTTTCTTTATCTATTTGTGAAGGAGCCTTGGGATACAGTAACTTCTCTACAAATGGTTTTTGACTCCCTACTTTTTCTATCTTCTCTTCGTTCTTCTTATTAGGAATATGTCTTTCTTTATTATTGTCATCTTCTTGCGCTTCATCTTCTTTTACCAAAAGTATATTGTCACCAATCCCCTTACCTACAACTTTTCCACTCCATGTAGTTATTGAATTGCACTGCTCCTTTGGATTGGTTTGTGTGTTAGCTGAAAACTGTCCTCCTTGTTGCTGCTCAGATAATTGTTTAGCCAGTTGGCCTATTTGGGTCTCTATATTTCTGAATGAAGCCTCAGTATTTTTCTGATTAACCATAGTGCTTTGCATAAATTTTTCTACAATATCCTCCAATTTACTTATTCTGTCAGGCACTGAAGGATAATGTTGTTGCTGCTGTTGATATGGAGGTTGTTGATATGACTGTTGTTGAAATGTAGGTTGTCCTTGTTTCCACCCAAAATTTTGATTTTGATTCTGATTCTGATTCCCTCTCCATCCTTGTGCAAAATTATTCTGATAATTATTGGGATTAGGAAAATTAACTTGTCTGCCTTGACTACTACCTTGGGCCCCCATATAATTAGCTTCTTCTTGCTGAATGTTGCCTTGATAAGAGCATTGTTCATTTGAATGATGACCTCCACACAAGTCACAACTCATTTGTTGATTAGGAATAATTTGTACTGTGTGCATTTGATGAGGTAATTTCTCTATTTTCTGGTTCAATGCTTCAATTTGTTGGGTCAAACTTTTATTCCGGGCTAAGAGAGCATCTATGGTGTTAAGTTCAAGGACTCCTTTCCTTTGAATTGGATGTCTATCATGTTGGGCCTGTTGGTCCGTAAAGGCTAGTGCATCAATAATTCTGGTGGCATGATCAATTTCTACATCCAACATAGATCCTCCTGCTGCAGCCTCTAATAACATCTTTGCATCATGTTGCAAGCCAGTATAGAAAATATTCAACTGAGAAACGTCATCAAATCCATGATTTGGGCAACTTCTCAACAGTGATTTAAATTTCTCCCATGCTTCACAAAATTGCTCATCTGCTCCTTGTCTGAAAGAAGTGATGTCAGATTTTGCTTTGATGTAGCGGGATGGTGGGAAAAATCTGTTCAGAAACTTCTCTTCTACACTACTCCAATTAGTCAAACTCTGATTAGGATGTGCTTTCAGCCATTCCTTTGCCTTACCTGCCAAAGAAAAAGGAAATAATATCAAATATGCAGATTCAAGATTTGTTGTTCTAAATCCCATGGTACCAATCAACTCATAAAAAGTAGACAAATGAATATAAGGGTCTTCATGATCCAATCTAGTGAATTGATGAACACTAATCAAGCTTAAGAAAGATGGATTCATCTGTAATGTATGATCATCCGGAATGACAATGCTGGAAAAATGTCTTGGGCCTTGCTGCATAGCACAATTTCTAAGAGTTCTTCTAGGTGGATTTGCATTTGGATTTGGATTTTCTTCTGCCATATCTTCTATAATTGGGTCTGGTAAATCAAGTGTGAAAGAAGAATTAATAGATTCTCTTGTGGCTTGTTCTTGAGTTTCCCTTCTTCTTCTACCCCGGTTCCTTCGAGCTGTTTTTTCAATTTCTGGATTAAATTCTAACTGCTCTGAAGATACCTGTCCTCTTAAACGCATAAATCAAAAGAGTAACTCAAGCAAATATTAGCACAAACTAAAAACTAAATAATAATAATAATAATATTAATAATAATGATAATGATAATGATAATGATAATGATAATAATAATAATAATGATGATGATAATGATAATGATAATGATAATGATAATGATAATGATAATAATGATGATAATAATGATGATAATAATAATAATGATAATAATGATAATGATAATAATGATAATGATAATAATGATAATGATAATAATGATAATGATGATAATGATAATGATAATAATAATAATAATAATGATAATGATAATAAAAAAACTGAAATAAAAATAAAATACTCAATAAGCTAAACAAAGAATTCTCAAAGAACATCGTTCCCGACAACTGCGCCTGAAATACTTGTTGAATTATTGGCAAGCGTACCAAATTATCAATCGTAGTATAGTATTTCGATTAAATAAAAATCGATCCCACGAGGAAGAGTTTCAATGGAAATTCCCAATTATGCTTACTAAGTAGATTAAAACAGATTAGGTTTTGCAAATAAGAGTTGAATTGAAATTAAATGACAAAGACTTGTAAATTGTTGAGAAAATATCAATTAAAGGTACTTAGGATTGACTTCCTTCCTTATCCCTCTTTTGTAATGGCTATGTCAATTAAGAACGTCAATTAACCTAACAATGTTGATGCCACCTACTCAAGTCATCCATGTTGATTCCTCACACATGAAATTCATAAGAAAACCTAATAAATGTTGATTCCTCACACAATTAACAGATTTTCTAGCATTAGGGTTAGGGTGTTTAAGCAATTGATACATTCATTCCATTCTTGGCAATTAACGTAACAAATATTCTTACTGTGATCTAGGGTTCAAGATATATTTTCCAATCATACCTCAAACAATCAAGAATAAATCATTCCAAAGCATAGAAGATAAGAATAACAACATCAAAGCATAGATTAATATCTCAAAATATCACCATGATACAAAAGAGTTCAAAGGAAGTGCACCGAATCCTAAGAGAATGAAGTTAGCCACTCATGTTGGCCATTACAATGCTCCAATTGATGAAGTGAAGAATTGATGAAGATTAGACAAAACCCTAACAGTAGTCGTGCCTCCTCTCCTCCAAGACTGCTTCTTTTTCTCAAAACACAACTTATCTTTTTATAAGAGAATTTGGGTCGGGCCTTGCATCATTCATTCGCTTAAGCGCTCTTCTTTCTTTCAATTTTACTCTAATTATGCTGACAATTATGCTCCTTCCTTTTGTATCAAGGTATTCTCGAATTCATCCTATATTGGGAGAAAAATATATTATAATTAACATAAGTTAAGTGGTTTCATAACAATTCAAGGCATAATTATATCAACCTTTTACCACTTAACAATACTTTGCAGCTAATGTCATTGGTGATATTTTCAAAAGACCATCATGGAAAAATGTACCTGAAGTTATTCGAGTGGTTTAGTGAGTTCACACTACTAGAAAAATGCCAAATAGTAACCGAAATCAATGACCGAAAAATTTAGTTACTATCGGTGACCGAATCAATAATCAAATTATTATTTTTTAGTTTAGTAACCGAAATAGTAACCAAATTTTCGGTCACATAAAATCGGTTACTATTTCGATCACTTTATTATTTAATTTATTTTTTTAATTAATCTATATTTAATTTATGTAATTATTTTTGTTTTTCAATTATCCGTGGTAATTTTTTATTTTTTTCGCACTATAGGATCTGACCTAGGTCCGAAAATTTCATCTTCGTGCCCCAAATTTTCTTCATCTTCTTCGCGCCGTGTCCCAAAATTTTCTTCATCTTCTTCGCGCATTAACTGACATTTTTATTCCTGGGCTGCAGTAAGCAGATCGAGAGGTCATTCCGCCCCTTGTCCCCGAATATGGGTAATATGTTCGCAAAAATTATTGCTCAAATCTGACCTAGTTGGCGAGTGATCCTAGTTCGCAGCAGAGAACAAGATAGCAAGCGAGCACACTTGTTCGAGCTTAACCTAGACCCTTCATCTGTCCATCCCCAAGCAAATTCCAAACTCAACCCCAGCCTCAACCTCGAAGAACTCGACGAACTTGAGGCCCAAACCCATCTCCGGCAACATCAAACCCTAATCTGAAGCCAAACCCCAATCGTCGTGCAGTCAAACCCAACGCAAACCCAGCTGACCTCGAACCCTAACCCAAACCTCGACGACCTTGAATCCAAGCGACCTGCAACTGTGACGACATTAAACCCTAACCTAAGCCTCGGTGAACCTAACCCCGGCGACCTCAGTTCCAACCAAAACCCACGAAACGTCGTACTAGAACCCTAACCCGATGACCTCAAATCCCATCCCAAAACTTGACGACCTCTAACCCAAGCATAAGACATCACAGACACGACCTCTATACCACTACAAGAAATATTAAAATTACCGACGGTCAAAATCCGTCGGTAATAACAAAAATCCGTCGGTAAATGAATATTACCGACAGAATTCCGACGGCCAAAAATCCGTCGGAAAATATGTTACGAAATTACCGACGGATCCGGATCCGTCGGTAATAATTTTATTAATTATTAAATATTTTACTTATTTATAACATTATTTTTTTTATAGAACCCCTCCCCCTTATATTCATATTATTTATTATTAATTATTTCAATTATTTCTCCATATTATATTTTTATAACTTTGAATTATTGTCAGATTAAGATAAATGTCATTGGCGGGATTCGAACCCAAGTACCTTAGAGTTAGAGGCTGATACTCCAACCACTAAGCTACTAGAATTTCTTGATAACAATTTACAAATAAATTATATTTATATACAAATATACAAATATATTTATATATATTTATATATATTTATATATATTTATATACATTTATATACATTTATATATATTTTTATATATTTTTATATATTTATATATATTATATATATTTATATATATTTATATATATTTATATATATTTATATATATTTATATATATTTATATACATTTATATATATATTTATATATATTTTTATATATTTTTATATATTTTTATATATTTTTATACATTTATATATATATTTATATATATATATATATATATATATATTTATATATTTTTATATATTTTTATATATTTTTATATATTTATATACATTTATATATATTTATATATATTTATATATATTTATATATATATATATATATATATATATTTATATATTTTTATATATATTTTTATATTTATATATATATATATATATATATATATATTTATATATTTATATATTTATATATTTATATATTTATATATTTTTATATTTTATATTTTATATTTATATATATTTTTATATTTTTATATTTTATATTTATATATTTTTATATATTTTTATATTTTTATATTTTTATATTTATATATATATATATATATTTATATATATTTATATATAATTAAATATTTATTTTTAAAATTACTTAATTTAATAAATTATTATAAATTAATCTAATTATGATTAAATTATATTATTAAATAAAAAATATTTTATTTTTTAATTAGTGAATAATTAAATTATATTATATAATTTTACCGACGGATTTATCCGTCGGTAAATAATTTTTAATTTACATATGAATTTACCGATGGATATATCCGTTGATAATTACTTGTTAATTTATCGACGGATTTACCGACGGATATATCCGTCGGTAAATTCATCTATAAATTACCGACGGATTTATCGACGGATATATCCGTCGGTAACATCAAATTTAACAAATATTTTATATCCGTCGGTAATTTCCATCGGTAATGATTATTTTCCGACGGCTACAATTCCGTCGGTAAATATCCGTCGGTAATACGCGATTTTCTTGTAGTGTACGGTAATGTTTATTCAATCTATTTGAATTTCCTTATTCAATCTAATTTTACATGGTATGTTTTTTATGTGTTGATGGATGCAGGGGTGGTGCTACGAAAGAAAATTTCTTATCTTGATTTACTGGATTACAAATTGGAAACTACAGTAATAGCTCCTTTAGGTTGGTATTACTGAATCTTTAAATATAATTAAGGCCACAACGTTAAATTTACTGGATTACAAATTGGAAACTTGAGTAATAACTCCTTTAGTATCTGTCGTTGTTCCCTGTTTTCTCTATTCCTTGTTTGCTTGATGAGTTTTTGTTATCTTCTTTGATTTATGATTGGAATTACTATGAAAATGTGAAAATAGATATATTGGTTGGGTTGAGAGTTTGTAAGTAATCTGGTTTAGTGAAGTGTGTAAGAGGGTTTTCTATAATAGGACAATTACTAAAACACTTAAAGGTATATGTTTCAAGATTTGAACCAATCTTTAGATGACCTGTGTTTAACTAACTTTAATTTAATAAAATTTGGGTTGGATTCCTTTAGTTTTTTTATCTCATGGAGCCGCATATTCCCAAGTAAGATATATATATATATATATATATATATATATATATATATTATATTTTATTTGAAAGTTACATTGAGTTTCATATTCTCATATTCATAAATAGTTATTGGAATTTCACAATGTTGAGTTATTTTCTGCAGTGGGAAAAAGAGTTGTCAATCCTTTGGTAAATCCATCAAATTCTTCAATTTTTGTTTTCTTTTGTCTTTCTATTTTTGTGTTGAAATCTAACTTTGACTAATATAGGTGAAAGAGTGAGTTAGATACCTCTTCCTTGCTAACTTGGTATTTTTATTTGGGCAGGCTTAAAACCCTTTGTGGCTCTCCTTCATGGGGACTTGCTAGAAGCTCTTAAATATGAGTATAGAGGGTTTCTTAGCTCTAAAATACTGTAAGTTCATATATTTTGAGACCTATCTTACCTTTTTCATGCCTTCTCCATACCCTGCTAGTGTCAATAATACTACCTACTTAAGAGTTCTAGTGTTTAAGGATATAATTATTTGAGTTCTTCCATATTGTGTTAATACCATATTGTCATACATATTTGCTATCACATAATGTTAACACATGGTTAATAGTATTTAAGGGAATGTACCAAAGAACTACTGTTTGCGCAAGAAAAAGAAGTGGAGAGTGAAAGAAGAGATAGATGTGTATCGTGAAAAGGAGGGAAAGAAAAGAGAACTTTGTTGTCTGTAGGTCCATTTTAGCATACATACTTGTGTGCCATTTTGGGAGTTGTTTTAGCATAGTAACTTTTGTCTCCCTTTTACATTTTTTCCTTTTGTAGGGAAGATACATACTCTTTTTCATCTTTTATTACTTTAAGACTATTTTTCTATATAAAAGTTTAGGTGAGATTAGTACTCAATAAATAGAGAAAACTTTAAAAACTTTTTACAACTATTTATAAATTAGTCTTCATATGGAAAAATTAAAATATCTTCTTAGTTCATAAAACCATGAAAGAATATATCTACTTCTACTTTATGCCTCGACATTACTAGCTAAAAAGTTTATCTGGATCCAATTAGCATCAACATAAATGATAAGATAATTAAATTGCGAAGAGAAGTAGAGTTTTGAAAGGAGATAGGAAGAAGGTGTGTGAGAGAAAGAGAGATGGTTAATGTGATTGGTACAGAACAAACTTTTTGTTGTTGTTAGTTCACAAGAATCTTGTCACTATAGCTAAACTCCACATATATTTATTAATTCATATCATAGAACATGAATGAAAGAGAAAAGATGAAAATTGGTCAACTTTTATTTTCATAAATAGATTTTTTTATTAGTTTACTTTTAGGCACAACAACTATTATCAGTCAGTGAAAAATCATAATAGTTATAGGTTACAAACACAAAAAATTTATAGAGTCTTAAAGAATAGTATAAAAACTATTTAGTTTTGTGTATAGATTTTGTCTTCTCTCTTTACTTGATAGATTTGCCCAAGAACTCTGCATTTTGGAAAAAGTAATGAACAAATAATTGGTTGAAAGTGGTCACGTTGTATTAATGGAAACTATTTATAGATAAAAATATTTAAAAGTATTATTTTAAATTACTATATCAATAATGACTAATAACTGATTATTTTTGTCTAAAATATAGGTTAAGCTTAAAAACTTCATTTTATCATGCGTCTAAGAAATCAAAAGAATTGTGTAAACATATTATTTATATTTTAATAACACAAGTTTGTCATTGTAAAAATTGTATTTTTTATATTACTTGATTATTGTAAAAATATTATTTATCTTTTAATGACCACACAAGAAGTAAAATATTTTTTTATTAAAAACATTTTATTGTTTAAAGATAAAGTTACAATGACTTTTTTATCAAAATTTTACTCTATATATTATTAATATGATTCAACTAAATTTTGGAGTAGCATTGTACATTATTTAGAAGATATAAAGCATTGTACAACTTGGATACTGTAAGTTTGAACACAACTGCACTAGTGAAAGAAAAATCTTGTTTGGCTACAAATTTCTTTGATGCATATTTGTTTACTTGTAAGGTATGTAACTTCCTACACGTGACTATGTGTAGTGTACGGTGACCTCAACAAGTCAAGTACACCAATGTATTTCCACTGCATATCAGGTCAATTTCAAGTTCCCAATGACCAAGTCATAAACAAACATTACTCCTAACAAATTCTATTCTAGAACATATTTTTTATAACTTTATTCAAGAAAGATATAGAAGAAAAGAAAACACCCAATAAATAGATGACATAGTATAAAAAAATGAATAAAAATAACATAACTCATTGATTTTTTTTCATAAGTATGAAGGAGTACCAATGTAGTGTAGGTGTTTGGTTCCATGTCATCTAGTGAGTGAGTTAATTATATACACACTGAAGCAAGTGATTTTAATGAGTTAAAATGTAATAATGGAAGAAAAAATGGGTGTCATAGTAAGGTCAAAATCAATTATCTTCCATGCTAAACAACTGCATGTGTACTGTTTATCTATCTATCTATTAGAATAATTAGAAGCAATAATGCTCTAGTTTGTGCAGTAGGTGAGTTTGGTGAGTTGGTTTGATATTTTAGCTAAGAAGAATAAATGTTCACCAGGATTGAACTCTGTACAAGAGTTATCAAGCATGCATTTGATAACTTTGTTCTTGTAGAAATTGTCATTATCAAGCTTTCTGGTATGTGACTTAAAGAAGATCCAATATCTAGCTTTTGTGTTTACTTTTTGATACTTACAAAACAAGGTTATTGCATGTTTTCTGCAACCAAAGGTTTGAAAAAGAATAGCATGATAAATTTCAACCACCAGCTTGTCTCTCCATATATTGACTATGTTCTTTTCAATATATTGGCGTTGTTCAAGAATGACATATTGTGTTTTTTTTATATAGGCGACTTTTCTTGTTGGACTGCAATTTGGAAACTGCAATAGCAATATCTTCGTACTACTGGTCAGTTTTAGTAGTAGAGGTATAACTTCTAGCAAGACCTATAAATTTAGTGTTAGAGATTTTAATGGAATTATGTTGTGGATAATTATATGGTATATTATTTATTAAAATAAGTCCTTTGTTGGCATATGATAGAACATGGATGTTCGTGAAAATCATAATTGGATGTATAATAGACTTTTACCTGGTCAAAAGGGGTAGACTGAGGCATTTTTAAATGGTGTGACTGAATTTGTATCATTTGCTCTTCAACATGCAAACATGTCAAATGGAAAAATTAGATGTCCATGTAGTAAATTCAAAAATAAGAACTTTTTAGATTCTAAAGATGTTCAAGTCCATCTTTATCGTCGAGGATTTATACCTAGATATTGGTATTGGACATGTCATTGTGAAATGGATCCAAATATGTGTGATGTGAATAATATGTATCCAAATTCATTTAATAATACACACGAGGTTGATAGAGAAGACTTTGACAAAATGATTCATGATGCTTTTGCAGAGTTTGTGAGTCATTTGGATGAAGAAAATGAACAGTTTCCAAATACATAAGCAAAGAAGTTTTATGATTTATTACATGCTTCACAAAAACCATTGTGTCCAGGATGTACTAATTGTCGCCGCCGTCCGTTTCGACGTCCTGGGACATCTCGAACGTTAATGCGAGCGGTCGCGAAAAGATGGTTGAGACTCGCGTTTTTTGTTAAAAATATGTTCATTGCTTCCGAGGCGCTCAATGCTGAACTATCCTCTAATAGAAGCAAGGTTTTCGAAAAGGGTTCTTTTGGAGTCGCCACCAATGTTTTGACCATACACATTGGAAAAGGAGAAAAAGACATTGATTTTAATAAAAACCAAACTTGGCCATTATAACCAGAGTCGGGTAAGGGAGTTAGTTACGTGTGGGGAAGGTATTAGCACCCCACAACGCCCCTTTCGGGTTCCCTATGACGGATTAATTCATTTAAGTAAAGATTACAAGAAATTACGCTATTACCCTATTTTATTCGTACAGTATTTAAATATGGCTATCTACATGATTTTATCTACATTGCATACAAAAAGCAGTAAATAAAGCAATAAAAGGGAAGAGAATTGAGAAGAACCTCCGAAGCAAGCTTTATATTATAAGTCTTTTATACAGAGGACGCTTTGCGGCAATCCTTCACTCTACAACGACTCTCCTCTCAAATAAACTCGACTCGACTAAAATTTTCTTAGAAGAATCGAATGCCGGAATACAAATTCCTTAACTGATTGTTACCTATTAAAGGCAATCAGAGAGATCATTCGAAGAAGGGAGAGAAGAAGACAAGTCTTGGAGTTGTCTGGGGTGTCTGAGGTGTGAAAAAGTGCCAAATGAGCCTCCTATTTATAGTTTTCGCTGCCTGACACATTTGGGACAGCCGTCTGGGCCGGGACGGCCGTCTGGGTTGGGACGGCCGTCCCAAATGCATTTTTACACAGGCTGGGACGGCCTGGGAAGTGGGACGGCCGTCCCACATGTGGGACGCGCGTCTCACTTGTCCCAGGATAGTTGGGACGGCCGTCCCAACTCTGGGACGGTGGTCTCGACCTGTTTTATCCAGTTTTTGTGTTCTGGGACCCCGGGAAGCTTTCCTTGCTATTTTTGGACATTGTTTGATGCCGATAGGTGTCCGTTGAAGCTTAATCTTCTTATAGGAAGTCTTCTTGACCCTTATTAAGATGGCGGGCGAGCTTTTATCGTCGTGTAGGAAGTCTCTTTGGCCTTTGTCGAGACATTGGATGAACTCCGTATGGTTGTGGGAGGTCTTTTTAGTGTTTATTGATTAGCTGGGCGATCTTTATCTTTGTGTGAAGTTTCCCTAGCTTTTATTGAGAGGCCGGGCAAAATTAGGGGTCTACAGCTGCCCCCCCTTCACCTGCCTAGCTAATTTGTTGGCTTGATATGCCGACAAATTAGTTGGTAGGGGAAGGAGTTAACCCTTTTGCCCAGTCATCCTTCGGATGCTGCTCCTTCGGATGATAAATATTTTGATAGGTACCAACCCCTATCTGGTTTGAGCCTTCTTTTATAAGGCTCTGGTGAGTATTTACCCTCACCAGGTATAAGTTTGTATTTTACTAGACTTTAGTGAGTACCTACCCCCACTAGGTATGAACCTTGTTACTGCAAGGTTTTGGTGAGTACCTACCCTCACCTGGTATGAGTTCGCATTTTGCTAAACTCTTGTGGGTACTTACTTCCGAGGTGCTCAACACTGAACTATCCTCTAATAGAAGCAAAGTTTTTTTTGCACCCATTTTCGTAATGCTTCTGGTGAGTATTTTACTCTACCTGATGCATTTTGCTAAGTTTTGATGAGTACCTACCCTCATCTGGTATAAACCTTATTTTATAAGGTTTTTGTGGGTTTATTCTTCAACCTGGTATGAATCTGCATCTTGACAGATTCTAGTGGTTTTTACACCCCCACTGGGTGCGAATCTGCATCTTGACAGACTCTAGTGGTTTTTACACCCCCACTGGGTGCGAATCTGCATCTTGACAGACTCTAGTGGTTTTTACATCCCCATTGGGTGCGAATCTGCATCTTGACAGACTCTAGTGGTTTTTTACACCCCCATTGGGTGCGAGTCTACATCTTGACGGACTCTAATGGTTTTTACACCCCCACTGGGTGCGAACCTGCATCTTGACAAGGCTCTAGTGGTTTTTACACCCCCACTGGGTGCGAACCTGCATCTTGACAAGGTTCTAGTGGTTTTTACACCCCCACTGGGTGCAAACCTGCATCTTGACAAGGCTCTAGTGGTTTTTACACCCCCACTGGGTGCGAACCTGCATCTTGACAAGGCTCTAGTGGTTTTTACACCCCCACTTGGTGCGAACCTGCATCTTGACAAGGTTCTAGTGCTTTTTACACCCCCACTGGGTGCGAACCTGCATCTTGACAAGGCTCTAGTGGTTTTTACACCCCCACTGGGTGCGAACCTGCATCTTGACAAGGCTCTAGTGGTTTTTACACCTCCACTGGGTGCGAACCTGCATCTTGACAAGGTTCTAGTGGTTTTTACACCCCCACTGGGTGCGAGTCTGCATCTTGACAGACTCTTTAGGATGTATTCTTTTGTAATCCATCCTATGGTCATCTGGTTTTAGAGATGTGTTTGGCGGCTTATTGTCTTTGATCATGCGCCTATTCCTTGGGGAATGATTTGGTTTTTCTTCTTGACTTTCTAGTCATCCGGTTTTTACCGGGGATTTCATTGTTTTGGCTTTTTCTTTTAGCCATCCGGCTTTTGCCGGGGATTTCATTGTTTTGGCTTTTTCTTTCAGCCATCCGGTCTTGGCCGGGGATTCTTTGTTTTGGCTTTTTCTTTCAGCCATCCGGTCTTGGCCGGGGATTCTTGCAGATTGCCTCTTTTAGGCAGGGATCCATTGGGGATTTGTTGATTTTTGTCGATTGTGCCTCTTGATTAGGCGGGTGCTTCAATAGTGGTGAAGGCTTTTTACTTGTTGTTCGCCTCTGAATAAGCTGATGTTCTACCTGAGGATATTTGCTCTTGATAATACCTCAGAGTAGGTGGATGCTTTTTGAAAGCTTTGTGCTTGTATTACCTCTTATAGGTTGATTTCCCATTTCTTGGGGATATCAGCTTTTTCCTTGCCTTAGGCAGAGGATCTTCTTGGGAGTGAAGGCTTTGCACTTCGCTGGGGATATCCATATTGGGCGTTATAGGTGATTAACTCCCTGAGGATATGAATTTGTAGTTTGCCTTTGCTGGTAGGCTCGCTGGGGATTTTCTTTTTGGTGATCCGCTGGGGATTTGATTGTTTTCCCGGAGATCTATTTTGACTTGCCCCCTAGGGGGGAATGGAGTTTTTGACTCCTTGTTGGATGTTGTTGTTCGAGCTGGCTTTGCCTATGCTCTTATTCCTGCTGGGGAATGGGTTTGTATGTGCGCCTTTTATGCACATTGGTTTTTTCCTTTGGATGAAAAGATATTTTTTTCTTTTCTTTTTTGGTGATCCCTGAGGAATTTTTCTTTTCTTGGGGGATCTAATCCTTGATTTGATTTTTCATGATGGTGGAGTCTTGAGCTCCTGGTCTTTTACGAAGCCCTTTATTGAGCGGGACGAAGAGATTTTCTTCTTTTTCTTTTTGGGATTCACCGAGGAGTCTGTCGGTTTCCTGGGGATCCAAATTTGATGATGGAGTCCTGGCTTCTGGCTTTGTGAAGCTCTTATTTGAGCTGGAAGATGGAAAAATTTTGTTTTCCTTTTTGAAGATTCACCAAGGAGTTTATCAGCTTCCTGGGGATCCAATTTTGATGATGGAGTCCTGGCTCCTAGCTTTGTGAAGCTCTTATTTGAGCTGGAAGATGGAAATTTTCTTGTTTTCCTCTTTTTGTAGACTTTTCTTGATGTGCTTTACTTGGAGATTTTTTTATTTGGCCTTTTTTCGTTGTGGCCTCTATTTGGGGAATGAAAGTTTTTCTTTCTTTCTTTTTCGTTGCCCCCTGGTGATATGGAGGATTTGGCTCCATACTTTTTTGATGGACTCTTGAGTAGTCCTTATTCTCCTTTGGGAAATGAAGTGGAGATTCTGGATGAGCTTGCTTGTTGACTCATGTGGCGATATAGCTGAGTCGTGAGGTAGTCTTTTTGCTTTGCCTCTGGAGTAGGCATGAATCCTCTTGGGGATAATCGAGCCTTTCCATTGGCTTTTTTATTTTGATGGTTTCCTTCTTTCTTGGATGGAAGGATGTTGATTGAAGCTTCAAATGATTATGTTTGACGACTCATGTGATGATGCTGAGTCATGAAATAATTTTTGTGTTGCCTTTGGAGTAGGCAAGGATCCACTTGGGGATTTATCGAGCCTTTCCGTTGGCTTTTTTCTTCGATGTACCTTCTTTTATTGGTGTAGAAGGTTGGAGCTAGTTTTCTTGAAGCTCTTTATTCTGCTGGAATGGTTTTGAATTTTGCCTTTCGTGATTTTGATTTTCATGTGGAGACTGGATTCTGGCGCCTCCTATTTTCAATCACAAGCATGGAGACTATCCTCCTTATATGCATGTTTATTTGTTTGAAGAAATTTATTTTTCTTGATTTTGACAAAGTCGTATTATGCAACTATTTTGTGTGTGGATGTTCTAAATGCAAGCTATTTGTTTATTTATTTTTGATACACTTAGAAAGTGACTGGCCTTCTCCCGTTGGCTCTTCATGAATACGCCGATGGGCTCCTCCTTTACGACCATAATGATGGGCTCCTCTTTTTATGATGATAGGCTCTTCTTTTATTCATCTTTTGGTTTTAGCCCTATCTTTTGCCTAGACCGCCCTTTGCGGGTTTTCGATCTAGCGGGCTGCCTTAATTTTTGCCTAGACTATCTTAGGGGGTTTTTGCCTTATCTTTTGCCTAGATCGTTCTTTTGGGATTTCCGATCTAGCAGGCTACCCTGATTTTTACCTAAGAATATCCTAGCAAGTATTTATTCTTTCTTTTTTTGTTATGCTTCCCTTTTTTAGATGCATGCTTGATCTTTGATTAAAGGTCTCTGCGCATATTTATGATTTATCAATAAAGAGGCATTTTCATAATATTTGGTCAAGAGAAAGGAAATGAAAAGGAATTTTATTGATAAATGAGCAAAAGTTTTATTTCTTTTATAGAAGGATTTCAAAAGGTATTTAGAAGAATGGGTGGTCAGGGTTGGCTGTACTGTTTAGTCTTATACAGTCATGTCTATGATATCTGCCCCCCGGTTCTCCTCATTGCCTCAGTTGAGATGCCTGAGCTCAGAGTGAAGACTATGTAGACTGCTTGCTTCTGGAAGAATGTTACTTTAGCCGCCTTTTCGGTTTTCGACTAAAGTAACCATTGCTCTTAGTTTCTCTTTTTTTTTATTTACTTTTTTTTACCTCTTCTTTTTGCCTAGGACGTATCCTAGCGAGGGATATAGACCCTATCTTTTGCCCAGGAATGTCCTTTGCGGATTTTCATTCTTGACGGGTCTTGAGCAATGTCTTCAAGCATAATACTTCTTCACCGTACCGGAGTTGATTAGGTGTCGAAGTTCTTTTCCATCCATATTGGCGAGGATAAGAGCCCTTTCCGAGAAAGCTCATTTGACCACAAGGGGTCCTTCGTAGTTCCCTGCTCATTTTCCAATTTTATCCTTTTGGGCTGGAAGCAACTTATTTACCATTAAATCCTTCTTATGGTAAATGTGAGGGTTGACCTTTTTTCATAAGCCTTGACTTTCCTTTGATAGGCTTGTCCCTGAAAGAATTAATGGTTGAGTTCAAGAGGGGGGGTGAATTGAACTTAAAAACTTTTTCGCAAAACTTTACTTTCTTTTGGAAGAATGAGTTATCTTTATTCAATTCTTGAAAAGATGATTTGATTTAAAACACAGCAAGATTATATTCAGAATTTAAAAGAGATGATAGAAAGAAATCAACACACAAATTTATACTGGTTCACTCTAATCCAGAGCTACGTCCAGTTCTTGACAAAACCTGTCAAGTTTCCACTAATACCAAGTGACAATTACAATCCGTAGATCCTCACCAATCTACACCAAGAACTATCTTTTCAACCTATAAGATAGAATCTTGAAAAACACCCAGTAACCAAATCCAGTTATTGTACCAAGTGTAGATTACAATCCAATCTACACAATTCACACGATACAAAAGAATAAGGAAAGAAGAAACCTGGACTTTGAATTCTAATTGCCCAGCACCAATTCTAAAGCACTCTCTCGTTGTGAATGACCACAATGTTGATCAAAGCACCTTATGATATGACAAAATCTTGAATGCGAGAGAAAAACGTAGATGAGCGATTCACAGATTGATTTCTCAAGTTTTCTCAAGTAGTGTGTTGTATTGTATTGTATTGTATATATCAAAAGTTAGATCAAATCTGTATATATAGAGTAAATCATAGAATCAAGTTGATTCAAGCTGTCAAAAAGCTGTTTCGAGAGTCAAAAGATTGATTAGTTTAAAGTAAAGCAGGTTTAGAAGAGACTCTGATCGATTAGAAGCTGAAGTATGATCGATCAGATCAGAAGTTATGATCGATTAGAAGCTGAAGTATGATCGATCAGACCAGAGTTATGATCGATTAAAATGAAACTATGATCGATCAGAATATTATTTCAATCGATTAAAATATCGATTCAATCGATTGATTTCATTTAAAGTTCCATTTAATCGATTAAGACATCGATTCAATCGATTGATTTCATTTAAAGTTCCATTTAATCGATTGATTCGAGTTTTAATGGATTAAAACAACTTAATGAAAAATGACAGCACTTCTGTTTCAATCGATTGAAAATCATTTCAACAGATTAAATTCCTGCAAATACTTAGTTAAAAAATAGTCTCTCTGTTTCAATCAGATTGAAAAATATTTGAAAAACGTTTCAAGCTGATTGTTTTTCCGAAAACTCTTAGATTGAAAAATATCTTTCTTTTTCAACAGATTGATTTTCTAAAAACTCTTAGACTTAAAAAATATCTTTATTTTAACAGATTGAAAAACGTTTCAAGCTGATTGTTTTTCAGAAAACTCTTAGATTGAAAAATATCTTTCTTTTTCAACAGATTAAAAAGTATTTCAATTGATTGTTTTTCAGAAACCTTCATATTGAGAAATTTACTAAGTTATTTTAACTTGTTGATTCTGCGAATCAATCAATTGAAAATACGATTATATAGAACCACTTATTCGTTAAGTGATTTTAACAGATTGAAAATCTTTTTCAACAGATTGAAAAACTTAGTTTGTTCTTTTAATGCGAGAAAATGATTTTCAATGCTATGCGGAAGATTAAGGCGCTTCATCACAACATATAATGGCCTATCAAGGGATTAAGTGCTCAAGCTAAAAAACCTAATCATCTACACACCCACAACCTAAACTAAATTTATGTCTTCATCAAATTATATCTAAGTCTTCATCAAATCCACCAAGTGCTTCAATCTCCCCCTATTTGATGGAGACAAATAACCACTTGCACCTGCATAAAATCGGACCAGAGACATGCATACCAGAGACATATATTTTGTGATGTGGTGTGTGTGTAGTGGCAGTTTTAATCAAAATAATTCTCCCCTATTTGATTGCATCAAATAGATTGTCATGGATACTGAGTCCAATGGGGCCACTTGAGAACCCCCAAATAAAAAGCGAGAATATAAAACCAACTAAGAAAAGAAAAAAAACAGAATTATCAGTGAGACATTGATCAGTAAACTTCAATCATCTCTGGGACCTGGGTTGAATTGTATTTCCACAATTCAGTTGTAAATGTCTTCAAGTTGATTGTCGATGTCTTTGGAACCTTGCAATAAAATTCTCATCCAAATAGTGTTGTCGAGCCCTTATAGTTGTAGTCATATTCATATGCCTCCTTTGATCAGCTTGAAGTTGATTCATTTGCTTGCAGCATTGTTCTTTCAAAGCTGTGACGAGAGGTGTGCCACGGTCGGGGGTGGATTATATGGAATCATCTCCAGCGGGATCACTTCTTCCATAGGATCAGATGGATGAGCTCCAGAAGTGCCGGGAATATCGGTGTTGATATTTTCTTCCTCTTGTTCATCTTCATCACTTTCTTCATCTCTTCCGGCATCCTCCTTGGAGACCCACTCACCATCAACTTTCATAAATCCCATTTTGTGAAGCATAGAGTTATTTATTTCGTTTGTTGAGCGAGCTGTCTCGACAAGTTCTCCTTCAAGATCAACACCAAAATATGTTAAAAATTTGGAAATCGGTATAGCATAGGGGTACTCGAAATCATCGAGTCTTTTTGCCTTGATCATGTGGTCTTTGATGACAAAAACCCAGTTCACCGAATCCTGTGGTGAATGCAATACATTAGTACTAAATCTCCCTCATTTAGCATCGCATGATTGCTCCCCCTCGGAGTGAGCTGCCAAGACACAATGCGAGGCAAGCAACCTTTCTTCCAATTTTAGTTTCCCGAGTATTGAGCAGTGACAGAGTCATGCCTATTCTTCATGCATGACCGAAAATATTGAACCTTATTAAATTCCTCCACATCGAAGTACACCCTTTGGTGACTTTCACTCCTAAATCCTTTAAACCAGCAACCTCATTCCGGATGTTAGGAGTAATCTCGATGTCCACACCTTTAACTTGGGTTTTCAAGGTGGAACCTTCAAAGGACAAATTTGTGAAGAAAACTTTGATTAAGTCGGGATAAATCCTACCATCCAACTCCGGAAACTTCGAAGCTTTTGATGTTGCGGCGACTTTCCGATGCCTCTAAATCCTTCGACATCAAACCAGGAAAACTTTAACGACTTTGGTATGTTGACTTGTTTTACGCTCAACTCATGAATAAACAGATTCATTTGCTCTTGGTCCCAGTTGAACCAAGTCTCAATCCTTCCTTCAACATTTTGTTCCTGTCGAACAGAAGACGACTCGCCCACTGCTTGATTTCTTTCTTCCGGACTTGATCGTTTGAACATGCTTGATGAGCAAAGCGAGAGGAACCGAGAAGAAAGAGTTCAAGTTAAGGAAATAGGAATACGAAATCGTTTGACTTCAGGATTTTGTCTTTAGTCTTTTTGTGATCTTGCACGGTGATGATAAAGGTGGAGAGAGAAGAGTTTGATACAGAAACACTTAATTACCTTCGCAGTATGTATCCAATCGAGTCGATCAGTATTAAAGGAAGTGGTTGAGATTTTATCTTATTGTAAATGAGTTCAACCTAATCTGCAGAAATTACTTGTGTGCAGAGCCAATTCATTTAATTTCAATTAATCAATTGATTTTTCACTGTAACCAATTGATTTCGCACTTATGAGAAATTCATAAGTGAAATAAACCAATTGAATCGATGAATAAATCGATTGATTTTGCAAAGGAAAATTAAGCAAAGTACCATTAGTGAATTCAATCGATTGAATCGAAGATTTAATCGATTGATTTATAGAAGAAAATTTGCAGAGCTACAGGGTTAGTGAAATAAATCGATTAAAAGCGTATCTAATCGATTGAACTAATAACATATCAATACCGAGAGTAAGAAGCAGGAAATCAGCAGTTATTTAGCAGTTTCAATCGATTAAAACAAATAATATCAAGTTATTCATGCAATTATTAATCGATTGAACTTGTTATCAGCTTGTTAAAAGACATACAATTACTATAAAGAATCAGTTATACAATACTAGATATATCTAGAATTCCTAATTCAGATCCTAAGCATATTAAGTCTATCTCTAGGAAGTGGTTTAGTGAATAAATCGGCTAAGCTGTTTTTGATTCAACAAATAATATCTCACAGTCACCCCTAGATACGTGTTCTCTAATAAAGTGATGTCTAATTTCAATATGCTTAGTTCTAGAGTGTTGAATAGGATTCTTAGTTAAGTTTATCGCACTAGTATTGTCACAAACCAGAGGTACCTTGTTTAGAGTCACTCCATAATCTGTTAGTTGTTGCTTGAGATAAATGCTTTGAGCACAACTGACTCCAGCTACAATATATTCAGCTTACTGCGGTTAATAGAGCAACACACGCTTGCTTTTTGTCTGTGCCACGATATAAGACTGCTCCCTAGTAGATGACAAGTACCGGAGGTACTTTTTACGTCCAATCTACATCCTGCAAAGTCGAGAATCGAGAAAATCCAACAAGCTTAAGGGACGCACCTTCAGGATACCATAGTCCAACATTGATTGTTCCCTTAAGGTACTTGAGAATCCTTTTGGCGTGATAAGATGTGATTCCTTTGGATTTGCACGAAATCTTGCACATGAGACATACACTAAACATAATGTCAGGTCTACTAGCGAGTTAGATAAAGCGAGAGAACCAATCAAACCTCTATATTTAGTTTGATCAACAGATTTCCCTTTTTCATCTAAATCTAAACAGAGTTAGTAGACATTGGTGTAGAGGATTCCTTGCAATTGTGCATATCAAATTTCTTTAACGAGTTCATTGCGGTATTTAGATTGACTAAGAAAAATGCCATTTGTTAATTGTTTAACCTGTAGACCAAGGAAGAAATTCAATTCTCCCATCATAGACATTTCAAATTCACTTTGCATTTCTTTTACAAACTTATTACACATGGCATTATTGGTGGAACCGAAAATGATATCATCTACATACACACGCACGAGAATAATGTCGGTTCAGATTTCTTAATGAACAGAGTTTTATCAACCTCACCTCGCTTGTACCCTTGATCAATTAGGAAGTTACTTAACCTCTCATACCATTGTCTAGGTGCTTGCTTTAAACCATAAAGGGCCTTTTTCAATTTGTAGACATGGTCGGGATGTTTGTGATCTTCAAACCCAGGAGGTTGAGAAACATACACTTCTTCATTGATGAGTCCATTCAGAAAGGCACTCTTTACATCCATCTGTAGTAATCTGAAACCACTTAAGCAGGCATAAGCTAATAACAATCTAACAGCTTCAAGTCTAGCTACAGGTGCAAAGGTTTCATCAAAATCAATACCCTCTTGTTGGTTATACCCTTTGGCTACCAATCTAGCTTTATTCCTAGTGATAATGCCGTGTTCATCTAGCTTGTTTTTGAATACCCACTTAGTACCAATTATATTGATATCTTTGATTTTAGGAACTAATTCCCACACTTTATTTCTTTCAAATTGATTAAGCTCATCATGCATGGCACTAACCCAGTATTCATCATTTAATGCTTCTTTAACTGTCTTAGGCTCTATTTGTGAAATGAATGCCATATGATTACAGAATTGATTAAGAGAATGTCTAGTAGATACTCCCTTATTAATTTGCCCGATGACATTGTCTAGAGAGAGATTTCTTGGGACAATCCACTCTTTAGGAAGCTCTTCCAGAACATCTTCTTCCTGTTCTACAGTAATTGTAGATGGATCAGCTTTTGCAGAGTCCACGAGATGGATCACCCTCTTCAACAGGTATGTTGATCTGTGCTCTTGGGACATTTCAAGCTGATAAGAATTATCAGTTAAATCTTCTTCATCAGCGAGTACCTGTTGATCTATTACTGCACAACTTCGAGAAAACTCATTAAACACAACATGTACTGATTCTTCAACTGATTTCAATCTTAAATTGTAAACTCTATATGCATGGCCGAATTTCATTTGGATGTTTTGAAAATGATTTTCGAGTAACAAAGCTGATTAAACAAATTATTTTACTAATTTGGTCTTTAATATTCGTTTTGAAAATGCAATAGTAAAATGATCGATTAATACTTGAAAGAATCGATTGTTTACGTATTGGAAGAGATCTAGAAGATGATACCAGAATTTAAATCGATTAAAACGAAAATGAGTCGATTAAATTTGATACCTTAGTGATTTTAGTTGATATAAATTCATTCTAATCGATTAAAGCGACTAAAACTCAAATCATGAGAACATTTTAATCGATTGATTCGCATTTCAATCGATTAAAAGCATGCAGACGATTTACTAAAATCTTACGTAAGTTATTTTAATCGATTAATACTTGGTTTATATCAATTAAAACAATCAGTTTAGACAAACGGAACCTGATTCGTAGCTCTGAACTTCAAGGGATTCCCGAGACTTTGTTCCTGCAAAACAAGTTAAGAATTTTTACGGTACCCTTACGTATTTTGGGTCCTTAGGAGTCAAATTTTACGTTTAACATGTTTTGGAACCCATTTCTTCCTACCTTGCGGCACAAAATATTTCCTAGCATGACAGAATTTTATAGTATGTCCTTTCTTCATGCGGTAATGACAAGATGAGAAAGGGGATGCTTGTTGTTTTTACGTATGAAAAGAAGTTCAAATATTTTTTTGTTTTTACCCCATTCTTAGGTTTGTACCCGATTCCGAACGTTCAAACACACAGTTTTGAGATCCAAGCAGTGCTTCTAAATTCTCTTTACCTTGAGTAAATTTTGTTAAGGTTTTAGTTAAGTAATCAACCTTATTTTGTAAAACAGTACACTTTTCACAATTCTTATTAACGACGAACATTATCTGCGAGATGAATAGATAATATCTAGATGTTCTAAATCTGTTTTGCTTTCTAGCAGTTCTTTTTCCGAGTTTTAACTCTATTTTCTAACCAGATTATTTAGCCCTTTCAACCGATTATTTGTATGAGATAAATTTCGGCTTCACTATGCATTTCATTGAAAGCATTCGATAATGTCTTTGTAATTCATTTCATTTTACGTAGAAGTTGAACTTACATGTGATGAAGAGGATTCACGACCGACCATCAAACACAAGTTTACCTCTTCACCTTCGGATTCGAAGCTGGAAGAAGATTCATTGTCTTGCCAAGCTATGTAGGCCTTTTTCCGTTTGTATCTTGAATCTTTCTTATTCGATTCTTGGTCTTTTACGGACGATCGCTCCTTATGTGACCCTGTTTACCACAAGAATAACAAGTAATATTATTTTGAACAGATTCGATCTTTCTATCATTGTACCTTTTTACTTGGCCAGTCTTGTTCTTTCTTCTCGAAATTTCCCGAATTTCTTAACCAATAAAGTCGGGTTCTCGGACTCATCTTCTTGAGAATCACTTGTTTTCTTCAATCGTCTTGAGAACAATATTTCTACTTTTCTTTTCTGCATTCTCTTGTTCTTTGAACCGATTGATTTCAACTCGTGTTCCCTTAACTTACCAAAGAGTGAGGCAGTAGTCATTTCGAGTCAAATCTCTTGATTCGAGATATTCTTGTCACCTTTGGTTGCCAAGTTCTGTCCAAACACTTCAGTATTTTGATATTCAACTCCTCCTTGTCAAAGGTCTTCCCTAGCTCGATCAAATGATTAACTATGTGCGTGAATCTTTTACGCACATCCGCAATTGTCTCCCCTTGCTGCATTTTAAACAACTCATAGTCCCTGATTAACTCATGCTTTCTTGCCCTTTTCACATCGAGATGTTCCTTCATGTGTGACCTCTAGAATTTCCCACATCTCTTTGGCGAAGCACATCTGAGACACCACTGAAAAACTCATCAAGATTTAAGGCAGAGGTAATAATATTCTTTGCGGTATAATCATATTGCACTCTCCTATTTTCTCGCATCGAGTCAACTCACTCCAACTTTTCTCAACAGTTTTACCATCTACTATATGAGTTGGTTTAAAAGGACCATTAACAATTGTTTCCCAAATGCCTCTATCAAGGGATTCAATAAAGATTTTCATTCTAACCTTCCGAAAGAATAATTCACACCGACAAAAAGTGGAGGCCTGTTTATGGAGGCTCCTTCGAAAAATTCATCTTTCCCTCAGCCATTGGACCGATTACTTGAGTAACTTACAAGAACCAGCTCGATGCCAATTGAAAGAATTAATGGTTGAGTTCAAGAGGGGGTGAATTGAACTTAAAAACTTTTTCGCAAAACTTTACTTTCTTTTGGAAGAATGAGTTATCTTTATTCAATTCTTGAAAAGATGATTTGATTTAAAACACGACAAGATTATATTCAGAATTTAAAAGAGATGATAGAAAGAAATCAACACACAAATTTATACTTGGTTCACTCTAATCCAGAGCTACGTCCAGTTCTTGACAAAACCTGTCAAGTTTCCACTAATACCAAGTGACAATTACAATCCAGTAGATCCTCACCAATCTACACCAAGAACTATCTTTTCAACCTATAAGATAGAATCTTGAAAAACACCCGATAACCAAATCCGATTCTTGTACCAAGTGTAGATTACAATCCAATCTACACAATTCACACGATACAAAAGAATAAGGAAAGAAGAAACCTGGACTTTGAATTATAATTGCCCAGCACCAATTCTAAAGCACTCTCTCGTTGTGAATGACCACAATGTTGATCAAAGCACCTTATGATATGACAAAATCTTGAATGCGAGAGAAAAACGTAGATGAACGATTCACAGATTGATTTCTCAAGTTTTCTCAAGTAGTGTGTTGTATTGTATTGTATTGTATATATCAAAAGTTAGATCAAATCTGTATATATAGAGTAAATCATAGAATCAGATCGATTCAAGCTGTCAAAAAGCTGTTTCAGAGAGTCAAAAGATCGATTAGTTTAAAGTAAAACGGTTTAGAAGAGACTCGATCGATTAGAAGCTGAAGTATGATCGATCAGACCGAGTTATGATCGATTAGAACTGAAGTATGATCGATCAGACCGAGTTATGATCGATTAGAACTGAAGTATGATCGATCAGACAGAATTATGATCGATTAAAATGAAACTATGATCGATCAGAATATTATTTCAATCGATTAAAATATCGATTCAATCGATTGATTTCATTTAAAGTTCCATTTAATCGATTAAGACATCGATTCAATCGATTGATTTCATTTAAAGTTCCATTTAATCGATTGATTCGAGTTTTAATGGATTAAAACAACTTAATGAAAAATGACGACACTCTGTTTCAATCGATTGAAAATCATTTCAACAGATTAAATTCCTGCAAATACTTAGTTAAAAAATAGTCTCTCTGTTTCAATCAGATTGAAAAATATTTGAAAAACGTTTCAACTGATTGTTTTTCCGAAAACTCTTAGATTGAAAAATATCTTTCTTTTTCAACATGATTGATTTTCTAAAAACTCTTAGACTTAAAAAATATCTTTATTTTAACAGATTGAAAAAGCGTTTCAAGCTGATTGTTTTTAGAAAACTCTTAGATTGAAAAATATCTTTCTTTTTCAGCAGATTAAAAAGTATTTCAATTGATTATTTTTCCAAAACCTTCATATTGAGAAATTTACTAAGTTATTTTAACTTGTTGATTCTGCGAATCAATCAATTGAAAATACGATTATATAGAACCACTTATTCGTTAAGTGATTTTAACCAGATTGAAAATCTTTTTCAACAGATTGAAAAACTTAGTTTGTTCTTTTAATGCGAGAAAATGATTTTCAATGCTATGCGAGAAGATTAAGGCGCTTCATCACAACATATAATGGCCTATCAAGGGATTAAGTGCTCAAGCTAAAAAACCTAATCATCTACACACCCACAACCTAAACTAAATTTATGTCTTCATCAAATTATATCTAAGTCTTCATCAAATGCACCAAGTGCTTTAGTCCCGACATATAACATTCAACTATTTTTCTTAATAAGGTTTAGCTGGTCATATCAGCTTCGAACCCATTCAGCTTCTGTTAAGTTTACTTCCATCATCATGTGCTTTTGTCAACATGATTAGCTGTACCAATTTGCCGTCTCGGATCTTTGCTATAACCGAAGAGTAATCCTTTTGAATGTAGAGCAATTGTAATGTCAATGCCCCTCTTCCTTTCCTTTAGGGATTTCAATCCTCCTATTGATCACCATATTTCCACATTTCCCGGTCAATTACTTGAATGCTTTATGATGAAGGGTCAAGAGAATAGAAAGAAAGGGATTTATTGTGAAGGTTTGTGTTTTAGTAACATTTTTTTTTTGAAATAATAGTTTTTGTAAGAATAGCTAGCCAAGGTTGGTCGGTGTTTAGGCTAGTTTAAACAAACGTTTTGTTTTAATGAGGTGGCGTCTTCAACTGCATATTTATGATTGATTAGCTTTCCTAGTCTGCCCTTTTGGGTTTTCAGTCTAGGATTTTGCCCTTTTATCTTTTTGTCTTGGCCTTTGACCTTGACGGTCTTCTTTTAATAATAATTTCTTTTCTCAAAACATTGTTGAAACACAATTTTCTTATTCGTGTCTCTAGCTAATCAATCATGTTAACTTTGGCTTCATTTTGTCTATGGTGTTTGGAACAAAACGTTTATCTAAACATGATTATTTATGGGGTATAGATATGATCAGCGGGAAAAGAAGCAGATAGTAAGAATAACATTCTTTTGTAATCCAAAGGGAAATGCGTGCCCTAGAGATGCTCGGGGGTCAGGCACACCCCGAGGAGTGATCTCTAATAGTCATTGGGTTTACGTCCCTTAAAATCAGAAGAAGGACATCTAATGACTAATGCTACCCTTGATGCTAATATCCCTCTTTTTCGGAAGATCGTCTTTAAGGTGTGGAGGGGAGACTTCTCTTTTCTTTGTACGACTTGATCTTTTGTAGGGTCGTACTTTAAAGGATTATCCTTATCATCTGGTGGCTCTCTTATTCTTTGAGCATCCTTTCCAAGCCCTTGTCTGGGCTGTATCCATATTTCTTCATTATATGGGCCACTTTTAAATTGCTAGGAAGTCTTTCCATATTTTCAAATGTTTTCTTCAGCCGCATCCATTTAAGGTATGGTGGACGGCTCGCTGATTCGAATGTAGTCTTTAGCTTGAACCATGATCAACTTGTAGCCTACCACGAATTTGATTTTTCGGTGGAGCATTGAAGAAACTTCCCTAGCACCTGTGAATCCAAGGTCTGCTCAATCTTCCCCTTGGATTTTTTTCTTTTCCTCTTCGGTTTCTTTATTTTTCCTTTGTTTTTAAGAGCATTATCTTGTAGCTCCTTGGGTGAATAAATTCTTTTGCTTTTCGTCCTGCCCCCAATGCTGACTATATTGGAGATATCTTCATTGACGGACAATTCTTTTGTGCATATCCACAGTACAGCTTTATCCGATGTATAAGGGAAAGGACGAGGCATGAATAAGCGCAAAGGTGTTATTGCCCCTTCCCTGACATTATCAATTTGGGTACTGATATTTTCTTCTTTCTTATTATCTCCTTGTCCCAAATTGATGGCCTTAGTCTTTTCCTGATGGGGCTGTATCAATTGAGCTTATTTTCTCCAACAGTCTTTCCATGTCCGGGGAAATGGTACCATTCTCACTGTCTGACTCAATCCATTCGCCTTCGGCTTTCAGATCCCGCAGAGAGTTTTAAATTACAGACATGACTGTTTATATGGTTTATATTTGGGTTTAGATTTTATTCAATTATTTTGGAATGAGAGAGAAAAGAATGAGAAGCATATGAATATTATGAAAAATGCCTCATTGTATTGATAGATGCAAATATTTACAAAGCCCACTTTAATAAAAAATCTCGTGATCATGGGCGGGGATCACGAGAGATACATCAGAAGCTTTTTGATATTTTTTTTTATTATCTATTTTTTGTGTTTATTTTTATTAGATGACAAAATGATGAGCCCTAAATTGCTGATCTTCCTTAACCCATCCTTCATTCGGGTTTGGAAAGAGGTTGGTCATCCGTTTTTGGAGTAGATGCATCAAAGGTAATCCACCCTGCATCTATTAGATTCTGGACCTTGTGCTTTAAGGCCACACAGTTTTCAACGGAGTGTGCAGGGGAACCTGAATGGTAATCACAGTTTTCATTAGCTTTATACCATTCTGGGTATGGTGGCTCCATTTTCTTGGGAGGGACACGTACGAGGAGCTTGGCGTCCAATAATTTCAAAAACAGACTTCCGTAGGAGGTAGGTATGGAAGTGAATTTCCTCTCTTGTCTGCGTGACTTGGTCTGCTGCGAGGAAGCAGAAGGAGTGGCAATGTTGATTGTATTTATAGTTCCTTCCTTCTTCTTTCCGAAGCTCTTTTTAACATTTGGAGTAGAGAAATTAGAGGAAGTATGCTGTGTAATTCTTCCGATTTTTAGCCCTTGCTCTACTCTTTCTCCTATAATTACCACATCCGCGAAGAGTGTTGATGTGTTCCCTATCATTTTGTCATAATAGGGACCAGTCAAAGAATTGATGAACATGGATGTAGTTTCCTTATCAGATAGAGGAGGTTCTACTTGAGCTGCTAATTCCCTCCTTCTTTGGGCATATGCCTTGAAGGTTTCGTCGTCTTTCTTGATTAGCAGTTGTAGATCTGCTCTTTCAGGGGTCAGATCAATATTGTACTTATAGCGACGAAGAAAAGCATCTGTCAGATGTCTCCAGGTTTGGATTTGCCCTCCCTCCAGTTGCATATACCAGTTTAGGGCTGATTCAACTAAGCTCTCCTGAAAGCAATGGATCAGGAGCTTCTCATTTTTAGCATATGCAGCCATCTTACGGCAGTACATCATAAGATGGCTTTTAGGGCAAGTTAGTCCCATGTATTTTGGGAAATCCGGAGTTTTGAACTTGTTAGGGAATTGGATATTTTTGACGAGGCACATGTCAGCCGCCTCTTTAACATCAAAATTATGCCCTTCCATGGCTCTCAATCTCTCTTCAAGGGCAGTCAGCTGTTGTTTTGATACTTCCGGAGCATGAATATGCACTGCCCTTGTATCAGATTGGTTATGCTCATCATTGGGTCCCTCTTCCTCTTCTTGGTGAGAGGCTTGTCCACTTTGGGGACCCTCCTTATGGATATTCTGCTGGCGCATCATTTCCAGCATTTGAGCCATTTGATCCTTTAGTGTATTAAGCTCAGTAGTGAGCTTTCGGTTTTGTTCCTCCAGCTGTTCCATCTTCTTAACTTTCTGAGCACGAGTGAGGACGGGCAGAAGACCAGCCACTTTCTAAATGATTTAAAGATTTTTATTATAGCTTTTTAAATGATTGGTGTATCCTGGAATGAATGTGTTTATGTATGAGAGATTTTATTATGATGATGTTTATGCATACCTTTCTTAGTGCATTTATTTTCTCTCTTAATTTTGCCACTTATTGGATGATGTGGTATGAATGATACGACTTTGCCAAGAATCTTTTTAAAGTAAAAGATATTTTTATGGTTTTAAATTGTATGTTTTTTTTATATTTTTTATGACCCTTTATCTCTTCTGTCGGTCAACGTGGCTACTTAGCTTACAAAGAACCTGAAACCAGGCTAGCTTAACTGAAGACTGTCCGAGATAAAGTGGGCTCATCTTATCACTTTTTGTGATTTTTACGGTTTTTCATTTTTTTGTTTGTTGTATGATTACCCTATGCTAATGCATCAATACAAATGCAGCAAACGTATGCACACACAATTCATACATCCACGAGCAGAGCCATGCTTATTTAATCACGAGGTAGGGTTTTCCTGCAGAAACGTGCTTGGTTTAGGTGGTTCTAAACTGTTCTCACCAAGGCCAAAGGTCCCCAAGGTGCCCCCATTATAGGGACCTCTCAATCTCTCAGTCCTCGGGTCATGCACGGAATTCCGTGGCAACATCCTTAGACCAAAAGAAGAGAGTTATCACCTTGAGTTGGTGGTTTCCGACAACGGTTGTAGCCCCGTGTGCCAACAAGCCGGTCGTATCTGCCACCCACTCCCTATAGGTATTCACTCTTGCCCCCGGGTATAGAGGGACTGTTGTGTGCAAGGGTTTTTGTGTGCAATTTGTATTTCAGACAATTTGCAGAAAATAATCATACAGCAATTATTAAAGCCATACAATAAAACATACGAAAAAGGGTAAAGGCATAATTTCAAATCTTTACTTAGTTAGAATTTATCCGTCACTAAATGGGATCAACTCTCTAGCTTCCCCAGTGGAGTCGCCATCTGTCGCCGCCGTCCGTTCCGACGTCCTGGGACATCTCGAACGTTAATGTGAGCGGTCGCGAAAAGATGGTTGAGACTCGCGTTTTTTGTTAAAAATATGTTCATTGCTTCCGAGGCGCTCAATGCTGAACTATCCTCTAATAGAAGCAAGGTTTTCGAAAAGGGTTCTTTTGGAGTCGCCACCAATGTTTTGACCATAAACATTGGAAAAGGAGAAAAAGACATTGATTTTAATAAAAACCAAACTTGGTCATTATAACCAGAGTCGGGTAAGGGAGTTAGTTACGTGTGGGGAAGGTATTAGCACCCCACAACGCCCCTTTCGGGTTCCCTATGACGGATTAATTCATTTAAGTAAACATTACAAGAAATTACGCTATTACCCTATTTTATTCGTACAATATTTAAATATGGCTATGTACATGATTTTATCTACATTGCATACAGAAAGCAGTAAATAAAGCAATAAAAGGGAAGAGAATTGAGAAGAACCTCCGAAGCAAGCTTTATATTATAAGTCTTTTATACAGAGGACGCTTTGCGGCAATCCTTCACTCTACAACGACTCTCCTCTCGAATAAACTCAACTCGACTAAAATTTTCTTAGAAGAATCGAATGCCAGAATATAAATTCCTTAACTGATTGTTACCTATTAAAGGCAATCAGAGAGATCATTCGAAGGAGGGAGAGAAGAAGACAAGTCTTGGAGTTGTCTAGGGTGTCTGAGGTGTGAAAAAGTGCCAAATGAGCCTCCTATTTATAGTTTTCGCTGCCTGACACATCTGGGACGACCGTCTGGGCTGGGACGGCCGTCTGGGTTGGGACGGCCGTCCCAAATGCATTTTTACACAGGCTGGGACGGCCTGGGAAGTGGGACGGCCGTCCCACATGTGGGACGCGCGTCTCACTTGTCCCAGGATAGTTGGGACGGCCGTCCCAACTCTGGGACGGTGGTCTCGACCTGTTTTGTCCAGTTTTTGTGTTCTGGGACCCCGGGAAGCTTTCCTTGCTATTTTTGGACATTGTTTGATGCCGATAGGTGTCCGTTGAAGCTTGATCTTCTTATAGGAAGTCTTCTTAACCCTTATTAAGATGTCGGGCGAGCTTTTATCGTTGTGTAAGAAGTCTCTTTGGCCTTTGTCGAGACATTGGATGAACTCCGTATGGTTGTGGGAGGTCTTCTTAGTGTTTATTGATTAGCTGGGCGATCTTTATCTTTGTGTGAAGTTTCCCTAGCTTTTATTGAGAGGCCAGGCAAAATTAGGGGTCTACACTAATCACACTGAATTATCTCTTGTTGTTATATTGTTGACAATTAAATCAGAGGGAAACATGTCCCAATGATGTTTTAATCAAACATTGGCTCTTTTGAAAGAGACACATCCTGTAGATAATTTTATCCCAGAAGATTACTATAGAACCTTAAAATTGGTTTCAAAACTTGGTTTATCAGTAGAAAAAATTGATTGTTGTGTTGATGGGTGTATGTTGTTCTACTCAGATGAAGATAAACAACTATCTACATGTAAGTTTTGTCAAAAACCTTGTTATAAGACAAAAAAAGTGGGTAAAGGTAAATATAAAAAAGTCCCTGTGAAGAGAATGCATTATTTACCCCTCATTCATAGGCTTAAGAGATTATATGTTTCAATGAGTTCTGCTTCGCATATGAGGTGGCATTGTGAAAATATGAGAAAGGAGGGACATTTGTGTCATCCATCAGATGGAGAAGCATGGAAACATTTTGACAAGACATTTCTTGATTTTTCAATTGAACCAAGAAATGTAAGATTAGGATTATGTGCTGATGGTTTCACCCCATATGGTCAATTAGGAAAACCATATTCTTGTTGGACAGTGATTGTAACTCCTTACAATTTACCACCACAATTGTGCATGACTACCCCCTATATGTTTTTATCTTTAATTATTCCTAGGCCAAAAAATCCAAAGGAAAAAATAGATATATATTTGCAACCTTTGATAAAAGAGTTAAAAATATTGTGGAATGAAGGTGTGTTGACATATGACATTTCCAAAAAACAAAATTTATGATGAAAGTTGCATTGATGTGGACTGTTAATGATTTTCCTGCATATGGTATGTTGTTTGGTTGGAGTATAGCTGGAAGATTGGCTTGCCCATATTGTATGAATAATTCAAAGAGCTTTTGGTTGGATAGTGGTCGTAAGTTTTCTTGGTTTGATTGCCATCGTCAATTTTTGCCTATGAATCATGCATATCGAAGAAATAAGAATGCATTTTTAAAGAATCGAATTGAAGATTCTCAACCTCCATTGATATTTTCTGGGGATGATGTGTGGGAGCAAGTTGCTTATTTTCCAAAAGTAACTAAGAAAGTACAATTTACATGTTATGGTTGTGGTGTATATCATAATTCGATAAAACAAAGAATTTTTTGGGAGTTACCATATTGGAATTCCAACATGTTAAGGCATAATCTTGATGTCATGCATATTGAGAAAAATGTGTTTGATAATGTGTTTAATACAGTGATGGATATCAAAGATAAGACCAAAGATGATATGAAGGCAAGAATGGATGCAAAAAAGTATTTTCGGAGAAAGGAGTTAGAATTGCAATAATTACCTAATGGAAAAGTTATAAAACCTAAAGCACAATTTGTCTTACCTAAGGAGCAAAAAAGTGTTGTCTATAAATGGATTAATGAGTTGAGAATGCCTGATGGTTATGCCTCAAATTTGCAAAGATATGTAAACATAGAGTAAGGAAAAATGATTGGAATGAAAAGTTATGATTGTCATATATTTATGGAGCAATTAATGCCTATTGCTTTTAGTGCACTGTCAAATCAAATTTGGAAACCAATTGCTGAGTTCAGTAAATTCTTCAAAGATCTATGTTCAACTATTTTGCGAGTGGATGATTTGTTATTAATGGAACAAAACATTGCAATTACATTATGTAAATGGGAACGATTCTTGTTGAACATTCAAGGACTTGATGTTGCAAATAATGATCATGAAGAATGTTGATTTTGATGATGATCCAAGAGCTTAAAGACTTAGAGTATTGAAGATTGAAGATTAATGATTTCTGTATTGTAATAACTCTGTTTTAGTTTGATTGAGTCTGTAATTATAGAATCTAAGATAGCCGGTACATAGTCTGTAACTTAGAAGCTTCAAAATGATCAAATTTATCATGCAGGCTCGGCTTTAATCGATTATATAGGTAAATAATCGATTAAAACAGTGAGAAAACCACTTTCTATACAAAGTCACTGTTTTAATCGATTAAACGACAAAATAATCGATTATTTTGTACTTGTTCGTATGGATAATCGATTATTTCACCAAATAATCGATTAATCCAGAGAGGTTTGGGTTCTGTCGTATTTGGCTCTGTTTTAATCGATTATCACTCCAAATAATCGATTATTTCAGTCTGTTTTTCATTTTAAATTTCAAATTAACCCTATTTTCGAAAACACAATTACCAAGAACCCTAGTTTCGAAATCCCCAATTTCTAAACCCTAATTTCCCTACTTAAACTCTGCTTTGGCACTCAGAAAATTAGAACAACCTTTTCCATACAAAAGTTAAGTGCTGTGAGTGCCAGAGAACTGTTTGTTGCAAGGAAAGGGGGCTTTCTGAACCTGGTGTGGGCTAGAAGCGATAAGAATCACTAAGTGGAGTTCTTAGTGGATTATGTGTTGTGCCGTCTCTGGGGAAAGTTGTTCTTCATCTCTTGTGGGTTTCAAGAGAAGTGTTATCTTTTACTTTATCTCTTCCATTGTAATTTGTATTGTAACAATTTGTTCTTAGTGACAGTGTTAATCCTCTTTTGAGTGATTAGCAACTGGACGTAAGGTCTTTTGATCCGAACCAGTATAAACCTACTGTGTAATCTTCTCTACTCTTCTCTATTTACATTTACGCAGTTTTTAATCGGTAAAATTTGGGGAAAATTTTGAAAACCTAATTTTTTTTTTAAGAAACCAATTCACCCCCCCTCTTGGTTTTTGTCCGACCACGCGAACATTCCGCTGCGCGATTCTAACAAGTGGTATCAGAGCTTGCTTTGATAGTCATTCAAAATTTTCGAAAATGGCCGGACAAAATCAAACTTTTGCCGAAGGTGCGTCTATCAACAGACCCCCACTTTTTGTGGGTCAAAATTATCCTTTTTGGAAAGTACGTATGCAAATATTTTTAGAGTCTCGTTGATAGAGGCGTTTGGGACGCAATTTTAAATGGTCCATTTGTTCCTAAAACTACCGAGAACGGTGTTGACGTTCTTAAACCTATTTCTAGATGGACTGCGAGAAGAAAGTCGAAAAGCACAATTTGATGTTAGGGCTAGAAACATTATTTCATCTCGCTCTAACCCTTGATGAGTTTTATAGAATTTCAGTTTGTAAAAGTGCACAGGAAATGTGGGAAATGCTAAGGGTGACCCACGAAGGAACCGACGACGTCAAAAGAGCACGTAAAAATTCTTTAATCCAAGAATACGAGATGTTCCGGATGCAACCCGGCGAAACGATTTTCGACGTTCGAAACGTTTCACTCATATCGTGAACCATCTCACCGGACTAGGTAAAATTTTTGACGTTGACGAATTAAATGTTAAAATTTTGAAATCTCTGGATAGGAAATGGCAACCAAAGGTGATGGCCATCTCGGAGTCACAAAATCTTGCCACTATGTCTATGGCGGCGTTATTTGGAAAGCTTAGGGAGCATGAACTTGACCTTGGAAGACTAAATGAGGAAGAGGGTCAATATCAAAAGAAGAACCTAGCTTTCAAGACCGAGATTTCAAAAAGCAAAAATAAGAAAGAAGAAGAAGAAGACTCCGAAATTGATGAAGAAGAGATGAGTCTTTTTATAAAGAAGTTCACCAAGATGATGAAAGCAAAAGGAAGACATCCTTTCAAAGGTAAGGGAAAGGTAAAAGAAAATTCTTCCGTTAATATAAAATGCTTTGGTTGTGGTGAAGCAGGGCATATAAAGACCGAATGCCCAAACAAGAAAAATGATGAACACAAGGGCAAAAAGCAATTCAAAAAGAAAGCATATATTTCTTGGGATGACAGTGATTCAAATTCAGAATCAAGCGACTCGGAAATAGAAGCAAACAATTGCTTAATGGCAAATGATAACATTTCTTCGGATTTTGAGGTTAGTGATTCCGATTCATCCTCTAGTGAAGAAAATGACCATGATGAATTGCAAAATGCTTATAATGAGTTATTTACTGCATTTATGGATATGAAAAACGAATTTAAAGTTGTAAAGAAAAATCTAAGAAGATCCGAAAAGGAAAATGAGTCCTTAAAATTGAAAATTGCATGTTTAGAAGAAAAGGAGGTAGCTAATACGAAAATTGTATGCTTAGATGAGAATAAGGACTTAGCTTGTGCAAATTGTAAAGAGCATGAATATGACATAGATATTCTTAACCATTTGCTTGACAAAGCCGAAAAAGAAATTGATGATCTTAAGAAGCATGAAATGGTAATTGCTCAAAATAATGTAAATCAAAGAGTTCCTTTGAAAAAGAGTAAATCTAAAAAGAAAAGAATATGGGTAGAAAAAGGAACTAGAGCATGTCATGTTAATAATGTATCTTGTTCTAAAGCTACTCCAAATGCATGCTTCTATTGTATGAAACAAGGTCACACTTCAAATAAGTGTAAAATTAAACATTTTGGTGTTCCTAAAGGTAAATATATTTGGGTTCCAATTGTTAAATAAATCTATTTGTATCTTGTATTTATTCAAAGAAAATGGATCATTTAGTATGTTTTAAACAGAATGATTAGGTAAAAACATTTTATCTTTTCTATTGCATGAAGGTTCTTCACTTAAAGAGTTTTGCGAAAAGCCTCTAAAATTGTTTTAAACAACTAAAAACAAAGTATTTTTACAAAGGCTTTATTAAAACATGTTTTTAACTGATGCAGTTTTGAAAGAACCAAATAAAATCACTTAGAATGTTCAAAGAAGTGTTTTTACAGTATTTTAATCGATACAACTTGTTTTTAATCGATTAAAACCATTTAGAACTCATTATGATCGATCAGATTTTTATTATGAGCGGTCAGAATCTTTTAAATCGATTAGAAACACGTTTCAATCGATTAAAATCACTTAAAGAGTCAGGATGACCGATCAGAATCAAATTATAAGCGATCAGAATTCTTTTCAATCGATTAAAACACGTTTCAATCGATTAAAATCATTTAAAGGGTCAGGATGATCGATCAGAATGCAATTATGACCGATCAGAATCAGTTATGATCGATCAGAATTTAGTTATGACCGATCAGAACTCTTTTAATCGATTAAATCTCGTTTCAATCGATTAAAACAACTTAAAAAATTTTTCTACATCTGCGTTTTAATCGATTAAAAGAAGTTTTAACAGATTAAAACTGCACTTTAACAGATTAAAAGAATCTTTTAACAGATTAATTAAACCAGCGAGTTTTGAAAATCGTCTATAAAAAGCAGTTTGGCTTGAACTTTTTAAACACACATTGAATATAAGTTTTCACACATCCTTTAGCAATCAATCAAGCAAGCTGCGGTGCAAACACTTTGGAGATCAAGGATGTGCTACTTGTTGATGATATTGTTGGATCAACTGATAGTTTGTTATGTGTAGAATTTGCTAAGATTATGCGGGGAGAGTTTGAAATGTCTATGATGGGAGAATTAACATTCTTCCTTGGACTTCAAATCAAGCAACTTAAAGATGGCACTTTCATCTCTCAAACTAAATACTGCAAAGAGATTCTCAAAAAGTTTGGAATGGACACCTCAAAGGAAGCCAACACACCCATGGGAACTTCATGCTATCTAGACAAGGATGAATCAGGTTTGGAAGTTAATCAAACTATGTATAGAGGTATGATAGGATCACTATTATACTTAACTGCAATTAGACCCGATATTATGCATTACGTATGTGTGTGTGCTAGATTTCAGGCTTGTCCTAAAGAATCTCATCTAATTGCAGTAAAACATATTTTAAAATACTTAAAAGGAACTACTTGGTTTTGGTTTGTGGTATCCGTCTGATGCTTGTATGAGTTTAATAGGATATTCGATGCTTGATTATGGTGGATGTAAAATTGATAGGAAAAGCACTAGTGGGACATGTCATTTGTTAGGTTCATCCTTAATATCATGGCATTCTAAGAAACAAGCATGTGTAGCTTTATCTACCACTGAAGCTGAATATATTGCAGCTGGTAGTTGTTGTGCTCAAATTACGTGGATGAAACAACAATTAGAGGATTATAGCATATATTTAAATGACATTCCATTAATGTGTGATAATACGAGTGCAATCAACCTAACTAAGAATCCGAGTAATGCACTCTAGGACTAAACATATTGAAATAAGACATCACTTTTTAAGAGATCATATCAGTAAAGGAAACTGTAAGATAGAGTATGTAGACACTAAACGTCGATTAGCGAGATATATTTACTAAGCCTCTACCCAAGGATAGATTCTATGATCTTAGAAGAGACTTAGGGATATTAGAAATAGCTTAAATTCTGCTTAATTTGATCTGTTTCCGGATGATTGTTATGTTAAAATTCGTGGTGTAGCATGTTCATAGGTTATTATGCATATAAATCTCAAAAACTTGATATAGCCTCTGGAATAATCGATTACTGGAAGTAATAATCGAGTATTTTTCCTCAAAACGTCCAAAATAGGGTATTCTCCTCTGGAATAATCGATTATTTCGTGAAATAATCGATTAAATGCCTCTGATAATCGATTATTTGCTAGAAATAATTGATTAAAGCTATCTGATATAGGAATAATCGATTATCTTGAAATATAATCGATTAAATACGACCAGTTTACCTCCTAGCCGTTGCCAACGGATATTTTGCCATGGAATCTCTTCTATATGACCGTTGGAAGTGTTTTCTCTATAAATAGAGACATCTAGGTCAATTATACTCACTTCTAACTCTTGTAATCAAGTTTTCTTGAAATCTATACTCTCTTTGCTTCATTATTCCCTCACTTGTCTCCAAAATCTCTTCAAGTTTATCTATTCTTTCTAATGGCCTCATCATCCCGCCCTAAGATTCCTACAAGAAGAAGATCTGCACCTTCTTCTCTTTCCAGTCCTAATTCCGTTGAAGGATGGATTTCGATACTGGAAGGGCAACAAGAATTTCGATGTCTTGGAAGGAACGTGCCATCATTTCTCCTAAGTTTCTCATTGGTGAGCAATTTATACATAGAGGGTTTAATTTTCCAAATCTTCTTGAAATTCAAGGAGTTCTCCCATTTATCCAAATGCAAGGTACTTACTATCCCGACTTAGTTAGGGTATTCTTTTCTAGATTTAAGTTTAGGGATCAAATTGCTACATCCCGTGTCAAAGGAGTGACCATAATTCTAGATGATGATATTTGGAAAAATGTTGCTCACTTCCCAATTAGAGAATATGTTATTAACGTTTATGGTGAGCTAGATGATTTTGACAGGTTCCTAGCTTATAGATCTTTTTTGCGGAATCCCTCCATGGAGATTGGAAGTATTCTTCATGCTGGACCCTTGAAGAAGGAAGAACGCATGATTCTTCATTTGCTTGTCTGGATTTTATGTCCCCGGGCCACAAATCATGCCCAATGCTCTTCTATTGATCTTCGCATTATTCATGCCATAATGAATAATGAACCTTTAGATTGGGGTGTTCTTGTCACAATGACAATGTTAAAGGCCAAACGTCATCCAACATTCAAAATTCCATATGCTCTTCTTGTATCCCGAATTCATGAATATAAAGGAGTCAATGTCGAAGGTGAACAAGTTGTCCGAACTACTAACTTGAACCGCATGCTGGACAACACTTTGATTCATCTACAAATGGTACGGGTCAATGACATCTATGTTCATAAAGATGACGTCCAAAATCAAGGTGATGCAATTGAAGACTCGGATGAAGATATGCCTCCAGCAGCTGAATTTCCCTCTACCCAAATCCAAAATATAGGAACATCCTCTTCTCATCAAGAATCAAGACAATCCATGGAAGATATGCTTTCCGACATGAATCAAAGAATGCAATCATTCTTGAATCTTTCTGGTGTACGGCATGATGAAATTATTCGCCGTATATCCGATGTAGATGATAGAGTGGGTAGATTAGAAAATAGATTTGATACTCACTTTAATGATGAGGATAGTGAAGAATTTTAGATTTTATTAATATCTTTATATTGTAATGAATGAATGATTATGAAATAAAATTTGATGTTTCTTTCATGCTATGATTGAGGGGGAGCTTTCTCTAACTTATGCATATTTTGAGGGGGAGCTCTTATGATTGATGTTGCAGAGTTCTTTTTGATTATAATCAAAATAGGGGAGAAAAATTTAAAGCCTATGATTCAATATTAAATTTTATCTGGTATGTTTAATGTGTTTGTTTGTATGACGGATAAAGCGAGGTTATTACAAGGGCTTTAAAAAGATAATTTTGATCATCATCAAAAAGGGGAGATTGTTGAACATTCAAGGACTTGCTCGTTGCAAATAATGATCATGAAGAATGTTGATTTTGATGATGATCCAAGAGCTTAAAGACTTAGAGTATTGAAGATTGAAGATTAATGATTTACTGTATTGTAATAACTCTATTTTAGTTTGATTGAGTCTCGTAATTATAGAATCTAAGATAGCCGGTACATAGTCCGTAACTTAGAAGCTTCAAAATGCTCAAATTTATCATGCAGGCTCGGCTTTAATCGATTATATAGGTAAATAATCGATTAAAACAGTGAGAAAACCACTTTCTATACAAAGTCACTGTTTTAATCGATTAAACGAGCAAAATAATCGATTATTTTGTACTTGTTCAGTACTGAGATAATCGATTATTTCACCAAATAATCGATTAATCCGGAGAGGTTTGGGTTCTGTCGTATTTGGCTCTGTTTTAATCGATTATCACTCCAAATAATCGATTATTTCGATCTGTTTTTCATTTTAAATTTCAAATTAACCCTATTTTCGAAAACCCAATTACCAAGAACCCTAGTTTCGAAATCCCCAATTTCTAAACCCTAATTTCCCTACTTAAACTCTGCTTTGGCACTCAGAAAATTAGAACAACCTTTTCCATACAAAAGTTAAGTGTTGTGAGTGCCAGAGAACTGTTTGTTGCAAGGAAAGGGGGCTTTCTGAACCTGGTGTGGGCTAGAAGCGATAAGAATCACTAAGTGGAGTTCTTAGTGGATTGTGTGCTGTGCCGTCTCTGGGGAAAGCTGTTCTTCATCTCTTGTGGGTTTCAAGAGAGGTGTTATCTTTTACTTTATCTCTTCCATTGTAATTTGTATTGTAACAATTTGTTCTTAGTGACAGCGTTAATCCTCTTTTGAGTGATTAGCAACTGGACGTAGGGTCTTTTGATCCGAACCAGTATAAACCTACTGTGTAATCTTCTCTACTCTTCTCTATTTACATTTACGCAGTTTTTAATCGGTAAAATTTGGGGAAAATTTTGAAAACCTAATTTTTTTTTAAGAAACCAATTCACCCCCCCCTCTTGGTTTTTGTCCGACCACGCGAACATTCCGCTGCGCGATTCTAACAATTCTTTCCACTTGCATTGTTCAATTCAATGTAACACTTACCTATTCATTTGCCTTACGAAGCAAGAGTAGGAGGTCCTGTTCAATATCGGTGGATGTATCCATTTGAGAGGTACTACTTTTTAATTATCAAATTTGAACATGCTTACTTGTCTTATTTGAAATTATAATAACAATGTGATGGTGTTGTATTAGGTACTTGAATAAGTTAAAAAAAAATGGTTAAGAATAAGGCACGTGTGGAAGGTTCAATATGTGAGGCATATCTAGTGCAAGAGACTTCTCATTTTTGTTCATATTATTTTGAGACTCATGTGCAAACAATGGGAAATAAAGTCAGTCGCAATGATAATGGAGGTGAAAATGTACAATTGGATTGTGTATCAACAATTTTTAATCATCATGGTCGCATTAGTGGAAGATCTTCATGTCGATACTTAAATAAGAAAGAATTAGAAGCTACACATTTGCATGTTTTACTTAATTGTGAAGAAGTTCAACCATTAATCAAGTAAGCACGACAATTCATTTTTGCATGCATTTTTCATGCATAAAACCACTAACACAATGTTATGTGTAAATGTTAGAATATTTGAACAATTTCTAGAAGCAGTGAATCCAAACATCACTCGAAGAGAAATTGCGGCTCGGATTGCTTCCGATTTTTCTAGATGGTTTCAAACATATGTAAGTTTTAAAAATATTTTGTAAATCAATCATAAGAATAATTTATGTTTTCACATTGACCTATTCATTCATATTATATTTATCATTCGTTTAGGTTCACGATAGGAACAATATGGTTCAAAGTCAATTTTTACATGACTTAGCATGGGGTCCACGAAAAAAGGTTTTTACATGGCCTATTTATTTTGTCAATGGTTTCAAGTTTCATACAGAAGAATGGAGCATTGGAAAGAAAACTGTCAATTGTGGAGTTTGTTAAAGGGGATGATATTGAAAATGAAGAAAACTATTATTATGGTATCATCAAAGAGATTATGTAACTTCAATACATAGGAGAGCCAACAAAAGAATTAGTTGTATTCAATTGCCAATGGTTTCATTCTAAAAGGAATCGCGATGTACGAGTTCACAGGGAATATGGTATAGTGAAGGTTCATCATCGTAGAAGGTATTTGAATTATGATCATTTCATACTTGCATCAAATGCAATTCAAGTATATTATATGCCTTATCCTGAAAAGATTAAGGAAAAGGTAGATTGGTGGGTTGTAATTAAAACCAAACCAAGAAGTATGGTTGGTGATCAATATACACTAGAGGTTTCATATCAACATGGTCTTTCTAATACTCAACTTGTGTCAAATGATGAAGTACTTGGTCAATTAAGAGACGATGAAGGTGAACATGAAGAGCTAGTAGAGAATTAATTACTTGATAGAAATGAACACAATGAATATAATGTGGAAGATGCAGAAATCAATGAAAAAGATTATGATGAGGAAAGTTAATTTGATGATGATTAAAACTCTGATGATGATGATCAGAATGCTGATGAGTCATATAATTTTGATGAAGAAAGTGATGTTAATGCCGATGATGATGATGATTATAATGATAATGATGACGATGATGAATGATTTTTGTATTTTCATTTCGGTGAGTATTTAATAATTATAAGTACAGTTAATAATGTTCCCATCAAATTATTATTTTTTTGTTTCAAACATTTCAATTAATATGTTATAATCAATTACCAAGAAATAACATGGTTGGACCACAAGTTGCACATCCATTAGTTGGAACTATTGCAGAACATGTTAGTTCTACCCCTTCAGTACAAAATAAGTCTATTGAAGTCCCTTCTGTTGGACCACACATTGGTCGTACTCCACCACTTGGAGGAAGTTCTAAATCTCTTCCATTAACTTCTCCACCATTAGGACCACAATCACCACATGAGACACCTTCCCCACAAAGTCTTCAAGCATCTAACCCTCAAACTCAAGGCACATTTGTTTCTCATGATGATCACAATGTATCAAATGTTCACAGCACCTATGAGAAACCCATTTTAACACTTGATGGATATGGGTAAATCACTTAAATTTTAACAATGTTATATTTTGTTCATATTCTATGTACAACTTGTACTTTATGAATTTATTTTTGTTGTATATTTTTGCCTTCATACTTTCTTGGCCTCTTGCCATAGTTGATATTTTCAAAGATCATTACGATGATGCATGGCCATCATGGAAAAAGGTACCTCAAGATATTCGAGACATGTGGTTTAGTGAGTTCATGGTATGTATTTATATTAATTCTTAACTTTAAAATAAGTTCCAAATATTGAATGTCCTATAACATTTACTTGTTTTGTTTGGGTACAGAGAAAATATACCATTTTCCCACTTGATCATAGGTTAGCTAGAAGGAACTTTGAAATGCGAGGTGCCAACATATTGAAAATTTCACTAAACAAGGCACGCATGATAATGAAGAAGCCAAATTGGCTTGGAGAAGATGTATGGGATATCTTATGCCAACATTGGGGATCAAAACAATTCAAAGTAAAAAGTTTGATTGCAAAAGCAAATCGAGCTTCTGATTGTGGTGGACTTGGAATTTCACTCCATACTAGTGGCTCCATTAGCACTTCTCAACATAGAGAACATTTGGTAAAGTTTGCTTTATACTCCTTTATACATGTATTGGTCCTATATGTTATACTTTTAAACTTATAATGTATATGTGAATTATGGAATCCTAGACTACATTTAGGTGTGGAAAGAATGTATGTTAGTTAGTTCAAATTTCATTGCATGGTGTTATTTATGATGGAAGAGAAAAATAGTTATTACATTACATATTGTCATGACTTGACAAACTTATTTTCTTTATGGTGGATATTGTACTTCTAAGTTTGTGTTTTTAACCATATTTTAGATAAAGTTGAATGGAAAACCCAATACCCCATCGAGTTGTTTTGCAAAACACACAAACGAAAGGATAACACATGGGTGGATCAAAGATCGGCACATGTGGATGTAGTTCCTTGTTTTTCTTCTTTTGTTAATTCTTAAACAATTGTATCCTTTTTTATGTTTTTATCCAATCACTACTATTATATTTTAATGTTTATAGGCGAGTTTGGTAAATTACTTTTTGGAAAGAAACTATATAATCATGATCCATTGCGGGAGATTCTCACTTTGATGAATTACGGAGTTTGGTGTAAAGTTCTTTGGAATAAACAAAGACAAAGTATATGGGCTTGGATGCGAGTCAGCCAAGCGGTGGGAAATCACTGCCACGGCCACTGCTTCCATCATACGGTATGAGGGAGGGAGATTGAACAATTAAAAAACAAGTTACGGGAAGTTGAGGCCCAGAAAGGATGATCTCAACGAAAGAATGGTAACTAATGAGAGACAAATTCAGAAAAATGATAAAATGTTGCTCCCTCTTGATGGAAGATGGATATTCAACCTCACGAATTGTGAATTGATTCTACCATGTATATTGTATTTGTTTTGTTAGTATCGACATTTCTGGGTATGACTCTTATTTTTAGTTTATTCTACTTACTTTTTATATTGAATTTTCAATATGTAAGTATTTAATTCATGAATGATGACTTTATTTAGAACAAAATTTGTGGTATTATTTTGATGGTTATCTTAGGTAGTGAAATTTTCATATATATAATATATAATGTATTTCATAGGTTTATCGTTATTTAAAATAATATATAAAAATAAAATAAAATTAGTAGTAGATATAGTGATCGATTTGGTTATATATATTCGGTTGTTGAATCGGTCCACTAATTCGATCATTGAATCGATTATTTGATTCGATCCTTTGAATCGGTCAACGATTTGGTCATTGAATGAGTCCTTGAATCGGTCAGCGAATCGGTCACTAAATCGGTCACTGAATCGGTCATGAAAGCAATGAGGGAGATTGATGGAAATGTCCCTACATTCCCAATAGATGATTTTGATGATGATTCAAGTCAACTACATTCAAGTCAACACCATTCAAGATGAATTAAGGACAAGGTTGAATTTATGGCGTTGGTGAAAATGTGAAACATTTCCCTACATGACCAAGATATATTTTTGATAAAGATGATGATTCAAGCAAGCCCAAGATGATTCCTGAAGACTAGATAGAGTCTTAGAATGCTGGATATGGAGGTACAAGTTGATGAAGTAATATTATGCATAAGCCTCCAAAGCACAAGTGTGATAAAATTCATAACATGATATTTTTCTCTGTCATAATCAATTATGATGCATCAGAAATGGAAAAATGATTTTCTTTGTCATAATTGATTATACTGGTAATATAATCAATTATGACAATTCAAATTTGAAAAATATATCCATTTTAAAGAATAAATATTTTTGAATACATCCTGATTTTCTCTATGATATTATTAATGTCCAACGACCATTTTCTAATGTTATTTTTCTATTTAATTAATTTTTGATGAAAAATAAAAAACACACAATTACAGAAATCGAAAATACAATTTACATTCAATCAATTTTGAGAAAAGAATTCTGAGCAAGGCAACAAAGATATTTTATACCTTTTGAGAAAACTCTCTTCTCTCCTGCCTTCTGTGCTTTCATTGTTAATCACACTTGTTCTTGGAGATTGACATTCTACAGGATTTTACAATTTGTTGTCTCCATTACCCAGGTGTGTCTGTTCTTATTTTTATTACCTTCATCCTTTATGTATTGGTGGCAAAGGAGGTGTTTTCATCCTTTGATTTGTTCAAAGGAGGTTTTCATCCCTAGTGTGATTCTAGGGAGGTGTTCATCCTTAGTGGGATTCTAAGGAGGTGTTCTTTCATCCTTTGATTTGTTCAGAGGAGGTGTTCATCCATAGTGGAATTCAAGGGAGGTGTTCATCCTCAGTGGGTTTCTAAGGAAGTAATTGTCTTTTTAATTAGTTTACTTTTTACTGGTTCTTCTACTGAGTTGATTGTAATTTGTAAACTGAATTTAAAAGATAGTGAATTGGGATTCACTCTTGTGTTAAGAGTTGACTGGGAACTAGATGTAGGGTTGGTTATACCCGAACCAATATAAATTACTGTGTGCTCTTCTCTTTCCCTTATCTCTTTCTCTTTTCCTAATTATATTATCGCTTCCGCTTTATCTGTATTCAAACAAATTATTGACTCACAAATAAATTTTTAATTTGACATCTATTTTAATTTGTGCATCTATTCATCCCCCTCTAGATGCCATTTGTCTAACAGGTCATTGAATCGATAACTAATTCGGTCACTGAATCGGTCACTGATTCGGTCATTAATTCGGTCACTGATTCGGTCACTAAAATTAGTGACCAAGGAAATAGTGACCGATTCCAGTTGGTCACTATTTTAGTTAGTAACCGATTTTGGACATTTAGTTATCGAATTTTCGGTCACTATTTGGTGTTTTTCTTGTAGTGTCATGATATGTATTTATATTAGTTGTTAACTTTAAAATAAGTGTTAGAATCGCGCAGCGGAATGATCGCGTGGTTGGACAAAAACCAAGAGGGGGGGTGAATTGGTTTCTTAATAAAAATTAGGTTTTCAAAATTTTCCCCAAATTTTACCAATTAAAAACTGTGTAAATGTAAATAGAGAAAGGGATAGAGTCTTACACAGGAAATTTATACTGGTTCGGATAAAAAGACCCTACGTCCAGTTGCTAATCACTCAACAGAGGATTAACGCTGTCACTATAAACAAATTGTTACAATACAAATTACAATGGAAAAGATAAAGTTAAAGATAACACCTCTCTTGAAACCCACAAGAGATGAAGAACGAGCTTTCCCCGAGAGACGGCACAGCACACAATCCACTAAGAACTCCACTTAGTGATTCTTATCGCTTCTAGCCCACACCAGGGTTCAGAAAGCCCCCTTTCCTTGCAACAAATAGTTCTCCTGGCACTCACGAGCACTTAACTTTTGTATGCAAAAGGTTGTTCTTCTTTTACGAGTGCCAAAGGAGAGTTTAAGTAGGGAAATTAGGGTTTGGGATTTGGGGATTTCGAAACTAGGGTTCTTGGTAATTGGGTTTTCGAAAATAGGGTTTGTTTGAAGTTTAAAATCAGAAACGTACTGGAATAATCGATTATTTGGAGTAATAATCGATTAAAATAGAAGCCAAATGCAGTCGAGAACCCAATACTCCTGGTTTAATCGATTATTTGGTGAAATAATCGATTATCATGTCGGAGCTATACGGAATAATCGATTATTTTGCTGTTTAATCGATTAAAGTAGTGAGTTTGTACGAAAAATGGTTTTCTCACTTTGTTTTAATCGATTATTTACCTATTTAATCGATTAAGGCCGATACACTGAATGATAAATTTGAGCTTTTTGAAGCTTCTAAGTTACGAAGCTAATGTCCTGGCTATCTTAGATTTTATAATTCCGGAGCACAAATCGAACTAAAAATGGAGTTACTACGATCCGAGAAATCATCAATCTTTTAGATCTTCAATACTCTAAGTCTTTAAGCTCTTGGATCATCATCAAAATCAACATTCTTTTCATGATCATTATTTGCAACATCAAGTCCTTGAATGTTCAACGAGTCTCCCCTTTTTGATGATGATCAAAATTATCTTTTTAAAGCCCTTGTAATCACCTGTCCTTTATGTTTGTCATACTAACAAACACATTTAAACATACCAAATAAAATTTAAAATTGAATATAGGCTTTAAATTTTTCTCCCCCCATTTTGATTATAATCAAAAAGAACTGCTTGAAAGAACAAACATTAGATCCCTCCTCAAAATATGCATAATTTAGAGAAAGCTCCCCCTTAATCATAGCATGAAAGAAGCATCATATTTTATTTCATAATCATTCATCCATTAACACAGTGCAACAATCGAAGACAATAACAAAGAAAATACATAGCAGAATTTAAAATTCTTCACTATCCATGATCATTAAAGTGTGCATCGAAATCTACCTTCTCTAGACGACAGCTTTATCAGTCTACATCCAAGATATACGGCGAATTAACTCCCCTCATGCCATACACCAAAAGAGTAAGAACGATTGCATCCTTTGATTCAGTGTCAGATAACATATCTTCCATGGATTGTCTTGTTTCTTGATGCGAAGAGGATGTTCCAACACTTTGGATTTGGGTAGAGAGGAAACTCAAACACTGGAGGCATATCTTCATTCAGAGTCTTCAATTGCATCACCTTGATTTTGGACGTCATCTTTGTGAACATAGATGTGTCATTTACCCGCACCATTTGGAGATCGAATCAATGTCCTCTCCATCAGCATGCGGTTCAAGTTATTAGATTCGGACAACTTGTTCACCTTCGACATTGACTCCTTTATATTCAAGAGTTCGAGGGATACAAGAAGAGCATATGGAATTTTGAATGTTGGATGACGTTTGCATTTTGTGCCTTTAACATTGTCATTGTGACAAGAACACCAAATCTAAAGGTTCATTATTCATTATGGCATGAATAATGTGAAGATCAAATGTAGAAGAGCATTGGGCATGATTTGTATGGCCGGGGACATAAAATCCGGACAAGCGAAATGAAGAATCATGCGTTCTTCCTTCTTCCAAGGTCCGGCATGAAGAATACGCCCAATCTCCATCAGAGGGATTCCGCGAAAAGAATCGAGTAACCTAAGAACCTATCAAAGTCATCTAGCTCACCATTGTTGAACATTCAAGGACTTGATGTTGCAAATAATGATCATGAAGAATGTTGATTTTGATGATGATCCTAGAGCTTAAAGACTTAGAGTATTTGAAGATTGAAGATTGATGATTTCTGTATTGTAATAATCACTCTGCTTTTAGCTTGATTGAGTCTCGTAATTTTAGAGTCTAAGATAAGCGGTACATAGTCTGTAACTTAGATGCTTCAAAATGCTCAAATTTATCATTCGAAGGCTCGGCTTTAATCGATTAAATAAGTATATAATTATAATCGATTAAAACGGTGAGAAAACCATTTTACTGTCTAAAACTCCTTTGCTTTAATCGATTAAACCAGAGAGGATTGGGTTCGCGTATTTGGCTCTGTTTTTAAGTCGATTAATACTCCAAAATAATCGATTATTGCACGGTACTGTTCTTCGATTTTAAACTTCAAACAAACCCTATTTTCAGAAACCCGAGTTACCAGAGAACCCTAGTTTTCGAAAATCCCCAAAACCTAAACCCTAATTTCCCTACTTTAAACTCTGCTTCTGGCACTAGCGAAAAGTAGAAACAGCCTTTTCCATACAAAAGTTAAGTGTTGTGAGTGCCGAGAGAATTGTTTGTCAGCAGAGGAAGGGGGCTTTACGGAGCACTGGTGTGGGCTAGAGGCGATGAGAATCACTAAGTGGAGTTCTTAGTGGATTGTGTGTTGCTGTGCGCCTCTGTCTCTAGGGGAAAGTTGTTCATCATCTCTTGTGGATTTCAAGAGAGGGGCTTTTGGAACATGGTGTGGGCTAGAAGCGATAAGAATCAGCTACAGTGGAGTTCTTAGTAGTGGATTGTGTCTATGTCCCAGTCTCCAGGGGAAAAGTTGTTCAGTCATCTTCTTGTGGACTTCAAGAAAGGTGTTTCTACGGTCTTTCTCTGTTCATTTGTAGTACTGTTTGTAACAATTTGTTCTTAGTGACAACGTTAATCCTCTTTTGAGTGATTAGCAAGCTTGGACGTAGGGTCTTTTGGTCCGAACCCGAGTATAAACCTCACTGTAGTAATCTTCTCTACTCTTTCTCTATTTACATTTAACTGAGTTTTTAATCGGTAAAATTTGGGGAAAATTTTGAAAACCTAATTTTTATTTAAGAAACCAATTCACCCCCCTCTTGGTTTTTGTTCAGACCACGCGAACATTTTCCGCTAGCGCGATTCTAACAATTGGTATCGAGCTTGCTTTGATAGTCATTCAAATATTTTGAAAATGGGACAAAATCGGACTTTTGCGCAGAAGGTGCTTCCTATCAACGAGACCCCCACTTTTGCTGAGGGTCAAGATTATCCTTTTTGGAAAGTACGTATGCCGATATTTTTAGGGTACTGGTGATAGAGGCATTTGGGACTGCGATTTTAAACGGTCCATTTGTTCCTAAAATTACGAAGAACGGTGTTGACGTTCTTAAACCTTTTGAATCAGATGGACTACGGAAGAAAAGTGAAAAGCACGAATTTGATGTTTGGGCTAGAAATATTCTTTCGTTACTGCTCTTAACCCTTGATGAGTTCTACGAGAATTTCTATTTGTAAAAGTGCACGGAAATGTGGGAAATGCTAAGAGTAACCCACGAAGGGGCGGCAGAAGCGTCGAAAGGCGCGTAGAAACTCCCTAATCCAAGAATCCGAGATGTTACAGGATGCAAAGCCCGGCGAAACGATTTTCGATGTTCAAAAGCGTTTCACTCATATCGTGAATCATCTCACTGACCGGATTAGGTAAAGTATTTGACGTTGATGAATTAAATGTTAAAATTTTGAATTCTCGGGATAGGAAATGGCAACCTAAGGTGGCGGCCATCTCGGAGTCACCAAAATCTTGCCACTATGTCTATGGCGGCGTTACTTGGAAAGCTTAGAGAGCATGAACTTGACCTTGGAAGACTAAATGAGGAAGAGGGTCAATACCAAAAGAAGAATCTAGCTTTCAAGACCGAGATTTCAAAAAGCAAAAATAAGAAAGAAGAAGAAGAAGACTCCGAAAATGATGAAGAAGAGATGAGTCTTTTTATAAAGAAGTTCACCAAATTGATGAAAGCAAAAGGAAGACATCCTTTCAAAGGTAAGGGAAAGGTAAAAGAAAATTCTTCCGTTAATATAAAATGCTATGGTTGTGGTGAAGCAGGGCACATGAAGACCGAATGCCCAAACAAGAAAAATGATGAAAACAAAGGGAAAAAGCAATTCAAGAAGAAAGCATTATTGCTTGGGATGACAGTGATTCAAATTCAGAATCAAGCGACTCGGAAATAGAAGCAAACATTTGCTTGATGGCAAATGACAACATATCTTCGGATTTTGAGGTTAGTGATTCCGATTCATCCTCTAGTGAAGAAAATGACCATGATGAATTGCAAAATGCTTATAATGAGTTATTTACTGCATTTATGAATATGAAAAACGAATTTAAAGTTGTAAAGAAAAATCTAAGAAAATCCGAAAAGGAAAATGAGTCCTTAAAATTGAAAATTGCATGTTTAGAAGAAAAGGAGGTAGCTAATACGAAAATTGTATGCTTAGATGAGAATAAGGACTTAGCTTGTGCAAATTCTAAAGAGCATGAATATGACATAGATATTCTTAACCATTTGCTTGACAAAGCCGAAAAAGAAATTGATGATCTTAAGAAGCATGAAATGGTAATTGCTCAAAATAATGTAAATCAAAGAGTTCCTTTGAAAAAGAGTAAAACTAAAAAGAAAAGAGTATGGGTAGAAAAAGGAACTAGAGCATGTCATGTTAATAATGTATCTTGTTCTAAAACTACCTCAAATGCATGCTTCTATTGTATGAAACAAGGTCACACTTCAAATAAGTGTAAAATTAAACATTTTGGTGTTCCTAAAGGAAAATATATTTGGGTTCCTAAAGTTAAATGAATTGTTTGTCTCTTTTATTTATTCAAAGAAAATGGATCATTTAGTATGTTTTAAACAGAATGCTTAGGTAAAATCATTTTATCTTTTCTACTACATGAAGGTTCTTCACTTAAAGATTTTGCGAAATGCCTCTAAAATCGTTTTAAACAACTAAAAACAAAGTATTTTTACAAAAGCTTTCTTAAACATGTTTTTAACTGATATAGTTTTGAAAGAACCGATTAAAATCACTTAGAATGTTCAAAGAAGTGTTTTTATAGTATTTTAATCGATACAACTTGTTTTTAATCGATTAAAACCATTTAGAACTCATTATGATCGATCAGAATCCAATTATGACCGATCAGAATCAAATGTGATCGATCAGATTTTAATTATAAGCGATCAGAACTCTTTTAATCGATTAAATCTCGTTTCAATCGATTAAAACAACTTAGAAATTTTCTACACAACGTTTTAATCGATTAAAACTTATTTTTTATCAGTTAAAATAACTTGAAAAGTTTTATGAGAAAGTTTTGCAGTGTTTAAATAGATTGTTATGTCTCTAACCCCAAGGACCCAAAAGTTATGGGGACCTAAGTTTACTATGTTCTTGTTTTGTAGGAAACTTCAAAATCAAAGAAGTCTATGTGGTATCTTGATAGTGGATGCTCAAAACATATGACTGGAGATAAAACGAAATTTGTAAGTTTCAAAGCCAAAGAACAAGGATATGTAACTTATGGGGAAAGCAACAAAGGAAAGATTCTCGGAATTGGAAACATAGGTGGTGCAAACACATTGGAGATTAAGGATGTGCTTCTTGTTGATGGACAAAAGCATAACCTTCTTAGCATAAGCCAATTGTGTGACAAAGGATTCAAGGTAACTTTTGAAAGCAATTTTGCACCATACATTTAATAGATTCCGAAAAGGTAGAATTAAAAGGCATTAGGCATAATAATATATATTTGATTGATTTGGATTGTTTACATGAGTCTAGTATAACATGTTTAGTTGCTAAGGAAGAAAACCCTTGGTTATGGCATAAAAGAGCGGCTCATATAAACATGCATCACTTGAATAAATTGATATCAAAAGACTTAGTTATTGGATTGCCTAAGTTAAAATTTGAAAAAGATAGATTGTGTGATGCATGCCAAAAAGGTAAACAAGTAAAATCATCTTTTAAATCAAAGAATGTGATTTCCACTTCAAAACCCCTAGAATTATTACATTTAGATTTATTTGGACCTTCTAGGATAAAAAGCTTTGGTGGAAATTATTATGGACTTGTAATTGTTGATGATTACTCTAGGTACACTTGGACATTTTTCTTAACTACGAAAAGTGAAGCTTTTAAGGTCTTTAGAAAGTTTGCTAAACAAATTCAAAATGAGAAAGACCTAAGAATTAAAGTTTTAAGAAGTGACCATGGTGGTGAGTTTCAAAATGAAAAGTTTGAGAATTATTGTGAGGAAAATGGTATATTACATAACTTTTCTGCTCCTAGGACTCCCCAACAAAATGGTGTAGTTGAGAGAAAAAATAGGTCATTAGAGGAACTTGCAAGAACTATGTTAAATGAATCTAATGTTCCTAAATATTTTTGGGCTGATGCGGTTAGTACGGCATGTTATGTTTTAAATAGAATGCTCATTAGGTCAATTATTAAATTTACTCCATATGAATTGTTTAATGGTAGAAAACCTAATGTTGTACATTTAAAGATTTTTGGATGTAAATGTTTTGTGCTAAATAATGGAAAGGACAATCTAGGAAAATTTGATTCAAAAGCCGATGAGGGCATTTTTCTAGGTTATTCATTAACTAGCAAGGCATATAGAGTGTTTAATAGGAGAACTTTGAATATAGAAGAATCTATACATGTTACCTTTGATGAGATTGTAGACCTTGGGGGGAATCCTCTTGAGTCAAATAAAGAACTTGCAGATGATGATGAGTATATAAGAGAGGCTCTTGATGAATTATATTTGGAAGAAAATGTGCCTTCTCAAACTCCTCAATTAGCAAAAGAATGACAATCACCTAGAGGACTCTCATTGGACAACATTATAGGTGACATCTCAAAAGGGGTAAGAACTAGAAATATGAATAATTTCTGTATGTCTGTTGCTTTTGTGTCACAGATTGAACCTAAAAACATTGAGGAAGCACTTAAAGATGATCAATGGTGCATAGTCATGCAAGAAGAACTTAACCAATTTGAAAGGAATCAAGTCTGGGAATTAATCCCAAGAGAAGAGTCACATCAAGTTATTGGAACTAAATGGGTGATGAGTCCCTAGTTGCCCCGGAGGCGGGAGAGGTCATTCCTAGGAGGATTACTAGAATCATGACTAGAAGGGAGGCCTCCTCTTTACCTTCCATTTTGAATTTACTTAGTATCTTTACTTAGTATTTTCTTTTTCTAAGTTTTTCACTTATTTTCGCTTTCTTTTTGTAGGCTCACTTTTTGCACCTCCTTTTTGAAGAATACCACCTTTTTTTTTGGTGGAAAAGAAGCCTTGGATCCATAGGATACATGCATGGGCAGCCCAAAGGTGTAGGACACTCCTTTTTCATGTCCTACACCCCTTTTTGGAGAGGAAGAAGCTTAGGATGCGGGATTGGTTGGCTTGGGACAACCCAAAAGGAAACACACCTCTTTTTTCATGTTCTCCACACCCTTAGAGGTATTTTTGGTGGGCTAGAACGAATTTAACATATTTGGACCATGGGGACTCTAGCCTTTAGGTTTAGGTTAAGTTTATGTCTCCTTTTATAATTCCATCTAGGTCCCTCCCCTAAAAGCCTATAAATAGAGGCTTCCCCTCATGTAATTAGGTTGAACATTTATGAAAAGTTTGAGGTTTCTTAGAGTGTTCCATCTCTTTGAGTGTCTTATCTTGAACCTTGGTTCAAGTGGCGGCAACCACCACTTATCTAGGGTGGCTCATCCCCCTAGTGACGTGCCAACACTCCACCACCACCATAATTCTTTTCTCTTCCTCTTTTCTTCTTTATTTCTTCCCTTCATTTATTTATGCAAGGGGCTGGTCCAATTTTCCAGCCCTTGTCTTTATTCGTTTCTAGTTTCATTCCATCTCTTTCTCCCTCCATAATCCTTGGAAATGAACCTTCACATCTAGATAGGCAACTATCTTAATGTCCAGTGGGAATTTTCCTTGGGTTGGCTTACTTTATTGCTTAAAATTCTGCACCTTATCTTCTTACAATTCTGCACCTTACTTTATTTTTACATCATTTGGTATTCAGAGCTTAGGTTGTTTCTAGTAAGGTATTCTTATTGTTGCTTTGACATTATTCCTTGTGTAGTTTGTGTTTTGTGCTCTAAATTGTGGTTTTTTTTATGGTCATTTGGTTTACGGTGCTGCACTCAAAAGTTTGGGCGTGAGGTTAGTCCAATACTACACTCACCTAAGTTTCTTTTTATGGCATGTATGATGTTTGATAAAATGCCTAGCCAAAAAAAAATAAAAATTATGCACTTGATTAAATTACATATTCTTCTAAGTTTAGTGTCTTTCGAAATGTGCCTAGCCTTTGCTTGAGTTATATGTCTAGTATCTCTTGTTGAAGTTTTCTTTTATTGGCTTCCAACACTTGAAATTGCATGATGAATTAATTAGTTGAGTCCATGCATGATGAATTGATCTAGGATCCTAAACATAGGAACTAAGTGATCAAATTTTTGCTAGCAACTTTAAACAACTTTTGGCAAGTCTAGAATCAAGTTAGAACAAAAATATTTTTACAAAAAAAAGTATCTTGATCAAAACCTTATTGCTTCAAACAAACAAAAAAAGGAAAAGAGAAAAAAAAATTCTGCACTTATAGGATTTGATTCTAGAAATTGTCATAATACTTAGTTGCATGATTAAAATTTGGCAAATTAGTTCTAACATTGTAGGAACCTTAATCTTCTTTATGTGTGTGCTTGGTTGAAAATTTTGATTGCATGTTTTAAGTGCTTCTCAAATTTCTTTCTAGCTTTTCTTGTTTTAGTCTTGTTCAAAGTTTTGTCTAAATTTCCCTCTTAGTAAACCTTCCTTGATTTTGTGCTTTTATTGCTTGTCTTAGGTTTCTTTAAGTTTTGTCTTTGAAGTTTTCTATTTTTTGGAACTCTTAAGTGTTTTGGTTGTCGTACATCTTTCCATTTGATTGCCATTTTTCAAGAGAAATTTTTAAGACTTTAAAGAGAATTTTGGAACATTTAGAAATTTTTCTACTTGAAGAGTGGAGTGATCCTACCAATAAATCTTGTGTGAGGAGCCAAACACTTGAGTGACTTGATTTACATTTTAACCTTTCATCTTTCGTGTTTTGTATTAGTTTAACTTGTTTTGCAGACATGTCAAATTCCTCATCAGAGAAGGCAAGCAATGTGGGGGCATCTAATGAAGGACAAATACAAGGTCTAGCGGAACAAACTTTGGTGGAATTAATTAAAGAAATGGAATTGTCCCGGAAGGAAAGTGAAAGACATTTGAGGGAGACAATCCAAAGACTAGAAGCTGAGAAGTCCCAAAGAGAGAGAAGACGTTCATATTCACTAAGTTCCCAAGAGGAAGAAGATAGGAGATACCATGGAAGGAGGTAATCTAGGCACACCAACACTCCAAGAAGGAACAACATTAAGATACCCAAGTTCTACGGAGATAATGATCCAGAAGTCTACCTAGACTGGGAGGCTAAAGTGGACCAAATCTTTAATGTAAACCCAGTAGGGGACCAAGAACAAGTAGATTTAGTTGTAGTAGAATTTGAGGGATATGCCATGACTTGGTGGCATAAGGTTTGTAACGATAATTACCAAGGGTCACCGCGGCTTCTTGGATGGACATTAAACATTTAATGCGCGCTAGATTCGTTCCTTCCTACTATAGGAGGGAGCTCTTGTTGAAGCTCCAACGGCTTCAACGGGGTAATATGTGTGTGAATGATTACTTCAAGACGCTAGAATCTTTGCTACTTAGGGCCGGTATGCATGATGAAACTAATGAGACTAAGGTAGCTAGGTTTGTTAGTGGTCTTAGAAGAGATATCCAGGACTTAGTAGAATTATACGAATACTCCTCAATTGAAAATGTTTTACATCTTGCCCTTAAAATTGAAGCTCAATTGAAAAGAAAAGATGGGGCTAAAAGGAGTTATTCGCATAATGACTACTACAATTCAAATTGGAAGGACAAGGGCAAGGAAAAGGACAAACCAGAGAGAAACCCTTCCAAAGCTCTCCAAGAGGTGCCCCCTAAGGGAAACCCTTCAAGGAACACCACTCCTAACACTTTCGCGCCTCAAAGGACTAGTTCCATAAAATGTTTCAAATGTCTTGGGTATGGGCATATTGCTTCAAACTGCCCTACCAAAAGGACTATGATTTTGAGCGCAAACGGAGATGTCGAGAGTGAACATACCTCCTCATCTGAAGAGAATTCCTCTAAACACTCTTCCTCAAGTGATGAAGAGATCACACCTTGTGAAGGCGATTTGTTAATAGTAAGGCGGATGTTGGGTCAAGTCCAGAAGGATCTTGACAATACTCAAAGAGAAAATATTTTTCACACCCGCTGTCTTATTAATGACAAATTGTGTTCACTAATCATCGATGGGGGAAGTTGTGTGAATGTTGCTAGCACAAGGGTAGTAGACAAGCTTGGTTTACCCACTACTCCTCATGCCAAGCCATACAAACTTTCTTGGCTTAGTGAGGAAGGCGAGATAAAGGTCAATAAACAAGTCCTCATTAGCTTTGTCATTGGGAACTATAAAGATGAGGTTCTTTGTGATGTTGTGCCAATGGAAGCATCCCATATGTTACTTGGTAGGCCGTGGCAATTTGATAAACAAACATTTCATGACGGCTATACAAACAAGTTTTCTTTTAACTTCCAAGGGCGCAAGATCACTTTGAAACCCCTTTCCCCTCAAGAAGTTAGTAAGGACCAAGAAAAAATGCAAAAAAAGAGAAAAGAAGAAAACGAAACAAAGAGAGAAAAAAAAGAGAAGGGGTCAACCTCCAAGGCGAAGGGCATCATGATCTCCCACAAGGGGATTAAGAAGGTACTTTTAGCTCATAAACCCCTACTCTTAACATATCCTCCTCTAGGTTCTTCCCCTGCATTTCATGAACAATCTCCAAGTTTGTCCAAGAGTCTAGAGTTAGTATTGGATGAATTTCAGGATGTTTTTCAAGAACCTCCTAAGGGGCTTCCACCTCTAAGGGGGATCGAACATCAAATAGACTTCTTACCTGGTTCATCCATTCCTAACCGGCCGGCTTATAGGGCAAACCCAGAAGAGTCTAGAGAGATTGAAAGGCAAGTTGAGGAATTAAAAGTTAAGGGTTGGGTCCAAGATAGCATGAGTCCTTGTGCAATGCCGGTAATTCTCGTCCCCAAAAAGGATGGGAGTTGGCGGATGTGCACGGACTGTAGGGCAATCAATAATATAACTGTTAAGTATAGGCACCCAATTTCAAGGCTGGATGACTTGCTAGATGAGTTACATGGAGCTTCAGTGTTTTCCAAAATTGATCTGAAGAGCGGATATAATCAAATTAGAATCAAAGAAGGAGATGAATGGAAAACCGCTTTCAAGACCAAATTTGGACTATACGAATGGTTGGTCATGCCCTTTGGCCTAACCAATGCTCCGAGTACATTCATGCGGCTAATGCATCATGTGCTCCGGTCTTTTATAGGCAAGTTTGTAGTGGTATACTTTGATGACATCTTAGTCTATAGCTTGTCCGAGGAAGAGCATGTGTATCATCTAAGAAGTGTACTTGAAACCCTTAGGAAAGAGACCTTGTATGCAAATAGGGAGAAATGCATTTTTGGCATGGATCATGTAGTCTTCCTAGGGTTTGTAGTGAGTTCAAAGGGAGTCCAAGTGGATGAAGAAAAAGTGGCGAGCAATTAGAGATTGGCCAACTCCCACAAATGTGAGTGAAGTGAGGAGTTTTCATGGGTTGGCTAGTTTCTATAGAAGATTTGTTAAAGATTTTAGTACAATTGCAGCCCCCTTGAATGAAATAGTGAAAAAGGTTGTGGGTTTTCAATGGGGCAAGGATCAAGAAAATGCTTTTCAAACACTTAAAGAAAAATTGATCAATGCACCACTCCTAGCCCTTCCAAACTTCACCAAGTCATTTGAGGTTGAGTGTGATGCTTCAAATATAGGCATTGGGGCAGTCTTGCTTCGGGAAGGCCACCCCATAGCTTACTTCAGTGAGAAGCTGAAAGGGAGTCATCTCAATTACTCCACCTATGACAAAGAGTTATATGCTCTTGTTAGGGCTTTACAAACTTGGCAACATGTATCTTCTTCCAAAGGAGTTTGTGGTCCATAGTGATCATGAATCCCTTAAATTTTTGAAAGGTCAAAGTAAACTTAGCAAGAGACATGCTAGGTGGGTAGAGTTCATTGAGCAATTTCCTTATGTAATCAAACACAAGCAAGGGAGGAGTAACATAGTGGGCGATGCTCTATCAAGGAGACATACTTTGTTAAGCCTTTTAGAAACAAAATTTTTAAGCTTTGATCATATTCGGGAACTATATCCTAGAGATGATGACTTTTCCAAGATTTATAGTGAATGCCTAAAGGGGGTCATAAGGATTTTTACATTCACAAAGACTATCTTTTCAAAGGAAAAAGGATTTGTGTACCCCGGGGGTCCTTAAGGGCTTCACTTGTCAAGGAGTCTCATGAGGGTGGTTTAATGGGACATTTTGGGGTGTCTAAGACTTTAGAAATCCTTAGTGAACACTTTTACTGGCCACACATGAAGAGACATGTTGAAAAATTTTGTGAAAACTGCATTGCATGTAAGAAAGCCAAGTCTAGGGCCCAACCTCATGGACTTTACACCCCTTTGCCCATTCCTACTTCACCTTGGGTAGACATATCCATGGATTTTGTTGGGCTTCCAAGGACAAAGCGAGGAATGGATTCCATCTTCGTGGTAGTGGATCGATTTTCAAAAATGGCCCATTTTATCCCTGCCACAAGACGGACGATGCATGCCTAGTTGCAAATCTCTTCTTTAGAGAAGTTGTTAGATTGCATGGGATACCTAGGACAATTGTATCCGATAGAGATACTAAGTTCTTGAGTCACTTCGGAGGACACTATGGGGAAAACTTGGAACTAAACTCCTTTTTTCAACCACTTGCCACCCACAAATAGATGGTCAAACAGAAGTAGTGAATAGAACTTTGTCTCAACTATTAAGATGCATGATTTCTAGGAACCCCAAAGAGTGGGAGAACATAATTCCCCATGTAGAGTTTGCATATAACCGGGTGGTTCATTCCACTACCTCCCACTCTCCTTTTGAGGTCGTTTATGGATTTAATCCCTTAACACCTTTAGACCTCCTTCCTCTACCTACCCATGAAGCTTGGACTAGCCAAGATGGTCTAGAAAAATCTAAGATCATTAAGGACCTGCATGCCCGAGTTAAAGCCAACATCGAGAGGAAAGTAGGTCGAGTATAGCAAGTATGCCAATAAGGGAAGAAAGGAAGTCATCTTCCAACCTGGAGATTGGGTATGGCTTCACTTGAGAAAGGAGCGGTTCCCGACTCAAAGGAAGTCCAAACTTAACCCCGAGGTGACGGACCTTTCCAAATAGTTAGGAAAATAAACAATAATGCATATGAGTTAGATCTACCAGTCGAATATAACATTAGTAACTTTTTTAATGTTGGTGATCTTACTCCTTTTGATGCAGGTTTTGCAAATTCGTGGACGAATTCTCTCCAGGGAGGAGAGGATGATGAGTCCCTAGTTGCCCGGAGGCGGGAGAGGTCATTCCTAGGAGGATTACTAGAAGCATGACTAGAAGGGAGGCCTCCTCTTTACCTTCCATTTTGAATTTACTTAGTATCTTTACTTAGTATTTTCTTTTTCTAAGTTTTTCACTTATTTTCGCTTTCTTTTTGTAGGCTCACTTTTTGCACCTCCTTTTTGAAGAATACCACCTTTTTTTTGGTGGAAAAGAAGCCTTGGATCCATAGGATACATGCATGGGCAGCCCAAAGGTGTAGGACACTCCTTTTTCATGTCCTACACCCCTTTTTGGAGAGGAAGAAGCTTAGGATGCGGGATTGGTTGGCTTGGGACAACCCAAATGGAAACACACCTCTTTTTTCATGTTCTCCACACCCTTAGAGGTATTTTTGGTGGGCTAGAACGAATTTAACATATTTGGACCATGGGGACTCTAGCCTTTAGGTTTAGGTTAAGTTTATGTCTCCTTTTATAATTCCATCTAGGTCCCTCCCCTAAAAGCCTATAAATAGAGGCTTCCCCTCATGTAATTAGGTTGAACATTTATGAAAAGTTTGAGGTTTCTTAGAGTGTTCAATCTCTTTGAGTGTCTTATCTTGAACCTTGGTTCAAGTGGCGGCAACCACCACTTATCTAGGGTGGCTCATCCCCCTGGTGGCGTGCCAACACTCCACCACCACCATAATTCTTTTCTCTTCCTCTTTTCTTCTTTATTTCTTCCCTTCATTTATTTATGCAAGGGGCTGGTCCAATTTTCCAGCCCTTGTCTTTATTCGTTTCTAGTTTCATTCCATCTCTTTCTCCCTCCATAATCCTTGGAAATGAACATTCACATCTAGATAGGCAACTATCTTAATGTCCAGTGGGAATTTTCCTTGGGTTGGCTTACTTTATTGCTTAAAATTCTGCACCTTATCTTCTTACAATTCTACACCTTACTTTATTTTTACATCAATGGGTATTCAGAAATAAGCTTGATGAAGATGGGAACATAACAAAGAATAAAGCCAGACTTGTTGCAAAAGGCTATTGCCAGGAGGAAGGTATAGATTATGATGAAACTTATGCTCCTGTTGCCAGGTTAGAGGCTATACGCCTACTTCTTGCTTATGCATCTATGATGAAATTTAAATTATATCAAATGGATGTAAAGAGTGCATTTTTAAATGGTTTTATTAAAGAAGAAGTGTATGTAGAGCAACCCACTGGATTTGAGGATTTTAATTATCCTAATCATATTTTCAAATTAAAGAAAGCATTATATGGGTTGAAGCAAGCTCCTAGATCTTGGTATGAAAGATTAAGTAGTTTCCTAACTGCAAATGATTTTTCAAGAGGAAAAATTGATTCTACACTGTTTATAAAGAAAGTTAAAGAACATATCTTATTGGTCCAGGTATATGTTGATGATATAATTTTTGGATCAACTGATAATTCGTTATGTGTAGAATTTGCTAAGATTATGCAGGGAGAGTTTGAAATGTCTATGATGGGAGAATTGGCATTCTTCCTTGGACTACAAATCAAGCAACTTAAAGATGGCGATTTCATCTCTCAAACTAAATACTGCAAGGAGATTCTCAAAAAGTTTGGTATGGACACCTCAAAGGAAGCTAACACACCCATGGGAACTTCATGCTTTTTAGACAAGGATGAATCAGGTTTGGAAGTTAATCAAACTATGTATAGAGGTATGATAGGATCACTATTATACTTAACTGCAAGTAGACCTGATATTATGCATTCTGTTTGTGTGTGTGCTAGATTTCAGGCTTCTCCTAAAGAATCTCACCTAATTGCAGTAAAACATATTTTAAAATACTTAAAAGGAACTACTGGGTTTGGCTTGTGGTATCCGTCTGATGCTTGTATTAGTTTATTAGGATATTCTGATGCTGATTATGGTGGATGTAAAATTGATAGGAAAAGCACTAGTGGGACATGTCATTTGTTAGGTTCATCCTTAATATCTTGGCATTCCAAGAAATAGGCATGTGTTGCTTTATCTACCACTGAAGCTGAATATATTGCAGCTGGTAGTTGTTGTGCTCAAATTCTGTGGATGAAACAACAATTAGAGGATTATAGCATATATTTAAATGACATATTCCATTAATGTGTGATAATACGAGTGCAATCAATCTAACTAAGAATCCAGTAATGCACTCTAGGACTAAACATATTGAGATTAGACATCACTTTTTAAGAGATCATATCAGCAAAGGAAACTGCAAAATAGAGTATGTAGACACTAAACGTCAATTAGCAGATATATTTACTAAGCCTCTACCCAAGGATAGATTCTATGATCTTAGAAGAGACTTAGGGATATTAGAAATAGCTTAAAATCTGCTTAATTTGACTGTTTCTGGATGATTGTTATGTTAAAATTCGTGGTGTAGCATGTTCATAGGTTATTATGCATATAAATCTCAAAAACTTGATATAGCCTCTGGAATAATCGATTACTGGAAGTGATAATCGATTATTTTCCCTCAAAATCGTCCAAAATAATCGATTAAATGCCTCAGATAATCGATTATTTGCTAGAAATAATCGATTAAAGCTGTCTGATATAGAGATAATCGATTATTTTGAGATATAATCGATTAAATGCGACCAGTCTTGCCTCCTAGCCGTTGCCAACGGATATTGAAGTGTGTCGTTTAGAGAATAGATTTGATGCACACTTTAATGATCATGATAGTGAAGAATTTTAAATTCTGTTATGTATTTTCTTTTGTTATTGTCTTGATGTTGTAATGGATGAATGATTATGAAATAAAATATGATGCTTCTTTCATGCTATGATTAAGGGGGAGCTTTCTCTAAATTATGCATATTTTGAGGGGGAGATCTAATGTTTGTTCTTTCAGAGTTCTTTTTGATAATAATCAAAATAGGGGGAGAAAAATTTAAAGCCTATATTCAATTTTAAATTTTATCTGGTATGTTTAATGTGTGTGTTAGTATGACGGATAAAACGAGGTTATTACAAGGGCTTTAAAAAGATAATTTTGATCATCATCAAAAAGGGGAGATTGTTGAACATTCAAGGACTTGATGTTGCAAATAATGATCATGAAGAATGTTGATTTTGATGATGATCCTAGAGCTTAAAGACTTAGGGTATTGAAGATTGAAGATTGATGATTTCTGTATTGTAATAACTCTGTTTTAGCTTGATTGAGTCTGTAATTTTAGAGTCTAAGATAGCCGGTACATAGTCTGTAACTTAGATGCTTCAAAATGCTCAAATTTATCATTCAGGCTCGGCTTTAATCGATTAAATAAGTATATAATCGATTAAAACAGTGAGAAAACCATTTTCTATCTAAAACTCACTGTCTAAACAGCAAAATAATCGATTATTTCGTACAGTTCCGTACAGATAATCGATTATTTCATCAAATAATCGATTAAACCAGAGAGGATTGGGTTCTGACGTATTTGGCTCTGTTTTAATCGATTATTACTCCAAATAATCGATTATTCCAGTCTGTTTCTGATTTTAAACTTCAAACAAACCCTATTTTCGAAAACCCAATTACCAAGAACCCTAGTTTCGAAATCCCCAAAACCTAAACCCTAATTTCCCTACTTAAACTCTGCTTTGGCACTCAGAAAAGTAGAACAACCTTTTCCATACAAAAGTTAAGTGCTGTGAGTGCAAGAGAACTGTTGTTGCAAGGAAAGGGGGCTTTCTGAACCTGGTGTGGGCTAGAAGCGATAAGAATCACTAAGTGGAGTTCTTAGTGGATTGTGTGATGTGTCGTCTCTAGGGAAAGCTGTTCATCATCTCTTGTGGATTTCAAGAGAGGGGCTTTTGGAACATGGTGTGGGCTAGAAGCGATAAGAATCACTAAGTGGAGTTCTTAGTGGATTGTGTGTTGTGCCGTCTCCAGGGAAAGCTGTTCATCATCTCTTGTGGACTTCAAGAGAGGTGTTTTCTGATCTTTATCTGTTCATTTGTAATCTGTTTGTAACAATTTGTTCTTAGTGACAGCGTTAATCCTCTTTTGAGTGATTGGCAACTGGATGTAGGGTCTTTTGATCCGAACCAGTATAAACCTACTGTGTAATCTTCTCTACTCTTCTCTATTTACATTTACGCAGTTTTTAATCGGTAAAATTTGGGGAAAATTTTGAAAACCTAATTTTTATTAAGAAACCAATTCACCCCCCTCTTGGTTTTTGTCCGACCACGCGAACATTCCGCTGCGCGATTCTAACAACCATAAACGTTAATAGCATCTTCTCTAATGGGGAAGTGGGCAACGTTTTCCCAAATATCATCATCTAGAATTATGGTAACCCCTTTTACACGGGATGTAGCAATTTGATCCCTAAACTTAAATCTAGAATAGAATACCCTAACTAAGTCAGGATAGTATGTACCTTGCATTTGGATAAATGGGAGAACTCCTTGAAATTCAAGAAGATTAGGAAAGTTAAATCCTCTATGAATGAATTGCTCACCAATTAGGAATTTAGGAGAAATGACGGCACGTTCCTTCCAGTACATCAGAAATTCCTGTTGACCTTCCGTATCAGAAATCCATCCTTCAACAAAATTAGGACGGGAATGAGAAGAAGGTGCAGATCTTCTTCTTGTAGGAATCTTAGGGCAAGAGGATGAGGCCATTTGAAAGAATAGATGAAGTATGAAGAAGATTTGGAGACAAGTGAGGGAATAATGAGGCAAAGAGAGTATAGATTGCAAGAAAAACTTGATTGCAAGAGTTAGAAGTGAGTATAATTGAACTAGAGGTCTCTATATATAGGGAAAATACTTCCAACGGTCATATAGAAGAGATTCCATGGCAAAATATCCGTTGGCAACGGCTAGGAGGCAAGACTGGTCGCATTTAATCGATTATATCTCAAAATAATCGATTATCTCTATATCAGACAGCTTTAATCGATTATTTCACGAAATAATCGATTATTCCAGAGGAGAATACCCTGTTTTGGACGTTTTGAGGGAAAATAATCGATTATCACTTCCAGTAATCGATTATTCCAGAGGCTATACCACTTGTTAGAATCGCGCAGCGGAATGATCGCGTGGTCGGACAAAAACCAAGAGGGGGGGTGAATTGGTTTCTTAATAAAAATTAGGTTTTCAAAATTTTCCCCAAATTTTACCGATTAAAAACTGTGTAAATGTAAATAGAGAAAGGGATAGAGTCTTACACAGGAAATTTATACTGGTTCGGATAAAAAGACCCTACGTCCAGTTGCTAATCACTCAACAGAGGATTAACGCTGTCACTATAAACAAATTGTTACAATACAAATTACAATGGAAAAGATAAAGTTAAAGATAACACCTCTCTTGAAACCCACAAGAGATGAAGAACAGCTTTCTCCAGAGACGGCACAACACACAATACACTAAGAACTCCACTTAGTGATTCTTATCGCTTCTAGCCCACACCGAGTTCGAAAACCCCCTTTCCTTGCAACAAACAATTCTCCGGCACTCACAGGCACTTAACTTTTGTATGGAAAAGGTTGTTCTTCTTTTCGAGTGCCAAAGGAGAGTTTAAGTAGGGAAATTAGGGTTTAGGATTTGGGGATTTCGAAACTAGGGTTCTTGGTAATTGGGTTTTCGAAAATAGGGTTTGTTTGAAGTTTAAAATCGAAACAGATTGGAATAATCGATTATTTGGAGTAATAATCGATTAAAACGAAGTCAAATACGTCGAACCTAATACTCTCGGTTTAATCGATTATTTGGTGAAATAATCGATTATCCGTACTGAATCTGTATGGAATAATCGATTATTTTGTCGTTTAATCGATTAAAGCAGTGAGTTTGTACAGAAAATGGTTTTCTCACTGTTTTAATCGATTATTTACCTATTTAATCGATTAAAGCCGAGCCTGAATGATAAATTTAAGCTTTTTGAAGCTTCTAAGTTACAGACTATGTACCGGCTATCTTAGATTCTATAATTACAGACTCAATCAAACTAAAACAGAGTTATATTTTTTATTCAGATTAATTTGGTTAGTTATAATTTAGTGGAGATTTTATTTTATATATATATATATATATATATATATATATATATATTAAATAGTTAATTCCGATTATACAAGATAAATTATAATTTTGAACGAGATTTATAAAGATTTATTGGATTGATCAGGGTGAGGACATAACTTACATATTCTATATATCATTTCACTTTTATTTAACATATATATACACTTTTACACGCATTGTTTTTTCTTTCACTTTTTATGCAATCAAATAATAGTTTTTTTTTTTTTTCTTATCTATATTCATCTTTACCAAACAACCTAAAACCAAGTCACTTTTTTTCTTTTTTTTTTTTTTTTTTTGCTGTACTATTTTCTTTCGTTTTCCTTTACCAAGTGTTTATGCCAAATTTCACCAACCATAATTCATATAAGTTTACTATTTTTTTTATTGGAAGATTATTTTTAATTAAAAGAAAAAGGCAAGGGTAGAAACGGTTTTTCCTTTTTCATTTCTCTATAAATGTTGGACCTAGCAATGTACACATGTGCTTCACCCTTCTCTGCACTTCTTATCATAAATCACCGGTCATATTCTAACTCCGATGGCTTTGAAAGGTGAGCAGCAAATAATTGAAGAAAATGAGTTCATTCTCTCGCTTCCCAGAGAAACACCTGCTGCAAACCTAAATCTATATCTATTTCAAGATTTTTGGTGCCCTACATCTCTTATTTACGGAGTATTAAATTTCCAAAAATATTTTAATGCAAAAGAGAATGATGTTTTTGTTGCCAGCTTTCCAAAATCAGGCACCACTTGGTTGAAAGCTCTTACTTTTGCTATTTTGAACCATCAACGCTTCCCCTCTTTTGATAACCATCCATTACTCACTTCCAATTCTCAACAACTCGTGCCTTTCCTTGAATTCATCTTGTGTCGTAATGTTCATGACCACATTCTTAAGTTATCCAATATGACCGAGCCAAGGCTTTTTGGTACCCACACACCATTCCCTTCATTGCCCAAGTCCGTCAAAGAATCTCGCTGTAAGATAATTTATATCCTGCAGGAATCCATTTGACACTTTTGTTTCTGTTTGGGAATTCTTTCCCAAACTGAAGTTAGTGTCTTTACCTACGTTTACACTCGAGGATGCATTTGAAACGTTTTGCAATGGCGTAAATTTTTTTGGTCCATGGTGGAGTCATGTATTAGGGTACTGGAAGGCGAGCATAGACAGACCAAACAAAGTTCTGTTCTTGAAATATGAGGATCTCAAAGAGGATACTGAATTCCATGTGAAGGAGAGAGCAGCACAGTTGTTGAAAGTATAATAAAACTATGTAGCTTTGAGAAGATGAAGGATTTGGAAGTGAATAAGGTGGGAATTACGGATAATATGGTAGAGAATAAGTACTTTCGAAAGGGTGAAATAGGAGACTACATGAATTACTTATCTCCTTCTATGATAGAAAAATTATCCAAAATTGTTGAAGAAAAATTAAATGGATCAGGTCTATCATTTAAAATGAACTACTAAGTAATAGTAAGTGACTACAGAAGCCAATATGCAGTTGTATTCAATCCAAATATTTCTGTAATATTTACTTTTACTGAATAAAGAGGTATTTTTATGCTTTTGTCTTGTCCCCCAGTTTTACGTATACTTAGTCCATATATTATTGGATCAGTTCTGTCTTAACTAATTTAAACCCGCGAAACATTGTTTAATAGTGATTCGATACACTTGTATATTAGAATTTCTAAATTAATAATTGAGACCGACTTTTTAAAACAGTACTTTTTTTTACTAAAATAATAATATTATATATATATATATATATATATATATATATATATATATATATATATATATACAGAATCTCTCATCAAATTCTCTCATAAAATTATTTACTTAACTGAATATTTTTTACTTTTATACTTGGAATTCGGTTTCAGTAAATCCAATTTCAACTTTAAACTTAACACTTTTTTTAAATAAAAAACTAAATAAAATATATAATTAAAAATAATAAAATTAATATTAAAAATAAAATTTTAATTTTAAAATTTAAATAATATTCATATAAAAAATAATAAAAATAATATATTATTTAAATATATATTAATTTATTTAAATATATTTAAATAATTATTAAAAATATTAAATAATAAATTTTTATTATATTTTATTTTTATTTTTGAATAGGAAATTTAAAATTTATATATTTTTTTATTATATGAATTATTTAAGTTATAATTTTAGAAAAAAAATAGAATAAATAAAAATTTAATTTAGGTAATATATTAAAAAATTAAATATTATATTATAAAAATTTATGTAATAGTTTTTATTTGATAAATTATAAATATTATATTAAAAAATTCATGCTAAAATTAATTTTTTTTAAATAATAAAGTAAAAATATTATTTAATTAGTTAAAAATTATTATTATTAATATAAAATAAACTTAAAAATAAAAAATAATAAAAATTAACATAATTTGATGTATAATATTAAAAATAACATAATCATTGATAATAAAAATTGAAAATTGAAAAATAAAATTATTGATAATAATGTTAAAAGTTGGGTGAACGATTGAGTGTCATTTTCCCAATAAATCATCTGATGTTATATGTTGGATGATTATGTTATTTTTAATATTATATAAATTCTGTCAATTTTTATTATTTTTTATTTGTAAGTTTATTTTATATTAATAATAATTTTTAACTAATTAAATAATATTTTTACTTTATTATTTTAAAAAAATTAATTTTAGCATGAATTTTTTAATATAATATTTATAATTTATCAAATAAAAACTATTACATAAATTTTTATAATATAATATTTAGTTTTTTAATATATTACCTAAATTAAATTTTTATTTATTCTATTTTTTTCTAAAATTATAACTTAAATAATTCATATAATAAAAAAATATATAAATTTTAAATTTCCTATTCAAAAATATAAAAAAATTATATAAAAATATAATAAAAAATTATTATTTAATATTTTTAATACTTATTTAAATATATTTAAATAATTTAATATATATTTAAATAATATATTATTTTTATTATTTTTTATATAAACATTATTTAAATTTTAAAATTAAAATTTTATTTTTAATATTAATTTTATTATTTTTAATTATATATTGTATTTAATTTTTTATTTAAAAAAATTGGTAAGTTTAAAGTTAGAATTCGGTTTACGGAAACCGAATTCCAAGTAGAACTGTAAAAGAGGTTCAGTTAAGTAAATAATTTCATGAGATGTTCGATTAAATAAATAATTTCATGAGAGGTTATGTTACGTATATATATAACATAATAATATTATTTTAGTAAAAAGTTCGTCATAATGCTAAATTAATTATTTAAAAATAAAAAAAATTATACTTTATATAGTCTCAAGCAAAAACAATACCTGATTTCTTAAAATATTGATGATGTGTTTTGTTTTAAATTACACATAAAATAAAAAAGAGAAACTTAATTATCTATGTACATATAAAAATTTATATAGGACTAGAATTGTTAGGAATCAAAATTACATTCATTTTATATATATACATGTAATAATTAATTTACACGTATAAATATATTATAAAATTATAATTTAAGTTATATACTAGTAAAATAAATTTAAATTATTAATTATAATGAAATATTTTAATATTAAAATATATTAATTTTGTAATAAAATAATATCATTTTTATTTTTAGTTAAAAAATAATTAATATTTTATAAAATAATATGTATTAACATAATTTAAACTCATAATCTAAATAGTCTAAATTAAAATAATTCTAATTCAATTTTTATCACGTAACTTTTAGCTTAATCTAACATATTTATCAATCTTTTCATTTGATACTTTAAGAATAATTGAGAGATTTGAAAAGAAGTTTGAGTCAACCATCATTTATTTTAAATTTATATTATACTTTATTCTTTTATAATAAATAAATATATATATATATTATAAAAATAAAAATATAATATAATACAAAGAGTAGTTATAAATCTAATTTAAACCTAATAAATCAATTTATAAAATACAATTTCAATCTAGTTATATATTACAATTTTATTCAATTTCAATCTAGTTATATATTACAATTTTATTCAAAGTATCTATATACTTCTCAGCGTATAATAACTTCAATAAATATTATTATGATAAATTTTAATATTTGTTTTTAGTGTAAATGATTCGTTGTTCGATTTGATTAAATCATCGTCCGATCACGCGATGAATAATTTAAATACCATATGGATCTATTTTATATCAACCACTCAATATTTAAAATATATTTCAACTTATCACATACAATTTTTATTTCCAATATGATTTGAAACATTTAAAGTATATTGCAACAATAGTTAAGAATAATAAAAATAAATTGCTGAAAAGTAAATATGCGAAGATAATAAATGACAAAAAGATAAACCTAACATATTACAAAAGATAAAACATAAATTGGTAGACAAAATAAACTAAGATGGCGATCCAAATTGCGAAAAACTCCATTGAAAGTGTTTGTAGCATTTTTCAGAAGATAAGTTTATTCATACAATTTGACAATCACACTTTTTTTACATTTATTTTCTCCTATTTATATTTTCCTTATGTGTAACACTAAAATAAAACTACCTAACCAAATAAAAAATTACAACTAAAATGAAATACACTTAAATAAAAATAAAAATTCACAAACGATTACTTTTTTTTTTATAATTGTCCTCTCTTTCTTCAATCCACATTGTCGCCACATCCCTTCTATTAATGCACATATATCATAATAAAGTAATAATTGTCTCTGCATAACTCTTGGATTATGTTGCTTCTTCTCGGTATCTCACCTTTTAACATTTTGTACCATGAGTCTCGATGTCTTTTACTTCTTCGATCTCTCGATATTTGGATTCATTAATCATATGACATTTTATTTATCTTTCAATACATTTATCAATCATTTCTTTAATAACCTCTCTTCTTTGAAGTACTTCCTATTTATTCACTACATGTACCTTTTATTCTTTCAATCCAACAAATCATATTAAATTCTCCTTTCTTTTTCTCATCATTTCCTTTACTTTCTATCGATATTCAACTCCTCAATACCTCAAATTTACTAACAAGGTCTTTTAACACTTCTTCCCTTTTCTTGATTCATTCCTTTCAATACATTTGTAATTTTACCTCTAACGAGTATTATATTAAAAAAAGATAAAATTTATATCGGATCAAGTTACAATATACATAAATTTATGTTAGATTTGACTTAATCCGGTGTAAATTTACATCTGTCTGTTATGGTCTGATCCGATATAAATTTATATTTGTTGTGCTTGAATAGTGAAATTGAATAGTAAGAATGACCTAAAAATTTATAATATTAAAGTATTAGGTTAAAAGGGACTACATGTACGCTTATATATTACCTTGTCTCCCTTATTCAAATTCAATAACGTGTTAATCCTTTTTAAAAATATTAAAATATATTTTCCTTGATTAAACCCAATAATAATATTAATACCTTTAAAAAATTGCTTAATAAAGACAAAACCACAACTGATTTTTTTTTTTAAGTTCAACCTAACAATTGCACATGTGTTTCACTCTCTCTAGTTCATATCACAAATCACCATTCATATTCTACCAATGGCCTTCAAAGTTGGGAAAGAAATAAATAAGTAGATTAACTATCTCCATTCCTAGAGAAATAGGTTTGGCTACAAACCCATGTCTATTTCAAGATTTTTGTTGTCCATCACCTTTTATTCAAATATTTATTTGATTCCTTTAATGAACTTGGACCACGAATTGATGCTATAAAAGAAAAGTTGTATCTTCATCCAATTACACGAGTGACCATTTGTATTCTGGCGGCTCAAATGGCTTTCCAGAGTGACCCACATCCAAATGAACTCCATCTCTCCCTTCCCAAAGATATTGGGTGGAGTCCCCAAACTCCATTTATTTCAAGATTTTTAGTGCCCATCAGCTTATATTAAAGGAGTATACAATTTTCAAAAATATTTTTATGCAAAAAGTCAACTATGTTTCTGTTGTCAGCTTTCCAAAATCAGGTACTACTTGGTTGAAAGCTCTTGCTTTTGCTTCCCTCTTTTGGAAACCGTCCATTACTCTCACTTCCGATCCTCATGAACTATTTCAAATTACCTATATACTTCTCGGTGTATAATAACTTCAATAAATATTATTATGATGAATTCTTATATTATATTAAAAATTAATAAGAGTCAAACTATTATTTATAAAACTGTTTTATAAAATGAGATTCGTACTGTGAATAAAATTTATATTCATAATTATTTTATAGACATTGATTTTTTCTTTCATTTACTAAAGTTGTTTTCTTGCTTGTTATTTGCTTTCGCTTTCCTTTGCTAATTGTTTATGGCCAATTTCATGAATCATAATTCATAAGTTTATTTAGTTTTTGTTATTTTGGAAGATAATTTTTAATTAAAAAGGCAAGGGCAGAAATTCACTACTGTAGAAGAGGTTTTCCGAAGGCCTCCAACGGAAACCGCTATTGAAAGTCTAATTTTTTAGATCGATTTTATCATATTAAGTTTAAGCATTATCAAATTAATTTTTGAAGAGAATTGTTACTGACAGGTATTCAAACTCGATACCTTAGAGTTGGAGACTGATACTCCTACCACTAAACTACTAGAATTTTCCGATAATAACTTATAAATAAATTATATTTATATACAAATAAATATATATTCGTGTAAATATATAAATATACAAATACAAATATATTTATATATTTTGATATATTTATATAATTATATATTTAAATATTTATACGTTGGATGTGAGGACACGCTCGAAGGTAAGAAGGTGTGTCGAGTGAGTTTTCAAAATTTGATGTCAAATTTGTGAGCGGGTCTCTTTATATGGGTTTGTAATTTAATGACAAAATATAATCTTTATAATTTATTTATATAATGATATAAACTAAATTTGGGAAACGCATCATTCGCTCAAGCGAAAAATATCAATTTTCACTCAAGCGAGGCTTGAGCGAGTGAATTTATGTGAGCTTTAACGTATTTTCACTCAAGTGAGAGTCAATCTCACTTTCACCCTCGAGCGCACCCTCATATCCAACATATAAATATATAACTATATAAATATATATAAATATATCAAAATATATAAATATATTTGTATTTATATATTTTATATTTATATATTTACACGATATATATATTTATTTGTATATAAATATAATTTATTTGTAAATTATTATTAGAAAATTATAGTAGTTTAGTGGTTGGAGTATCACATTTTAACTCTAAATACTAGGTTCGAATCCCGCCAGTGACAATTCTCTAACTTAAGTGAAATTTTGGCTGAAAAAAGAATAAAAACACTTTCCAGAAAATATATACAAATAAATATATATTTATACTGGATATATATTTATTTGTATATAAATATAATTTATTTGTAAGTTATTATTAGAAAATTATAGTAGTTTAGTGGAAAGTACTTTCTACGTCGGTTGACTAAAATCCGACGTAGAATATGTTCAATATTCAACTTTTAACGTAGTTTTTTAACCAACCGACGTTGAAAGTGTATTCAACGTCGGCTCAGCTTTAACCGACGTTAAATGGCGACGTGAAAAGCATAGTTTGTAGTAGTGATTATTTTTCCTATTCTTTTCTTTATAAAAGGTGGACCTTGAAATGCACATGTGCTTCACCCTTCTCTCTTTGTAGTTCTTATCATAAATCACCATTGATATTCTCCCAACTCCAATGGCTTTCACAAGTGAGAAACAAATTAATGAACAAAATGAGCTTATTCTCTCCCTTCCCAGAGCAATAGGTTTGGCTGCAGACCCCAATCTATGTCTGTTTCAAGAATTTTGGTACCCATCACTTGTCATTCAAAAGAGTATATAATTTTCAAAATTAATTTAATGCAAAAGACAATGATGTTTTAGTTACCAGTTATCTAAAAAATAAGGCACTACTTGATTGAAAGCTCTGACTTTTGCTATTTTGAACCATCAACGCTTCCCCTCTTTTGGAAACCACCCATTACTCAGACAAGATGCCCAAGTTAAAAAGAATGAAAAATATTTTATAGAAAATAAGACAATCTTGAATCTTATTTGTAGGAGGTTTCTCTATTTACATTGGTATTGAAACTTTCCTGACCACAGAAATATTGGCCATTGTCTTTGCATTATAAACTGTTAATAACATGAGCCGAAAGAATTTATGGTTTGAATGTGACTCTCAAATACCTCTACGGGCTTTCGATGATGAACACATTGTTCCCTCCCATATTCGGGCAAGATGGAGAAAATGTTCTAAATTCTACTCATCTATGTCATTACAACTTTCTCATAAGAAGACAATGTTTATTTATGCATACTCTTTACCTATTTTTAGTTTTAAGTATAAACAAGATTTCATTTGGTGAAACTTGTAAATCACTAGAAAACTATTCTACATGTCTTTAGATTCATGATTCTCACGTAATAACATAAATTATAATAAGGAGACTAACTTGATCCACGAGAAATATTCAATAAGAATGTGTTTTTCAATATCTTTGTTCTCCAATTTCCTTTCCTAATCTATCTCTTTGTCTTTCTTTTTCTTGTCACACTTTTTTGAAGGTTTACTGTGAGAAGAACCTTATAATCAGATACAAAACCTTAATCTCCTTTTATTATCCAACGTCCATCAAGTTGGTTACCGTAAGTTTTTATTTTATTATGATTTTCCATAATAATCAATAGATCCTTATATTTTATTAAATCACATAATGCACATTTGTCACATAATAAAATTAATTAATTAATTTATTTAATACTTAAATCATAATGCGCATTAAATGACTTTACATAAATTGATTTTATCATTATTCATAATTAAAGATATAGTTATAACAAGAGTCATGACGGTTACATGTCATTCAATCGACATGTTCCCTTTTATGTATTACTATATTATCTTTATCTCCTTACTATTTGATATATAATAAAGTAAAATGTATAATTTTAAGAAGAAAAAGGTGCAGAATTTTAAGCAATAAAGTGAACAAACCCAACGACATTAAGATAGTTACTCATCTAGATGTGAAGGTTCATTTCCAAGGATTGTGGAGGAAGGAGGAGATGGAATAAAACTATAAAAGAATAAAGAAAATGGTTGGAAAAATGGACCAGTCCCTTGGATAAATAAATGGAGTGAAGAAATAAAGAAGAAAAGATGAAGGAAGAGAAGTATGGTGGTGGTGGAGTGTTGACACATCACTAAGGGATGAGCCACCTTAGATAAGTGGTGGTTTTCGCCACTTGAACCAAGATTCAAGATAAGACATTCAAAGAGATGAAACACACTAAGAAACCTCACAAATTTGTCATAAATGTGCAACCTAATTATATGAGGAGACACCTTCTATATTTATAGCTTTTTAGGAAAGGGATCTAGATGAAATTACAAAAGGAGACATAAATTTAACCTAAACCTAAAGACTAAGAGTGTGGAGAACATGAAAAAGGAGGTGAGATCCCTTATGGGGGGTCCAAAGCCAATCAAACCCGCAAGCCAAACTTCTACCTCTTCAAAAAGGGGTGTAGGACATGAAAAATGAGTTTCCTACACCTTTGGGTTTTCCATGTGAAGAGTCATTATATTCCCACATTTTCTTCCCTTTCTAACTTATTTTAATTAGTGTTTTAGGCTTAACTTTCTATTATTAGTGAATTTTTATTAATTGGGCTTCATTGGACCAATAATTTAGATTTTAATTAATTTGAATCTATTTTATCTAATTTTTGCTCATTATTATTTTTAGAACAATTTAAAGCAATTTTGGGCCTAGAAGATTAGGTCAAATGTCATATTACAGTTTAAAGCAATTTTGGGCTTGGAAAATTGGGCCAAATGTCATTTTATTCTATATGGGTACTAACATTGGTTCACTATTTTATTTATCCATTTTTCTACATATCTTCAAAAATCATGATTCTGGAAGTATTATAAACTAGACACATTCATCTTTCCATAGGATCCAAAATCATTCAATTCTGAGCTAAATTGGATTTTACATAAATTATCCAAAACAGGTCAAGTGCACCAGGCCAACCCAATGGATATGCTTCAGTAATTTAAGTCTCCTAAATTCATTAGACCTCTGAAAATAGTCTAAACGGTAGCGTTTTAAAGCTAACTCAAACAAATTTCAAAGGAGACTGAAATCGCTTAATTTGGATAAGTATTGAAAATATTGCATGTGTTTAAAGTTCACGGACCAGCACTGAAGCTAACTTATGATGTGTTTCATGGACCAGTTGAGCCCAAACCTCGATTAAGATTAGGGTTATGATTATTTATATAAGAGAGTTCTGGTGGGTCCGGTCGCAACGCCGAAGAGGGTTCCAATGGAGGGAACTGATGGAACATATGACGTTAAAATTCTTCCTGGCTCTGGATCAGGTTGAGAACATTCTGGTTAATCCCGTTCATGCCCTGTGTAAGCCCGTCTAATTTCTGACCAAAGCTTTCTTGCCTTTGGTCCAACATATCCTGCCTCATGGCTAAATGTTCCAGCTGCTGGCGGATGCCTTGGAATTCGTCGTTCATGTGCTGGTGGAGGCCTGGGATGTCATCTTTGTACTGCTGTTGCTGTTGGAATTCTAGGGGGATGGGGATCTCATCTGACGTATCCAAGTCGCAGATGTCGATCGCCATGGCGAGTGCAGGGTGCAAGACAACCTCAAACCCTTGCCTAATGAGCATGCCCATGTGAACGAGCATAGACCCACTGATAGGCTCTGTCAAAGAGTAGAGGGTGTGTTTTCCCCGTCAGCACATCCCCATCGCTCGGGCAGGGGGCTGATAAGGGGAGCCATCATGATGGTCCCTACCGGGCGACTCCCAAAGTGTTTTAGTGCCTTCAGGAAGAAATATCTAGGGTTGCATCAGAATCCTCAATGCATGCAGTAGATTACAAAGAGATTGGGTTGGGTGATTTTACCCTGGCTCTCTTTGCGTCAGTGGATGGTCCCTGCCAGCAGCTTGTGGCAGAGACGGAGTGCAGGGTTTAGGGCTGACCCTTTTAGCTGGGCTGGCACGTGCTGGGCCCTAGTGAGGTCCTCCTAGATTTCACCTATGGTAAGGTTGGCCGACCTCTCATATAGTGCACTTTAGTACTCTGCTGTCATGATATCAACCGGTTGACAAAAACCCATGATGACATTGAATTCATCCAACATCGTCGTTTGGTAGGCCCCATTCATAAAATAGGAGACCACCTTTGCAGGAGGAACGTCGGGATACAGTGTGGGCATGTCCACCAGTGTTATGGACGCAAGGAACTCCATGGTGGCTTCTCGAAAGATGCGGGTAGGAGGAGCTCCTAGGAGGAAATCCCATCCTATGCCTTGGATGTAATTCCCCACATCTTTGTCCCAGCTGAAAGTGGCTAGGATGCCAAAATCTAGTTGTAGCATCGAATGACAAGCGTACTGTCTGATGTTGTCGAGCCTTTTCTGATGCTGGGGCATCAGCTGATTAGGAGCTTGAGGATTTGGTGGGGCTTGAGTAGCTGGAGCACCCCTGATGGGTCCCTGACGACGCTTTCTGGGTGCTGAAGACTCTCCTTGATACATTGTAGCTCAAACACACTCAAATATGCAAGAAGATGTAGGAGATGAAGAGAGAATGCAGGAATGGGATGCCTTGAAAATGCCCCGGACTCGCCTATGTATAGGCAAAAATCCAAAGGTCGGGACGACCGTCTCGCTCTAATAGAAACATGGGATGATCGTTTGGGAAAATGAGACGATCATCTCGTCCATCAGAGATGGCGAGACGGCTGTCTCACCAAACGAGACAATTGTCTGGGTTTTTTTTTCTTTTTTGAAAAGGAAAATAGGACCTTGTTCATCAACATTTATGTATGTAATGCTGATGATATGTGTCCTATAATATTATTTCAATTAGTATTTTTAGAGAGATTAACTGATGTGTTTTTTACGATGAGGCTTTTCTGATGTCATGTTTAGTTGTACCGTTTTTGCCATTCCGGATTTGCCATGACCAAAGAATGATTGTTTTGAAGAGCTATTTGCCATTTCAGTGTGCTTCTTTCTTTCTTTAGGAATTTCAATCCTCCTATTGATCACTATATTTTCACATTACCCAGTTAATCACTAGAATATCGTAGTGGTGAGGGTCAAGAGAAAAGAAGGAAGAGGATAATTAATTCAAAGGTTTGTGTTTTTGAAGGGATTTTTATTCTTGACAAAAATGGTCTTTGTAAGAATGGATAGCCATAGTTGGTTAAGTTGTTTAGGCTAGTTTAAACAAATGTTTGTTTGTGAGGTTGCGTCTTTAACTGATTGTTTTGCGACACTTATTACGACTGATTGACCTCCCTAGACCGCCCTTCGGGTTTTCAATCTAGGATGTTGTGTTTTGTCCTAACTTTTGTCTAGGCTTCAGGTCTTTTATTTTGTTTTAGGAATTCTAGCGGACTTTATTTTGTAACCCTACCTTTTGCCTAGGCTACCCTTTATTATTGTTCGGGTTTCCTACCGGGTAGTTTGCCCTTTCTTTTTGGTCTTTGGCTTCTACGGGATTTCTTATTTTTTGTTTTCTTTTTGCACAACATTGGTGAAACACGACTTTATTATGACTGTCGCCGCCGTCCGTTCCGACGTCCTGGGACGTCTCGAACGTTAATGTGAGCGGTCGCGAAAAGATGGTTGAGACTCGCGTTTTTTGTTAAAAATATGTTCATTGCTTCCGAGGCGTTCAACACTGAACTATCCTCTAATAGAAGCAAGGTTTTCGAAAAGGGTTCTTTTGGAGTCGCCACCAATGTTTTAACCATAAACATTGGAAAAGGAGAAAAAGGCATTGATTTTAATAAAAACCAAACTTGGCCATTATAACCAGAGTCGGGTAAGGGAGTTAGTTACGTGTGGGGAAGGTATTAGCACCCCACAACGCCCCTTTCGGGTTCCCTATGACGGATTAATTCATTTAAGTAAAGATTACAAGAAATTACGCTATTACCCTATTTTATTCGTACAGTATTTAAATATGGCTATCTACATGATTTTATCTACATTGCATACAGAAAGCAGTAAATAAAACAATAAAAGGGAAGAGAATTGAGAAGAACCTCCGAAGCAAGCTTTATATTATAAGTCTTTTATACAGAGGACGCTTTGCGGCAATCCTTCACTCTACAACGACTCTCCTCTCGAATAAACTCGACTCGACTAAAATTTTCTATAAGAATCGAATGCCGAAATACAAGTTCCTTAACTGATTATTACCTATTAAAGGCAATCAGAGAGATCATTCGAAGGAGGGAGAGAAGAAGACAAGTCTTGGAGTTGTCTGGGGTGTGGAGAATGACAAAATGAGGCTCCTATTTATAGATTTCGCAGCCTGGACATCTGGGACGGCCGTCCCAACTGCAAAATTTGCACTGAGCCAAGTTGGGACGGCCAGTTGTGTTTGGGACGGCCGTCCCATTTGAATTTTGGGGCTTGGGACGTGCGTCCCAAAGGTGAGACGTGCGTCTCACTTGCATTTTGGTGTTTGGGACGGCCGTCCCAGTTTGGGACGGCTGTCCCAACCTGTTTTGGCCTGTCTTCGCGTTTTGGGACCCCCGGGAAGCTTTCCTTTCCTTTTTCGGACGTCGTTTGATGCCGATGTGTGTCCGTTGAAGCTTTATCTTCATATAGGAAGTCTTCTTGGCCTTCATTAAGATGCCGGGCGAGCTTTATCTTCGTGTAGGAAGTCTCTTTAGTCTTTATTGTGTGGATGGGTGAACTCCTTCTTGTTGCGGGAGGTCTTTCTCAGTTTTTCTTTGATATGAAGCTGGGTGAACTGTATGAAGTTTCCCTAGCTTTTATTTTGAGAGGCCGGGCAAAATTAGGGGTCTACAGCTGCCCCCCTTCACCTGCCTAGCTAATTTGTCGGCTTGATATGCCGACAAAATTAGTTGGTAGGGGAAGGAGTTAACCCTTTTGCCCCGTCATCCTTCGGATGCTGCTCCTTGCTGATCCTCCGGATGATAAATATTTTGATAGGTACCAACCCCTATCTGGTTTGAGCCTCCTTTTATAAGGCTCTGGTGAGTATTTACCCTCACCAGGTATAAGTCTGTATTTTACTAGACTTTAGTGAGTACCTACCCCCACTAGGTATGAACCTTGTTCTGCAAGGTTTTGGTGAGTACCTACCCTCACCTGGTATGAGTTCGCATTTTGCTAAACTCTTGTGGGTATTTACTTCCGAGGTGCTCAACACTGAACTATCCTCTAATAGAAGTAAGGTCTTTGCAACCCATTTTTGAAATGCTTAGGTGAGTATTTTTACTCCACCTAATGCATTCTGCTAAGTTTTGATGAGTACTTACCCTCATCCGGTACAAACCTTATTTTTAAGGTTTTGGTGGGTACCAACCCCCACCCGGTGCGAATCTGCATTTTTGCTAGATTCTGATGAGTACTTACCCTGACCTGATCCGAACCTCGTTCTGCAAGGCTCTGATGGGTACCTACCCCCACCCGGTCCGAATCCCGTTCTGCAAGATTCTGATGGGTACCTACCCCCACCCGGTCCGAACCCCGTTCTGCAAGGCTCTGATGGGTACCTACCCCCACCCGGTCCGAACCCCGTTCTGCAAGGCTCTGATGGGTACCTACCCCCACCTGGTCCGAATCCCGTTCTGCAAGATTCTGATTGGTACCTACCCCCACCTGGTCCGAATCCCGTTCTGTAAGATTCTGATGGGTACCTATCCTCACCCGGTCTCGAACCCCGTTCTACAAGGCTCGATGGGTACCTACCCCCACCTGGTCCGAACCCCGTTCTGCAAGGCTCTGATGGGTACCTACCCCAACCTGGTCCGAATCCCGTTCTGCAAGATTCTGATGGGTACCTACCCCCACCTGGTCCGAACCCCGTTCTGCAAGGCTCTGATGGGTACCTACCCCCACCTGGTCCGAATCCCGTTCTGCAAGATTCTGATGGGTACCTACCCCCACCTGGTCCGAACCCCGTTCTGCAAGGCTCTGATGGGTACCTACCCCCACCTGGTCCGAACCCCGTTCTGCAAGGCTCTGATGGGTACCTACCCCCACCTGGTCCGAATCCCGTTCTGCAAGATTCCGATGGGTACCTACCCCCACCCGGTCCGAACCCCGTTCCGTAAGGCTCGATGGGTACCTACCCCCACCCGGTCCGAATCTCGTTTTGCAAGATTCCGATGGGTACCTACCCCCACCTGGTCCGAACCCCATTCTCGCAAGGCTCGATGGGTACCTACCCCCACCCGGCTCGAATCTCGTTCGCAAGATTCTCGATGGGTACCTACCCCACCCGGTCCGAACCCCATTCTGCAAGGTTCTGAATAAGCCCCGTTCTGCAAGGCTTTTAGAATGACTTTTTGATAGTCAATCCTGTGGTCATCTGGTTTTGGAGATGTGTTGGCGACTTATTGTTTCTGTTCATGCGCCCATTCCGTGGGGAATATTTGTTTTGACTTTTCTGTTAGTCGTCCGACTGTACCGGGGATTCTTTGTTTTTGGCTTTTCTTGTTTAGCCATCTGGTCTTGCCGGGGATTTCATTGTTTTGGCTTTTTCTTTTAGCCATCCGGTCTTGGCTGGGGATTCTTTGATTTTGGCTTTTTCTTTTAGCCATCCGGCCTTTGCCGGGGATTCTTTGATTTTGGCTTTTTCTTTTAGCCGTCCGGTCTTGGCCGGGGATTCTTGTTTTGCCTTTTTCTTTTAGCCATCCGGTCTTGGCCGGGGATTTCATTGTTTTGGCTTTTTCTTTTAGCCATCCGGTCTTGGCCGGGGATTTCTTTGATTTTGGCTTTTCCTTTTAGCCGTTCGGTCTTGGCCGGGGATTTCATTATTTTGGCTTTTTCTTTTAGCCATCCGGTCTTGACCGGGGATTTCTTTGATTTTGGCTTTTCCTTTTAGCCGTTCGGTCTTGGCCGGGGATTCTTGTTGATTGCCTCTTTTTAGGCGGGAATCCTCTGGGGATTTTGAATTCTCTTCTTGATTGTGCCTCTTGATTAGGCGAAGATTCATTTGGGGATTTTGTTGTGCCTCTTGATTAGGCGAATGCTTCAATAGTGGTGAAGAGTTTGAGGGTTTGGATTTGCCTCTTGCATAGGTTGATTTCCCATTTCTTGGGGATATTAGTTTTTTGCTTGCTTGTTGCAAGTGAAGGCTTTGTGCTTCACTATGGATATTCGTCCTTGGGCGTTATGAGCTATTAACTCCCTGTGGATATAATTTTGTAGTTTGCCTTTGTCGTAGGCTCACTAGAGTAGTTTTCTTGTTGATGATCCACTGGGGAATTAATTTCATTCCGGAGATCTGTTTTGAATTGTCCTTCTAGGGAGAAATGGAGTTTTTCAACTCCTTATTGGCTGCTGTTGTTTGAGCTGGTTTTGCCTAAGCTCTTATTCCTGCTGGGTAATGGGTTTTTACCCTTTTCTCGCGATTTCTCTTATTTTTTGCGATTTTGGATTTTTGATTTTGGATGCGTGTGCCTTTTTTCTTTTGTGCACATAGGCTTTTTATCTTCTGCTGGGGATGAAGAGGTTTTCTTTTCTTCACTTTCCTTTTTATTGGCCCTGGGGAATTTGTTGGCTTCCTGGGGGTATGATGGAGTTCTGGCTCCTGGCTTTGTGAAGCTCTTATTTGATCTGGAAGATGGAAATTTTTGTTTTTTCCTTTTTTGTGGATATTTTTCTTGATATGCTCTGTTTAGAGACATTTATTTGGCCTTTTTTCTATAGTGGCCTCTGTTAGGGGATGAAAAGTTTTTCCTTCTTTTCCTTCTGTTGCCCCCTGGTGATGTGGAGGATTTGACTCCGTATTTTCTTTGATGGACTCTTATGTAGTCCTTATTCTCCTTTGGGGAATGAAGCGGAGATTCTGGATGAGTTTGCTTGATGACTCATGTGGTAATGAAGCTGAGTCATGGAGTAATAATTTTTTTTGTTTTGCCTTTGGAATAGGCAAGGATCCTCTTGGGGACGGTCGAGCCTTTCCGTCGGCCTTTCTTCTTTGTTGACGTCTTTTCTGGGTGGAAGGATGCTGGTTACAACTCCAAGTGATTTATGTTTGACGACTCATGTGGTGTGTTGAGTCAGGAAGTAATTTTTGTTTTGCCTTTGGAATAGGCAAGGATCCTCTTGAGGATGATCAAGCCTTTTCCATTGGCTTTTCTTCTCCTTCTTTTATTGGTGTAGAAGGTTGATGGTTGGAACTAGTTTCCTTGAAGCTCCTTATTCTGCTGAAAATAATTTTGATTTTGCCTTTTTCTATCACGATTTAATTTTATCATGAATTTTTGAAATCTGGCTTTTTAGTATATCATGTGTGCCTTTTATTTTATAGTTTTTGTACACATGGGCTTTTGAAATATGAAACAGAAATAACTACTTTTATTTATTACTGCTTTTTGTTTGGTACATTCAAGCTTTTTTTTTTTCAAAAATACTAAAAAAACTATAGAAAGACTACTCCTAGTCATCTGCCTCTGGACTGGAGTGAGCAGATGGTACTGGCGAAGGGAAGCGGCGGAGTAGGCGGCGTTGGAACCTCGCCTGACTCTGGACCAAGCTTTCTATCTGGCGGTCCGTCCTATCTTGCCTAACGATCAACCGACCGAACTGGCTGGCGTATGAACTGGAACTCTCCTTCCATGTATGCATGCTCCTCATCCAGCGCGTCGGTATAGGCCGGGAAATCCGAATCGCGTGATCGCTGCTGGGATTCGGAGGTAGTAGGGATGTCTTGCGGCGTATCGAAGTCGCGCATATCCCATGAAATCGAGATGATAGGGTTCAGGATGAACCCTGTCCCTTGCCTGCTGAGGATGTTCATGTGTGTCAACACTCCTCCGTTGATAGGCTCTGGTTGGAGTTCAGCTGGGAGATCTTCCCCATCAGTGCATCCCCAATACTCAGCTACAGGGGTAAGGAGGGGAGCCACCATGATTGCTCCTGTTGGTCCCCGAGTACCGCATTCCTTTATGGCCTTCAGGAATGCATATCCTGGGTTGCACTTATGCCCTTGGTGCATACAGTAGATGATGAAAAGGTCAGCCAGCGTTACCTTCCCCTGGCTCTCCTTCCGGCTGTGTAGGGTCCCGGCGAGCAGTTTGTGGCATATGCGGAGCGGAGGAGAAAAGGATGGCCCCTTCAAGTGTGTTGGCAGGTTGTGAGCTCCAAGTGGTCTCTTTCCACATGCTAGTGGTGGTGAGAACAACGAGGTTTTTCCATATATGCGGACCGATATTCTGGTGTTCTTGTATCTCGCTCGTTGGCAGAAACCCATGATGACATTAAAGTCATCCGAACAGCTGGTCCCGGTAGGCTCCATCCATCCAGGTAGGAGACAGCTCGAGTTGGTGGCACTCCGGAGTTGCGGATGGCATTTCCATCATGTTGACAGAGGCAAGAAATTCCATTGTGGCGGTGCGGTGGATCCGAGTAGGTGGCTCACGGAGCGGAAAGTCCCATCCTATGTTATGGATGAACTTTCTCGACATCTTGCTCCCAGCCGAATGTAGCTAAGATTTCAAAATCCAGATCAGCAAGCATACGATACCAGTGCAAATTGTTGGATATTTGCCAGTCGTTGTTGATGTGCTTCGCTAGCAACATGCCTGGTGACAGGAGTTCTTCTACCGACGGTCTTGGTGCTCTTTCTCCTGGATGATGCTTCTCCATGTTCCATTGTGAGCTTTACTCTCTTAGGGATGCTAAAAATGTATAGAGAAGGAGGACAAGCAAGATAGGAAGCTTGGATTGAGGTACTGGAGCCAAAACCCGCGCCCCACCTATATAGGCCGCGCAGGGGAGTTTGGGACGACCGTCTGGGTTGGGACGGCCGTCTCAACTGAAAAATTTGTACACAGTCCAACCCCCACCTAGGACGTGCGTCCCAACTGAAATTTGGCACTTGGGACGGCCGTCTGGACTTTGGGACGGCCGTCTCAAGCTTCTTAAGTTGGTTTTGTTGTTTTTTGAGTTAATTTTCGTGTTTTTTGATGAAACTGAAGATAGGATTCCCTTCATTTATGCTTTAATGCATGTAATGCTTCATGATATGCATCCTATGATCTATTTTAGTTAATATTTTGAAAGTTTTAACTGATGTGCTTTGACTTCGGGCGCATTCTCGCTGTTGTGCCTTTACGTCATCTTGCTTCTTGGTCAACAAGCTAAGCTGTATAAGTATGCCGATATGGACCTTTCTTGATATGGCCGAAGAGCTTTCTTTCGTTCGTAGGGCAACTGCCATATCAATGCCCTCCTTCTTTTCCTTAGGGATTTCGGCCTTCCTATTGATCACTATGTTACCACATTCCCCTTTATTACTTGAATGCTTTATAGTGAAATGGTCAAGAGAAGAGAAAGAAAAGGATTTACAACAAAGGTTTGTGTTTTAGAGGGATATTTTTTATAATAGAGGATTTTGTAAGAATGGCTAGCCAAGGTTGGTCAGTGTTTAGGCTAATTTAGATAAACGTTTCATTCTTATGATGTGGCGTCGTTGTTTACTGATTTATGGCGCCTTTTTGTGATCGATTAACTTCCCTAGGCCGCCCTTTCAGGTTTTCAGTCTAGGATGTTGTGCTTATGTCCTAACTTTTGTCTAGGTTTCCCTTTTTGTATTTATTTTTAAGGAATACCTAGCGGACTTTTAATAACCCTAACTTTTGCCCAGGTTACCCTTTATTATTGTTCGGGTCTCCTGCCGGGTTTACCCTAACTTTTGTGCAGCCCCCTTTGTGGGTTTCCTGCCGGGTACTTTGCCCTTTTATTTTCTTGTCTCGGCCTTTGGCCTTGATGGGCTATGCTTTTTGTATGTATATATTTTTTTTTGCACAACATTGTCGAAACTTGATTTTGTCAAGATAGATTTCTTTTGTGTTTCTAGTTAATCAATCAATTTTACTTTACTATGCTGCGCTTTAATTGTTCGGACGCATTTGTAACAAAACGTTTTATCTAAACCTTGTTTATTAAAATGGGGTATAGATACATTTAGCAAGAAAAGAAGCAGATAGTAAGAATAACATTCTTTTGTAATTTCAGGGAAATGTGTGCCCTAAAGATGCTCGGGGGCCGGCCATACCCCGAGGAGTGATCTCTAATAGTCACTAGGTTTACATCCCTTAGAATCAGAAGAAGGACACCTAATGACTAACGCTACCCTTTGCGCTAATACCCCTCCTCTTCAGAATATCGTCTTCGAGGGGTAAGACTTCTCTGCTTTCTGTATAGTTTGATCTTTTGTAGGGTCGTACCCTAAACCATACTTTAGAGGATTATCTTCAAAATCTGGTGGCTCTTTTATTCCTTGAGCATTCTTTCCGAGCCCCTGTCCTGGGTGATATCCATATTTTTTCATCATTTGGGCCACCTTCATATGACTAGGGAGTCTTTCTATGTTGGCAATTTCGAGTGCTTGAAAAGATGTTTCAAGAGCCTCTTCAGCCGCATCCACATATGGTTGGACAGACGGTTTGCTAATCAGAAAGTCTTCTTCAGCTTGAACTGTGACTAGTTTATCATTTATCACAAACTTGACTTTTTGGTGGAGCGTTGAAGGTATTGCCTTAGCGCTATGAATCCAAGGTCTACCAAGGAGACAACTATATGCTGGCGTGATGTCCATCACGTGGAAGTCTATGTTGAAGATAATAGGGCCAATTTGGATTGGTAGACTGATCTCTCCTACTACTTCTCGTCTTGATCCGTCAAAGGCTCGAACAACTGTATTACTCGGGCGCATGTGGGTTCCTTGCACTGTTATCTTGTCGAGTGTACTTTTAGGCATAACATTTAAGGATGACCCATTATCCACAAGTACTTTGGAAATGAGATATTCCTTGCATTTGACAGAGATATGCAAGGGCTTGTTATGATTTGGCCCTTCCAAAGGGAGTTCTTCATTGGTGAAGGTAAGATGATTATTGGCTGTAATATTTCCAATAATTCCTTCAAACTTGTCTTGGGATATTGCATGCGGAACGAATGATTCATTCAAAACCTTTAATAATGTGTTTCGATGCGGTTCCGAACTCATGATGAGTGATAACAAAGTTATCTTTGCTGGAGTACGATTGAGTTGATCTATGATGGAGTACTCACTTTGTCTTATGTATTGGAGTAACTCATCTGTCTCCTCCTTGGATTCCTTTTCTTCTTCGGCCTTATTTTTCGCCTTCTCTTGAGTAGTTTCTTGTAATTCCTTGGGGGAGTATATTCTTCCGCTTTGAGTCATGCCCCCAATACCGGCTATGTTGGAGATATCTTGATCAACTGGCAATTCTTCTGAGTATCTCCAAGGTACAGCTTTATTTGATGAATAAGGGAAAGGACGCGGCATGAATAAACGTAAAGGCGTTATTGCTTCTTCCCTTTTATTGTTTGGAATGATTAACAGTGCTTGTTTGTTATTATCTTCGGGTTTATTGACCGTCGTAGAGATTTTGATGACGAAAGGCTTCTTTTCCATTTTTCTGATTTGTGGAAAGCACATCAGTTAATTCTTTCTTTTTATTATCTTTATTATTAAAACGAGGAGGTATATGTGAATGTATGCAACTTATGAATGCAATAGACAATTTAAGGAGAAAAAAAATAAATCCTTTTATTAGAAAGTGTATATCCTTTTATACAATGCTTTGAAGCAAGTGTTGACAAAAGCGAAAAAGCTTGAAGAATCCTATAGGTAAATTAGGCTTTCTTCGTAATTTGTCTTCAGCTGTTATCACGTGATTTCTGAGCGTCTTGATTTGCTCAGATACCGCCCGGCTCATATCTTCACTATATCGACGAGCCTCTTTTATCTTCTCTTCTTGATGAACGATCAAGGCATGCTGCTGATCAGACCTCTTTATTATTCGGTCTCTTTCAAGAAGTAATTGACCATACCTGAGCTAATCCATCTTTTTCTTTCTCATGTAGCTCCTCTAGGTCTACTCGTATTTTTCAGCGGTTTCCCACCACTTCGTGCTTCCGACCGAGTATTTGCTAGGTCATCTTGTATTAACTTGATCTTTCTTGCCTCGTTCGCAAGCGTGCTCTCAAGATGTGCTATTTCGTCATTCATGTCCCGGAACAGACTATCTTGCTCAAGTCTCGGAATCTTCAATGCTTGTTTAGTCTCTTCCTAATAGTCAGCACAATCATTCTTAAGACGCTCTATTTCGTGGTCTTTCTTTCTACATTGCCTTTTTAGACCATCTATTATAAGGGTTGATTCTTGCTCTTTTTCTTCAAAAGCCCTTAGCTGAGCTTCCATGACTTCAACCCTCTTGTTTAAGGCATTGACCTGTAATTGTAGCTCTTCACTGACTAACGTTTTAGTGAATGCAGCAGATGGTTGTGGTATCCCTCTATTTTTCCTCCATTCTTCATATTCATGGGATGTAGATACCTGAACCTTTCCGAGTTCTTTATCTCCCATATAGACTGGTCTTTCCCATGCTTTTCGGACAGCAGTTACTTCTTCAAAACTATGGGAATAATGGCATAGACTCAGCCCTCCGAGCTCTTCCTCGAGTTGGCGCTGCTCGGGTTCTCATAAGTTGTCTCATAGCCATCTTAGGAGAGTAGGCTATACAACCTCCGAGACCTAGAAGTGGTATGCTCAGGTAATCTCCGCATCGTATGAGAATATAACCGGGTCAGAACCAAGGGCAAACCCATGATACGTGCTCTATGTTCCTGCTTTCTAACTCGGTCTTCCACTCTAAAGCTTGACGATGTTGAAGAGGGATTTTTGAAAAACTCCTTAGAGGATCAGGAAATACGCCCATGTGGCTTGAAGCATAAAAATGAGTAATTCCCCATACGTATAGCAATGAAGTGCAGCATCTAAGTGTTTTCCCCTATTTCGTCGGCAAAAATCTACGAAAGCGGTGGTGTCAGCGAGGATTGCAGGTATAGGACTCTTTGAGTACACATCCCGTGCAAAAAATGCATCTATTGCGAGCATGATCCACAATGTTCACATGAAATGGGAATAATATGATTCCAAACATTGCCAATGCTAGAGTTTTGTTGAATGTAGACCAATCTTTCTTTTCAGCTAGAGAAACTAAGTGGTCTTCTATTACAGCCATTTTCCAACCTCTGATATTCCCTATTCCCTCTAGGGTGAATTGATGAGGAGGCAGTCGTATGATAGTAGCAACCTTACTCACGGCTACGTATACTCCCGAGCAAACATAGACCCCAACTGACTGAGGCCATCTGACCATGAGTTCATATTCTTCTAAGGTTGGTACCAAGTCAAACTGCGAGAACTCAAAGTAGTGTAGATTGGGACTCCGAAGTGGACCAATGCTCTAACAAATATCGGATCAATATCGATCTTCAAGAGGTCAAGAATTCTTCCATAAGACTTCTCAAAACTAGCACGGACCTCGCGGCATATATGTACACAACTCGCCTTAACTTCTCCACACGGCATAAAAGGATCTCCACTTTCTTGAATTGTCTATTACCGGATCCCTCCATTATCTAGCAAAAGTGAAAATGCATGATATGAGGATGAATTTTTGTAAATGCATGTATGCAAGTGTTTATCTTTCTAAGTATTATCATGTTTTATTCCTAATATGATGTATGATAGTACTGGGTTTTTCTTGAAAAGAAAGCTTATCTATATGAATGTTTATGGATTTTAATGAAGAGAGTCCTATTTTCTTCTCTTTTTATTTTTATGAGCAACGAATGGTATGAATTATAGCACTTTTGTTAAAAAACTTTTATTTTTGTAACAGAGATATTTTCATAGCTTTGATTTGTTTTTATATTTTTTTATGACCCTTTATCTCTTCTGTTGGTCAACGTGGCTACTTAGCTTGAAAAGAACCTGAAACCAGGCTAGCTTAACTGAAGACTGTCCGAGATAAAGGTCTTTTATCTTATCACTTTTTTGTGATTTTTAGGGTTTTTCATTTTTTTGTTTGTTGTATGATTACCCTATGCTAATGCATCATTACAAATGCAGCAAACGTATGCACACACAATTCATACATCCACGAGCAGAGCCACGCTTATTTAATCACGAGGTAGGGTTTTCCTACAGAAACGTGCTTGGTTTAGGCGGTTCTAACTGTTCTCACCAAGGCCAAAGGTCCCCAAGGTGCCCCCATTATAGGGACCTCTCAATCTCTCAGTCCTCGGGTCATGCACGAAACTCCGTGTCGACATCCTTAGACCAAAAGAAGAGAGTTATCACCTTGAGTTGGTGGTTTCCGACAACGGTTGTAGCCCCGTGTGCCAACAAGCCGGTCGTATCTGCCACTCACTCCCTATAGGTATTCACTCTTGCCCCCGGGTATAGAGGGACTATTGTGTGCAAGGGTTTTGTGTGCAATTTATATTTCAAACAATTTGCAGAAGTAATCATACAACAGTTATTAAAGCCATACAATAAAAATATAGAAAAGGGTAAAGGCGTAATTTCAAATCTTTACTTAGTTTGAATTTATCCGTCACTAAATGGGATCAACTCTCTAGCTTCCCCAGCGGAGTCGCCATCTGTCGCCGCCGTCCGTTCCGACGTCCTAGGACGTCTCGAACGTTAATGCGAGCGGTCACGAAAAGATGGTTGAGACTCGCGTTTTTTGTTAAAAATATGTTCATTGCTTCCGAGGCGTTCAACACTGAACTATCCTCTAATAGAAGCAAGGTTTTCGAAAAGGGTTCTTTTGGAGTCGCCACCAATGTTTTAACCATAAACATTGGAAAAGGAGAAAAAGGCATTGATTTTAATAAAAACCAAACTTGGCCATTATAACCAGAGTCGAGTAAGGGAGTTAGTTACGTGTGGGGAAGGTATTAGCACCCCACAACGCCCCTTTCGGGTTCCCTATGACGGATTAATTCATTTAAGTAAAGATTACAAGAAATTACGCTATTACCCTATTTTATTCGTACAGTATTTAAATATGGCTATCTACATGATTTTATCTACATTGCATACAGAAAGCAGTAAATAAAACAATAAAAGGGAAGAGAATTGAGAAGAACCTCCGAAGCAAGCTTTATATTATAAGTCTTTTATACAGAGGACGCTTTGCGGCAATCCTTCACTCTACAACGACTCTCCTCTCGAATAAACTCGACTCGACTAAAATTTTCTATAAGAATCGAATGCCCGAATACAAGTTCCTTAACTGATTATTACCTATTAAAGGCAATCAGAGAGATCATTCGAAGGAGGGAGAGAAGAAGACAAGTCTTGGAGTTGTCTGGGGTGTGGAGAATGACAAAATGAGGCTCCTATTTATAGATTTCGCAGCCTGGACATCTGGGACGATCGTCTGGGTTGGGACGGCCGTCCCAACTGCAAAATTTGCACTGAGCCAAGTTGGGACGGCCAGTTGTGTTTGGGACGGCCGTCCCATTTGAATTTTGGGGCTTGGGACGTGCGTCCCAAAGGTGAGACGTGCGTCTCACTTGCATTTTGGTGTTTGGGACGGTCGTCCCAGTTTGGGACGGCTGTCCCAACCTGTTTTGGCCTGTCTTCGCGTTTTGGGACCCCCGGGAAGCTTTCCTTTCCTTTTTCGGACGTCGTTTGATGTCGATGTGTGTCCGTTGAAGCTTTATCTTCATATAGGAAGTCTTCTTGGCCTTCATTAAGATGCTGGGCGAGCTTTATCTTCGTGTAGGAAGTTTCTTTAGTCTTTATTGTGTGGATGGGTGAACTCCGTCTTGTTGCGGGAGGTCTTTCTTGATTTTTCTTTGATATGAAGCCGGGTGAACTGTATGAAGTTTCCCTAGCTTTTATTTTGAGAGGCAGGGCAAAATTAGGGGTCTACAATGACGAGGTAAAATCTTACTTGTGTTTCTAATCAATCAGTGATGGCTAATTTTGTTTTTTTTATGATAGAGCGTTCTTGATTATATTAGACGCCTCTTGAAAACGTTTGCTTAAACATGATTATTAACAAGGTATAGACATGAATAGCAAGAACATAAGCAGATAATAAGAATCATATTCTTTATGATTAAAAGGGAAATATGTGCCCTAAAAATGCCCGGGGGTCGGGCTTGAAAAGACGTTTCAAGGGCCTCTTCTGCTACATCCACATAAGATATGGTAGATGACTTGCTGATCAAGATGTCGTCTTCAGCCTGTACTGTGACCAACTTGTCACCTACCACAAACTTGACTTTTTGGTGGAGCGTTGAAGAAGGTATTGTCTTAGCGTCATGAATCCAAGGTCTGCCGAGGAGACAACTATATGCCGGAGTAGTATCCATCATGTGGAAGTCCACATTAAAGATAGTGGGGTCGACTTGAATTGGCAGGTTGATCTCCCCTACTACTTCGCCTCTTGATCAATCAAAGGCACGAACGACAGCGTTGCTTGGGCGCATATGGGTTCCTTGTATCGTCAGCTTATCAAGAGTGCACTTGGGCAGTACATTCAAGGATGACCCATTATCCACAATAACTTTGGAGATGAGGTAATCCTTGCACTTTACAGAGATGTGCAAGGGTTTGTTGTGGCTCGACCCTTCAGGAGGGAGTTCTTCATCTGTGAAGGTTAGATGATCATTGGCAGTAATGTTACCAACGATCCCTTCAAACTTATCTTGGGATATGGTATGCGACATGTAGGCTTTGTTCAAGACCTTTAGTAGTGCATTTCGGTGTGGTTCCGAACTCATTATTAATGATAATAGAGTTATCTTCGTAGGCGTGTGATTGAGTTGGTCTATGATGGAGTACTCACTCTGTCTTATAAACTAGAGTAACTCATTGGTCTCCTCCTTGGATTCTTTATTGTTCTCCTCCTCGGTCTCTTTATTATTTCCTTTATTTTTGGGGGCGTCTTCTTGTGACTCCTTGGGGGAGTAGATTCGTTCGCTTCTTGTCATGCCCCCAATGCTGGCTACATTGGAAATATCTTCTTTACTATGTATTTCCACGGTACAACTTTATTTGATTTCGTAGGGGAAAGGACAAGGCACAAATAAGCGCAATGGTGCCCTTGTCCCCCTCTTCTTTATTGACTATGATGACCAACGACTGAGGCTTATTGTCCTCCTTAGGGGGATCAGCCATTGAGGAGAGCCTGATGACGAGTGGTTTCCTCTCCATTATTCTGATTTATGGAAACACATCAGTTAACCTTTCCTTTTTATTATCTTATTAATTTTAAACAAGGAGGGGTATATGAATGAATGCAATGAATGTAATAGATAGTTGTTAAGATAAACAAAGATATTTTTATTTATCAAGAAAAAAATGTACATTCCCCTATACCATGCTACGAAGCACATTTTGGCAGAAGCGGAAAAGTCTAAAGAAACCCACAGGTGGGTTATGATTTCTACGTAATTCTTCTTCGAATTCCCGTACATGATGAGTGAGTGCTTCAGACTGCCGATGGATCGCCTGGCTCATATCTTCACTGTATCGTTGAGCCTATTTTATTTTTGTAACTTGATGGACGATCAAGGCTTGTAAATTGTCGAGTTTCTCAATGGCTCTGTCTCTTTCTTGCAAAACTTGGCCATACTGAGCTAACCCATCTCTCTCTTTACAGCGTAGCTCAACAAGGATTCTGTTAAGTCTCTAGGTGGTCTCCCACCCTTGCTGCGCCTCAGAGCGAGTCCTCGTGAGATCTTGTTGCATCATCTTGGTCGTCTGTGTCTGCTTTGCATATTCGACCTCAAGGTGTGCTAATTTGGCCGCCATCTCTTAGAGTTGATTATCCGAGTTGACTCTTGCAACTTTGGATGCTCGGATGACCTCCTCATTGAAATCAGCACATTTGTCCTTGAGGCGCTCTATCTCTTGGTCCTTCTGCTTGCATTGCCTTTGCAGACCGTCGATGGTAAGGATAGATTCTTGTTCTTTCTCCTAAAGGGCCCTCAAATGGGTTCCCATGATTTCTATCCTTTGGGTCAAGGCATCGACTTGAGTTTGCAATTCTCCATTTGCTGATGGTGAGGCGAGTGGAGCGGGTGGTTGTGGCACCCTTCTACTTTTTCTCCATTCCTTATAGTCACTAGAAACAGCCACTCGAGCCTTTCCAAGCTCTTCATCTCCTATATAGAATGGTCTCTCCCATGCTCTTCAGATCGCATGTGCGTCCTTGAAGCTACTGGAATTATAGAAGAAACACAGTCCCTCAAGTTCTTCTTGTGCTGGCACGGTTTGGGTTCTCATAAGTTGCCTCATAGCTATCCTTGGGGAATAGGTTATGCAACCCCTAAGGCCCAACAATGGTACATTCAGGTGATCTCTACATTTGATGAGGATCTGGCCGGGTCAGAACCATGGGCAAACCCAAGATATATGATCTATATTCTAGTGTTTCAACTCGATTTTCCATTCCATGACGTGATGACGGCGGAGAGGGATCTTTGAGAAGCTCCTCAAAGGATCGGAGAATGCTCCCATGTGGCATGAGGCATAGAAGTGAGTAATGCTCCAAACATACAACAATGTAGAATAACATGTGAGTGTTTTTCCTTGCTTGTGATGACAGAATTCTACTAACAGCAAGGTGTCGGCAAGAAGTGCAGGCACGAGACTCTTCAAGTGCACGTCCTAGGAAAAAAAAGCATCCATCGTGGCGTGATCCACGGTGTTGTTATGGAAAGGGAACAAAATGGTCCCAAACACATTTAGTGCTAGAATCTTGTTTAATGTAGACCAATCTCCTTTATCAGCCAAAGAAGATAAATGATCTTCCAGTAGTGAGATCTTCCACCCTTGGACACTCCCTTTTCCCTTTAGGGCAGACTATGGAAGTGGCAATCGGATAAGGTTGGCGACCTTGTTCACCGAGACATAAGCTCCCTGGCTAATATTGACCCTGACTGACTTGGGCCATTGGATCATAAGCTCATATTCTTCCAAGGTTGGAACCAAATCAAACTGAGGGAACTCAAAGCAATGCAGTCTGGAGCTCCAAAAGTGGATCAAGACTCTGACGAATACGTGGTCAACACAAATTCTCAAGAGGTCGAGGATCCATCCGTCAGATCTCTCGAAATCATAACGAACCTCCGGCGGCATTAACGTGCACAACTGTTCCAACCTCTTGACACGGTATCGGTGAACATCCACTTTTCCTAACTGTTTATTACTGGATCCCTCCATTAACTAAAAACAAAAAATACATGCTATGAGTATGATGCTTGTGAGGGCATGCATGAAAGTGTTTTTGTTTTTTCTAAACATCATCATGTTTTATTTTTTACATGGTTCATGATAGTGTTTGGATTTTTGCTTTTTTATATATTTTTGAAGAAAATGAAACTACCTATATGGATGTTATGGATTCGATGCTTAACACCATGAAAAGGGTCCCATTTTCTCTTATTAATGTTATTTGATATGTTTTTTATAACCCTTTATCTCTTTTGTCGGTTTGTATGACTACTTAGCTTACAAAGAACCTAAAACCAAGCTAGCTAAAATGCAAACTGTTCGAGATAAAAGTGGCTTATTATGAAAGAATGGTTTTATATCCCCTTATCTCTTCTTTCAGTCAACGTGGCTACTTAGTTTACAAAGAACCTGAAACCAAGCTAGCTAAAATGTGAACTGTCTGAGATAAGGATGTTTATTATGAAAGGGGTTTTTTGAGATTTTGTTTATATTTTTGTTGTTGTATGATTATGCTACACAACAAACAAATACAACAAACAAATGCACAAATAATTCACTCATCCGCGAATAGAGTGATGACGTTTTTATCATAAGGTAGGGGTATCCTGCAGAAAATTGCGTTGACAAAGGTAGGTGTAGACCCTAAATCTTGCCCGGCCTCAAAATAAGAGCAGAAGACCTCCTATTCGAAGATGGACAGAGCCTAAAAAGCCATTAGGAGAGATTATTAGGCCCTATATTAGAGTAGGAATCATTTTCTGTACAAAAATAAGGATTTTCTCCTTCAGGGATCGAGACTGCCGTCTCGCTTTTCAGGACCGCTGTCTCGACCAATGGCAAGTCGAGACTGCTGTCTCGTTTGGCGAGACCGCTGTCTCGCCACTTACCATTGGCGAGACCCCCCTCCCATTTGGCGAGAAGGTCTTCTCGTCACTTGGCAAGTCGAGACCGCCGTCTCGCCAAACAAAACCGTCGTCTCGCCACTTAATCAAGTCGAGACCGCCGTCCCGAATGGCAAGACCGCCATCTCGACCTGACAGGTGCGAATCCCTATAAATAAGGGGCGCTCTTCCCTTCATTTCACACAGTTCTTCCACCTTTCCTCCTGCAATTTCTCAAAAATCTTCTCCTAGAGCCCCTCCGAATCATTTCGGGGTTTCTGAGTGTTTAAGAGAGCTTTTTATAGCGTTTTCAAGAGAGAATTCGACGTTGTAAGAGCGAAGGGCTGCCAAAACGCATCCTATTTTTACAGGAATTAATCAAAAGCTCGCTCTGGAGGTTTCTTCACTATCTCCTTCTCTTTTATTGTTCTTTTTACTTATATTAAATTGCGCAATAGCTATTAGGGTCATGTAGTCATCATTTTAATTCTGCAAATAAAAGGGTAAAAGCGTCATTCCAAAAGTTTATTTATAAAATAACTAGCCTGTCATAGGGAACCCGAAAGGGGCATCGTAAGGAAACTAATACCTCCCTTACACGTAACTAACTCTCTTACTCAACTCTGGTTTTAACGACCAAAGTTGGTTTTTTCTAAGAAACCAACGCCTTTTTCTCCCCTTTTTCGATGTTTCTGGTAAAAACATCGGTGGCGACTCCATAAGAACCCTCTCAATCTTGCTCTTAGGTAAGCTCGGTCATCGGATGATCTAAGAGCTCCTTTTTTAAAACCTTGCCCTTAGGTTCAGTCAGGTTATCGGACGACCTAAAGGCGTTGTAACTCCACCCATAATTAAACGCGAAAAATGGAAAGTTGGAACCATCACATCGCTCCGACCGCCTCCTTTTGATGGCGGCGACAGATGGCAACTCCACTGAGGAAGCCTAGAGAGTTGATCCCATTTAGTGATGGGCCAGTTTAATAAATAAATTTAGAAATTTCGCTTTTACCCTACCTTTTATTATAACATGTTTATTTGTTTGGCTTTAATAACTATTGTTTGTGTATTTTACGCAATTGTTTGAAACACAAACCTTTGCACACAACAGTTCCCTCTATACCCGTGGGCAAGTGAGAAATCCATAGGGAGTGGGTGGTAGGTACGGTTTGCCGTAGTGAAGGCCATGGGCCCACCGGTATGATCGGAAACCACCACTCAAGGTGATAACCTTCCTCTTTTGGCACAAAGACTGAATATGACCTTAGTGCTAAGCATGATCAGAAGGCTGGAGAGTGGGGAACCTATAATGGGGGCACCTTGGGGGCCTAAGCCTTGGTGAGAACAGTTAGAACCTACCTTTGCCAATGCACTTTTCTGCAAGAAAACCCTACCTCGTAATCAAAACATCATCCTACTTGTTCGCGGATGATTGAATTGTGTGTATGCATTTGTTTGCTGCATTTGATTGCATAGCATAACCAAAAAATAGATAAAAAATATAGAAAAACCAAAAAAATATTTTCACAATAAACACCCTTATCTCGAACAGTCTGCCTTTTAGATAGCCTGGTTCAGGTTTTTTGTAAGCTAAGTAGCCATGCAGTCCGACAGAAGAGATAAAATGTTATGAATAAACCAAATAAAAAAAATAATAACAAAATCAAAACATTTATAAAAAGAATTTTGACAAAGTTGTATCATTCACATCGCATCATGTCATAAGAGGAAAAACCAAGAGAGAAAATAAATGCATAAGGTAAGTATGTATACATATCATTTTAATAAATCCCTAAAAAATGGGTCTTAGAAGCGTTTTATGGGAAGATTACTGGGCGAGTTCCCCTTTGGGATTTGTAGCCTGATTCTTCACCTTTTTCTCTTTGTTTTGATATGCTGTGCGTCCAAATCGGACATCTCAGTCAAAAGTTATGTCACTTTGAACATCTACCACCCTTTTGTACTGGTGCATGCATAAATACATTCATTCTAGGGAGCACTAGATATCCCTAAGACAATGGCGAAAGAGGCCTCGAGCACATTTGTGACCTTCGTGACAAGGAAGGGACAAGTGTACTAAGGTATGATGGTGACCCCCATTATACTTGTCAAGTCTGTGATGGGGAAGGAACCATTACACCAAGGTGGGTATGATATCCCACAAAGTGTAAGCTTTAAGGAGGATACCTAAGTCATTGTCTTAAGGAATATCCATCTCATAAATCTTTTTGCATTCTAGAAAGTGGCTGGTATTCTTCATGCCTCATCCGCATACAAAAAAACACAAAATCCCAAACACTATCATACATCATGTTAAAAAATAAAACATGATAATGTTTAGGAAAAAACAAACACTTGCATACATGCATCCACCAAACTTCATCCTCATAACATGCAGCTAACAATAGACAGTCGAAGAACTAGACATTCCTCAATACCATGAAAAGAGGATTAGGGCATTCACATGCCATACATGGGAAGTCAAAAAGAAAATAAATAGAAATTCTAACCCGCATATGGGTTCATTTAGGCTTCTCCGCTTTTAAAAAAATGAACTTCGAAACATTGCATTGAGGAATGTACACTGTTTAGATGAAATAAATAAAATTGTTTGTTTTCATCATCTCTTCAAACGTCTATTGCATTCATAAATTGCATTCATCATCACTTTAATAATAAGATAATAAAAAGAAAGGATTAATTGATGTGCTTCCCATGAATCCGAATAAGGTGAAGAGCAAACATTTTGTCATCAAGCTTTCCCCAACGGTTGACCCGCCTAAGAAGGATAATAAGCCTCAACCGTTGGTCATCTGAGTAAATAAGGAAGAGGGGGCAAGGATGCCATTACATTTGTTCACGCCTTGAATCAGACAAATTTGTACCATGGAGATATACCACTATAGTCGGCATTGGGGGCAGGATTAGAAGTAGAAGAATCTACTCCCCCGAGGAGCTACAAGACAATGCTCCTAAGAATAAAGGAAAAATAATAAGATCAAATAAAAACATAATCCAAAGAGGAAATTGAATAGACTTTGGATTCACAACACTGAGGCAGTTCTTTCAATGTTCCGCCAAAGAGACAAACTCACGGTAGGCGACAAGCTGGTCATCGTTTGAGCTAAAAGACGGCGTTCGGATCAGCAAGTCGTCTGCCCTACCTTGAATAGATGCGGCTGAAGAGGACCTTTGAAATATCTTTTGCCAATATTAAAAGATTTCCCCAACAATATGACGGTGACCCACATGATGAGAAAATATAGATGCCGCCCAAACCAAGGGCTCATTAGAAACTCTCAAGGAATAAAAGAGCCACCATATTTTAAAGACAATCCTTTGAAGCATGACCCTACAAAGGATCAAGCCGCACGGAGAAAAGGGAAGTCTCCCCTTTGCATCTTGAATTAGATTTTCCCAAATGGAGGGGTCCAAGCGTCGAGAGCGACCTTAGCCATTAGGTGTTCTCCTTCCAATTTTTTAGGATTTGTAAATCCAATGACTATTAGAGATTACTCCTCGGGGCTAGCCTGACCCCCGAGCATTGTAGGGCACATATTTCCCTATTAATTACAAAGAATGTCATTCTTACTATATGCTTCTCTTCTTGTTATTCATATCTAAACCTTATTAATAACCATGTTTAAGCAAACGTTTTCAAAATGCGTCAAAGTAATCAAACTGCACCATTAACCAAAATAAAAGTCAAATCCATCATCACTGATGACTAGAAGCACAAAAAAAAGCTTTACCTTGTCATAAATAAAGTTGTGTTTTGCTAATGTTGTGCAAAAAGAAAACAAAAATAAAAAGAAGCCCATAGAAGCTAAAGGCCAAAAAGAGAGGGCAAGATACCCGCTAGGAAACCCGAACAACCATAAAGGGTAGCCTAGGCAAAAATTAGGGTTACAAAATAAAGTTCGCTAGGTTTCCCAAAGCAAGAAAAAAGATACCTAGACAAAAGTTAGGACAAAACAAAACACAACATCCTAGACTGAAAACCCAAAGGGTGGACTAGGGAAGTCAATCAGTTATAGCAAGCGCCATAGAATAAGACGCCACTCCATAAATAAAATGTTGTTTAAATTAGCCTAAACACTCTAACCAACCTTGGCTAGTCGTGCTTGCAAAAACCATTTTTTTGTCAAAATGAAACACTTCCAAAACACAAGCCCTTGAATTAAATATCTTCTTCCTTCTTTTCTCTTGACCCTTACCACTACGGCTTTCTAGTAAGTAGTAGGGAAATGTGGATGTCGCCGCCGTCCGTTCCGACGTCCAGGGACATCTCGAACGTTTAATGCGAGCAGTTGCGGAAAGATGGTTTAGACTCGCGTTTTTTGTTTAAAATATGTTCATTGCTTCCGAGGTGCTCAACAACTGAAATATCCTCTAATAGAAGCAAGGTTTTCGAAAAAGGGGTTCTTTTGGAGTCGCCACCAATGTTTTGACCTTAAACATTGGAAAAGGAAAAAAATGTTGATTTTAAGAAAAACCGCACTTTGCCATTATAACCAGAGTTGGGTAAGGGAGTTAGTTACATGTGGGGAAGGTGTTAGCACCCCACAACACCCCTATCGGGTTCCCTATGATGGATTAATTCATTTTAGTAGAGATTACAAGAAATTACGCTATTACCTTATTTTATTCGTACAATAAATATGGCTATCTACATGATTTTATTTACATTTCATAAAGCAATAAATAAAGCAGTAAAAGAGAAGAGATTTGAGAAGAACCTCCGTAGCAAGCTTTATATAGCAACTCTTTTACAAAAAGGACGCATTTCGGCAGTCCCTTGCTCTACAACGACTCTCCTCACGACAAAACTCGACTCAACTAAGATTTTCTAGAAGAATCGAATGCCAGAATATAATTCCTTAACTGATTGTTACCTATATCAGGCAATCAGAAAGATCATTCGAAAGAGGGAGAGAAGTAGACAAGTGCTCTGAGTTGTCTGGGGTGTGGAAAATGAGCAAATGAGCCTCCTATTTATAGTTTTCGCTGTCTGGCACATCTGGGACGGCCGTCTGGGCCAGGACGACCGTCTGGGGTGGGACGGTCGTCCCACTTGCATTTTTAACACAGAGCCAGCACCCCTGGAACTTGGGACGGCCGTCCCACATGTGGGACGCGCGTCTCACTTGTCCTAGGTTAGTTGGGACGGCCGTCCCAACTCTGGGACGGGGGTCTCGACCTGTTTTGTCCAGTTTTTGCGTTCTGGGACCCCGGGAAACTTTCCTTGCTTTTTTTGGACATTGGTTGATGCCGATATGTGTCCGTTGAAGCTTTATCTTCATATAGGAAGTCTTCTTGGCCTTCATTAAGATGTCGGGCGAGCTTTATCTTCGTGTAGGGAGTCTCCTTAGCTTTCGTCGGGTGACTGGGTGAACTCTATGTTGTTACGAGAGGTCTCCTTTTCTTTTATTAAGAAGCCGGGCAAAATTAGGGGTCTACAACTGCCCCCCCTTCACCTACCTAGCTAATTTGTTGGCTTGATATGCCGACAAAATTAGTTGGTAGGGGAAGGAGTTAACCCTTTTGCCCGGTCATCCTTCGGATGCTGCTCCTTGCTGATCCTTTGGATGATAAATATTTTGATAGGTACCAACCCCTATCTGGTTTTGAGCCTTCTTATATAAGGCTCTGGTGAGTATTTACCCTTCACTAGGTATAAGTCTGTATTTTACTAGACTTTAGTGAGTACCTACCCCCACTAGGTATGAACCTTGTTTTGCAAGGTTTTGGTGAGTATTTACCCTCACCTGGTATGAGTTCGCATTTTGCTAAACTCTTGTGGGTACTTACTTCCGAGGTGCTCAACAGTGAACTATCCTCTAATAGAAGCAAGGTTTTTGCACCCGTTTTTTGTAATGCTTCTGGTGAGTATTTTACTCTACCCGATGCATTTTGCTAAGTTTTCTGATGAGTACCTACCCTCATCTGGTATAAACCTTATTTTTTATAAGGCTTTGGTGAGTACCTACCCTCACCTGGTACTAATCTGCATTTTGACAAACTCTTGTGGGTACCTACCCTCACCTGGTATGAATCTGCATTTTGACAGACTCTTGTGGGTACCTACCCCACACCTGGTACGAATCTGCATTTTGACGAGACTCTTGTGGGTACCTACCCCCACCTGGTACGAATCTGCATTTTGACAGACTCTTGTGGGTACCTACCCCCACCTGGTACGAATCTACATTTTGACAGACTCTTGTGGGTACCTACTCCCACCTGGTACGAATCTGCATTTTGACAGACTCTTGTGGGTACCTACCCCCACCTGGTGCGAACCTTATTCTATAGGGTTCTTGAGATGTTCTCAAAAAAAAAATCCTTATCGGATTTTTGGAGGAGTGGCAGCGACTTACTGTCTTTGATCATGCGCTTATTCCATGGGGAATATTTGATTTTTCTTTTTGACTTTTCTGTCTTAGTCATCCAGCTTTGCTGAAGATTTTTGTTTCTGGCTATTTCTTTTTTAGCCATCCGGTCTTGTCGGGGATTTTTTGATTTCGTCTTTTCTTTTTAGCCATCCGGTCTTGGCGGGGATTTTTGTTGATTATCTCTCTTTTTTTTAGGCAGGAATCCTCTGGGGATTTGGACTTTCTATTAATTGTGCCTCTTGAGTAGGCGGAAATCCATTTGGGAGATTTTGTTGATTTTTGTTGGTTGTGCCTCTTGATTAGGCGGATGCTTCACTAGTGATGAAGACTTTTATATTTTGGGCTTGTATTACCTCTTGCATAAGTTGATTTCCCGTTCCTTGGGGATATAAGCTCTTTGCTCATCTTTAGAGCATGCAGATGCTTTTTGGAAGTGAAGGCTTTCCGTTTCACTGGGGATATCCGTCTTTGGGCGTTATGAGCGATTAACTCCCTGTGGATATAATTTTATAGTTTGCCTTTGTTGTAGGCTCAGTGGGGTAGTTTTCTTGTTGATGATCCACTGGGGAATCGATTTCATTCCAGAGATCTATTTTGAATTGCCCCCTGGTGATATGGAGGGTTTGACTTCGTTTTCTTTGATGGACTCTTATGTAGTCCTTATTCTCCTTCGGGGAATGAAGCGGAGACTCTTGCTGAATTTTCTTTGACGACTCATGTGATGATGAAGCTGAGTCGCGAAGTAGTCTTTTTGTTTTGCCTCTGGAATAGGCAAGGATCCTCTTGGGGATGATCAAGCCTTTCCATTGGCTTTTCCTCTTTGTTGATGTCTTCTTGTAGAAGGTTGATGGTTAGAGCTATTTTCTTTGAAGCTTCTTATTTTGCTGAAGTGGTTTTGATTCTGCCTTTTTCTTTCGCGATTTTATCGTGAGTTATTTGAAATCCGGCTTTTTAATATATCACGTGTGCCTTTTTAATTTTGTACACGTGGGCTTTTTGGAATGTAAACAGAAACAACAAATTTTATTTATTACTTCGCTTTTTGTGGTACATTCAAGCATTTTTTTTTAAAATACTAAAAACTATTAAAAAACTACTCCTAGTCCTCTGCCTCGGGGCTGGAATGGGAGGATGGTGCTGGTGAAGGAATGCGGCGGAGCAAGCGGCGCTGGAACCTCGCCTGAGTCTGGACCAAGCCTTCTATCTGGCGGTTCGTCCTGTCTTGCCTCATAGTCAGTTGGCTAAACTACTGACGTATGAACTGGAATTCTCCTTCCATATAGGCGTGCTCATCATCCAGGCGTCGGTACAGGCCGGCGAAGTCAGGATCGTAGGACTGCTGATGGGACTCCGAAGTCGTAGGGATGTCCTGCGGTGTATCGAAGTCACGCATATCCACCGAAAATGAGATGATGGGGTTTAAGATAAACCCTATTCCTTGCCTGCTGAGGATGTTCATGTGGGCCAACATCGCGCCATTGATCGGCTCTGGTTGGAGGCTAGTCGGGATGTCTTCTCCGTCGGTACAGCCCCAATACTCAGATAGAGGGGTGAGAAAAGGAGCTATTATGATGGCTCCTGCTGGACCACGAGTTCCGTAGTCCTTAATAGCTTTCAGAAAAGCATAGCCGGGGTTGCACCTATGCCCCTGATGCATGCAGTAGACGATGAAAAGGTCGGCTAATGTTACCTTCCCTTGGCTCTCTTTCCTGCTATGTATGGTCCCGGCTAGCAGCTTATGGCATATGCAAAGCGGGGGAGAGAAGGATGCCCCTTTCAAGTGTGTTGGCAAGGTGTGAGCTTCAGTGACCTCTTTCCACATGTTGGTGGTAGTGAGGGTAGTTGGCTTCTCGAGATATGCCGCCCTATACTCCGGCGTCCTTGTGTCTGGCCTCTGACAGAAGCCCATGATGACATTGAAGTCATATAGGAAAGTGGTCTGGTAGGCACCGTCCATCCAGTAAGAGACGGCTTGAGTGGGCGGCACTCCGGGCATGGTAGAAGGCATTTTGACCAGATTGACCGAGGCAAGGAATTCCATCGTAGTAGTACGGTGGATCCGGGTCGGTGGCTCGCGGAGTAGAAAGTCCCATCCTATGTTGTGGATGAACCTTCTGACGTCTTGATCCCATCCGAACATAGCCAGGATTTCAAAATCCAGACGCAGCATGGGATACCAGGAGGATTGCTGGATATTCGCCAATCTTTGTTGGTGTGGCTCTGTCAGCAAATTGTTGGTAACAGTAGTTCCTCCGGCAGCGGGTCTGGTGCGCTTTCTCCTGGATGAGGCTTCTCCTCGTTCCATTGTCGGTTCTTACTTGCTTAAGAGTGCTAGGAGAGTGTAGAAAGGGAGGAAAAGCAAGATAGGAAGCTTGGAATGGGGTTCTAGAGCCAAAACCCGTGCCCCACATATATAGGTCGCGCATGGAGGTTTGGGACGGCCGTCTGGGTTGGGACGGCCGTCTCAATTGAATTTTCTGCACATGGGTCACCAGCTGAAACGTGGGACGGCCATCTCGCCTGGGACGCGCGTCCCAATTGAACTTAGGCCACTTGGGACGGCCGTCTCGACTTTGGGATGGCCGTCTCGAGCTTCCTGGACTGGTTTTTTGTTTTTTTGAGTTGATTTTCGTGTTTTTTGATGAAACTGAAGATAGGATTCCCTTCATTTATGCTTAAATGCATGTAATGTTTCATGATATGCATCTTATGATCTATTTTAGTTAATATTTCAAAAGTTTTAACTGATGTGCTTTGACTTCGGGCGCATTCTTGCTATTGTGCCTTTATGTCATCTTGTTTCTTGATCAACAAGCTAAGCTGTACTAATTTGCCGTCACAGACTTTTTCTTGCTATTTGCCGAAGAGCAATCTTTTGTTCGTAGGGCAACTGCCATATCAATGCCCTCCTTCCTTTCCTTAGCCTTCCTATTGATCACTATGTTTCCACATTCCCCTTTATTACTTGAATACTTTATAGTGAAATGGTAAAGAGAAGAGAAAGAAAAGGATTTACAACAAAGGCTTGTGTTTTAGAGGGATATTTTTTGTAATAGAGGTTTTTGTAAGAATGGCTAGCCAGGGTTAGTCTGTGTTTAGGCTAGTTTAGATAAACATTTCATTCTTATGATGTGGCGTCGTTGTTTACTGATTTATGGCGCCCTTTTGTGATTGACTAACTTCCCTAGTCCGCCCTTTCGGGTTTTCAGCCTAGGATGTTGTGCTTATGTCCTAACTTTTGTCTAGGTTTCCTTTTTATATTTATTTTTTAGGAATACCTAGCGGACTTTTCATAACCCTAACTTTTTCCCAGGCTACCCTTTATTATTGTTCGGGTTTCCTGCCGGGTTTACCCTAACTTTTGTGCAGCCCCCTTTGTGGGTTTCCCGCCGGGTATTTTGCCCTTTTATTTTCTTGTCTTGGCCTTTGGCCTTGACGGGCATTGCTTTTTTGTATACATCTATATTTTTTTTTTTTTGCACAACATTGTTGAAACTTGATTTTATTGAGATAAATTTTATCCGTGTTTCTAGTTAATCAATCGTATTTGACTTTGCTTTGTGACGCGTTGATTGTTCTGACGCATTTTGGAACAAAACGTTTATCTAAACTTTGTTTATTAAAAAAAATGGGGTATAGACATATTTAGCAAGAAAAGAAGCAAATAGTAAGAATAGCATTCTTTTGTAATTTCGGAGAAATGTGTGCCCTAGAGATGCTCGGGGGCTGGGCATACCCCGAGGAGTGATCTCTAATAATCACTAGGTTTACATCCCTTAGAATTGGAAGAAGGACACCTAATGACTAACACTACCCTTTGCGCTAATACCCCTCCTTTTTGGAATATCGTCTTCGAGGGGTAAGACTTCCCTGTTTTCCATATGGTTTGATCTTTCGTGGGGTCATACCCTAAACCATACTTTAGAGGATTATCTTTGAAATCTGGTGGCTCTTTTATTCCTTGAGCATTCTTTCCGAGCCCCTGTCCTGGGCAATATCCATATCTTTTCATCATATGGGCCACCTTTGTATTACCAGGGAGTCTTTCTATGTTGGCAATTTCGAGTGCTTGAAAAGATGTTTCAAGAGCCTCTTCAGCCGCATCCACATATGGTTGGATAGACGGTTTGCTAATTAGAAAGTCTTCTTCAGCTTGAACTGTGACTAGTTTATCATTTGTCACAAACTTGACTATCTGGTGAAGCGTTGAAGGTATTGCCTTAGCGCTGTGAATCCAAGGTCTACCAAGGAGACAACTATATGCTGGCGTGATATCCATCACGTGGAAGTCTATGTTAAAAATAGTAGGACCAATTTGAATTGGTAGACTAATCTCTCCTACTACTTCTCTTCTTGACCCGTCAAAGGCTCGAACAATTGTATTACTCGGGCGCATGTGGGTTCCTTGCACTATTATCTTGCCAAGTGTGCTTTTAGGCATGACGTTTAAGGATGACCCATTATCCACAAGAACTTTGGAAATGAGATATTCCTTGCATTTGACAGAGATATGCAAGGGCTTGTTATGATTTGACCCTTCTAAAGGGAGTTCTTCATTGGTGAAGGTAAGATGATTATTGGCTGTAATATTACCAATAATTCCTTCAAACTTGTCTTGGGATATTGCATGCGGAACGAATGATTCATTCAAAACCTTTAACAGTGTGTTTCGGTGCGGTTCCGAACTCATTATGAGTGATAACAAGGTTATCTTAGCAGGAGTGCGATTGAGTTGATCGATGATGGAGTACTCGCTTTGTCTTATGTACTGGAGTAACTCATATGTCTCCTCCTTGGATTCCTTTTCTTCTTCGGCTTTATTTTTCACTTTATCTTTAGGAATATTATCTTGTAATTCCTTGGGGGAATATATTCTTCCGCTTCTCGTCATGCCCCTAATACCGGCTATGTTGGAGATATCTTGATTGACTGACGATTCTTCTGAGTATCTCCAAGGTACAACTTTATTTGATGAATAAGGGAAAGGCCGAGGCACGAATAAACGTAAAGGTGTTATTGCCTCTTCCCTTTTATCGATTGGAATAACCAACGGTGCTTGTTTATTATCATCTTTGGGTCTATCGACCGTTGTAGAGATTTTGATGACGAAAGGCTTCTTTTCCATTTATTCTGATTTGTGGAAAGCACATCAATTAATCCTTCCTTTTTATTATCTTTGTTATTAAAATGAGGAGGGATGTATGAATGTATGCAACTTATGAATGCAATAGACAGTTTAAGGAAAAAAACTTTTTATTTCAACTAGAAAGTGTTTATCCTTCTATACAATGCTTTGAAGCAAGTGTTGACAAAAACGGAGAAGCTTGAAGAATCCTAAAGGTAAATTAGGCTTTCTTCGTAATTCATCTTCAGCTGTTCTCACATGGCTTCTGAGCGTCTTGATTTGCTCATGTACCGCCTGGCTCATATCTTCATTATATCGACGAGCCTCTTTTATCTTTTCTTCTTGATGAACGATCAAGGCATGTTGTTGGTCAGACCTCTCTATTACTTGGTCTCTTTCACGAAGCAATTGACCATATTGAGCTAATCCATCTCTTTCTTTATCATGTAGCTCCTCTAGGTCTTCTCTGTATCTTTTAGCGGTTTCCCACCACTTTTGTGCTTCTGACCGAGTTTCTGTTAGGTCATCCTGTATTAACTTGATCGTTTTTGCCTGTTCTGCAAGCGCACTCTCAAGATGTGCTATTTCATCACTCATATCCCGGAATAGACTATCTTGTTCAAGCCTTGGAATTTTCATTGCTTGTTTAGTCTCTTCTTGATATTCAGCACAATCATTCTTAAGGCGCTCTATTTCATGGTCCTTCTTTTTACATTTCCTTTTTAGACCATTTATTATAAGGGTTGTTTCTTGCTCTTTTTCTTCGAAGGCCCTTAGCTGAGCCTCCATGACTTCAACCCTTTTATTTAAGGCATTGACCTGCAATTGTAGCTCTTCATTGACTAACGTTGTAGTGATTGTGGTAGATGGTTAGGGTATCCCTCTATTTTTCATCCATTCTTCATATTCATGGGACGTAATACCTGAACCTTTCCAAGTTCTTTGTCTCCCATATAGATTGGTCTTTCCCATGCTTTCCGGACGACGGATACTTCTTCAAAGCTATGGGAATAATGGCACAGACTCAGCCCTCTGAGCTCTTCTTGAGTTGGCACAGTCTGGGTTCTCATGAGTTGTCTCATAGCTATTTTAGGAGAATAAGCTATACAACCCCTGAGGCCTAGTAATGGTATGCTTAGGTAATCTCCGCATCGTACAAGAATATAACCGAGTCGGAACCAAGGGCAAACCCATGATACATGCTCCATGTTCCAGTTTTCTAACTCGGTTTTCCACTCTAAAGCTTGACGATGTTGAAGAGGGATTTTTGAAAAACTCCTTAAAGGATCGGGGAATACGCCCATGTGACTTGAAGCGTAGAAGTGAGTGACGCCCCATACGTATAGCAATGAAGTGCAGCATCTAAGTGTTTTTCCCTGTTTCTATCGGCAAAAATCTACTGAAAGCAGGGTATCAGCAAGAATTGCAGGTATAGGACTCTTAGAATATATATCTCAGGCAAAGAATGCATCCATTGCAGCATGATCCACAATGTTCACATGAAATGGGAATAGTATGATTCCGAACATTGCTAATGCTAGAGCTTTGTTAAAGGTAGACCAATCTCCCTTTTCAGCCAAAGAGATTAAGTGGTCTTCTATTGTGGACATTTTCCAACCTCGGATGTTCCCTTTTCCCTCTAGGATGGATTGATGAGGAGGCAGTCGTATGATAGTAGCAACCTTACTCACGGCCACTTATACTCCTGAGCAGACATAGACCCCGACTGATTGAGGCCATCTAACCATGAGTTCATATTCTTCTAAGGTTGGTACTAAGTCAAACTGCGAGAACTCAAAGCAGTGTAGATCGGGATTCCAAAAGTGGACCAATGCTCTAACAAAGATTGGATCAATGCTGATTTTTAGGAGGTCAAGAATTCTTCCATAAGACTTCTCAAAATTAGCAATGACCTCCGACGACATATATGTACTCAACTGCCTTAACTTCTCTACACGGCATAGAAGGATTTCCACTTTCTTTAACTGTCTATTACTGGATCCCTCCATTATCTAAAAGAAATGAAAAATGCATGATATGAGGATGAGCTCTTGTAAATGCATGCATGTAAGTGTTTGTTTTTCTAAATATTATCATGCTTTATTTTTAATATGATACATGGTAATACTTGGTTTTTCTTAAGAAACAAAACTATCTATATGGATGTTTATGGATTTTGATGAAGAGAGTCCTATTTTCTTCTCTTATTATTTTTATGAACAAAAGTTGTATTAATTGTAAGACCTTTATCAAAAATTTTTTTTTATTATAGGAAGTATTTTTATGGATTTGAATTGTTTTTATGTTTTTTATGACCCTTTATCTCTTCTGTCGGTCAACGTGGCTACTTAGCTTGCAAAGAACCTGAAACCAGGCTAGCTTAACTGAAGACTATCCGAGATAAAGGTGGTCTTATCTTATCACTTTTTGATTTTTTAGGGTTTTTCATTTTTGTTTGTTATATGATTACCCTATGCTAATGCATCAATACAAATGCAGCAAACAAATGCACACACATTTCATTCACCCACGAGCAGAGCCACGCTTATTTAATCACGAGGTAGGGTTTTCCTGTAGAAACGTGCTTGGTTTGGGTGGTTCTAAACTGTTCTCACCAAGGCCAAAGGTCCCCAAGGTGCCCCCATTATAGGGACCTCTCAATCTCTCGGTCCTTGGGTCATGCACGGAACTCCGTGTCGACATCCTTAGACCAAAAGAAAAGAGTTATCACCTTGAGTTGGTGGTTTCCGACAACGGTTGTAACCCCGTGTGCCAACAAGCCGGTCGTATCTGCCACCCACTCCCTATAGGTATTCACTCTTGCCTCCGGGTATAGAGGGACTGTTGTGTGCAAGGGTTTTTTGTGTGCAATTTATATTTCAGACAATTTGCAGAAAATAATCATACAACAATTATTAAAGCCATACAATAAAACATACGGAAAAGGGTAAAGGCGTAATTTCAAATCTTTACTTAGTTTGAATTTTATCCGTCACTAAATGGGATCAACTCTCTAGCTTCCCCAGTGGAGTCGCCATCTGTCGCCGCCGTCCGTTCCGACGTCCAGGGACATCTCGAACGTTTAATGCGAGCGGTTGCGGAAAGATGGTTTAGACTCACGTTTTTTGTTTAAAATATGTTCATTGCTTCCGAGGTGCTCAACAACTGAACTATCCTCTAATAGAAGCAAGGTTTTCGAAAAAGGGGTTCTTTTGGAGTCGCCACCAATGTTTTGACCTTAAACATTCGAAAAGGAAAAAAATGTTGATTTTAAGAAAAACCGCACTTGGCCATTATAACCAGAGTTGGGTAAGGGAGTTAGTTACGTGTGGGGAAGGTGTTAGCACCCCACAACGCCCCTTTTGGGTTCCCTATGACGGATTAATTCATTTTAGTAGAGATTACAAGAAATTACACTATTACCCTATTTTATTCGTACAATAAATATGGCTATCTACATGATTTTATTTACATTTCATAAAGCAATAAATAAAGCAGTAAAAGAGAAGAGATTTGAGAAGAACCTCCGTAGCAAGCTGTATATAGCAACTCTTTTACAAAAAGGACGTGTTTCGGCAGTCCCTCGCTCTACAACGACTCTCCTCACGACAAAACTCGACTCAACTAAGATTTTCTAGAAGAATCGAATGCCGGAATATAATTCCTTAACTGATTGTTACCTATATCAGGCAATCAGAAAGATCATTCGAAAGAGGGAGAGAAGTAGACAAGTGCTCTGAGTTGTCTGGGGTGTGGAAAATGAGCAAATGAGCCTCCTATTTATAGTTTTCGCTGCCTGGCACATCTGGGACGGCCGTCTGGGCCGGGACGGCTGTCTGGGGTGGGACGGCCGTCCCACTTACATTTTTAACACAGAGCCAGCCCCCTTGGAACTTGGGACGACCGTCCCACATGTGGGACACGCGTCTCACTTGTCCTAGGTTAGTTGGGACGGCTGTCCCAACTCTGGGATGGGGGTCTCGACCTGTTTTGTCTAGTTTTTGCGTTCTGGGACCCCAGGAAGCTTTCCTTGCTTTTTTCGGACATTGGTTGATGTCGATATGTGTCCGTTGAAGCTTTATCTTCATATAGGAAGTCTTCTTGGCCTTCATTAAGATGTCGGGCGAGCTTTATCTTCATGTAGGGAGTCTCCTTAGCTTTCGTCGGGTGACTGGGTGAACTCTATGTTGTTACGAGAGGTCTCCTTTTCTTTTATTAAGAAGCCGGGCAAAATGAGGGGTCTACAGTGGAGATAGTAATCAATAGGAGGATTGACATCCCCAAGGAAAGGGAGGAGTGCACTGACATGGCAAGTCGCTCTACAATCAACAAAATCATTCTTCGGTCATGAAAAAATCGAGACGGCAAAATTGGTTTAGCCTATCATGTCAACAAAGCACATAACGACAGAAGTTCATCAGAAGTAAAAGCACATTGGTTAATCCTTTTGAAAAATTGAAATAGTATTATAGGATGCATATCACGAACATTGCATACATGCATAGGGTTCTTTCTCTAAAAAAGAAAAGAGAAAAGAGAAATGAGAAAAATAAAAATAAAAAATAATGTCTGCTAGAGGATTCTTAGGCAAAAGTTAGGGTAGCCCGCTAGATCGAAAACCTGCAAAAGGCGCTCTAGAAAAAAGTTAGGGCATTCATAAAAAAGGAAAAAGTTCGTTAAGATATCCTAGGCAAAAATTAAGGCAGCCCGATAGACCGAAAACCCCAAAAAGGGCGGTCTAGGCAAAAGATAGGGCTAAACCAAAAAATGAATAAAAGAGAGGGGTATTTCATCATAATCATAAAAAGTCCAGTAGGGGAATGCCAGTCACTTTTCCAGATGCATCGATCAAAAAGAATAGATTGCATTTAGGACATCCACGCACAAGTAGTCGCACAAAACGAATTTGTCAAGATAAAAAATGAAAGAAATAAAAATTACTTTAGATAAAAAACAAAAAAACAAAAACATTCATGCATATAAGGAGACTAGCTCCATGTTTGTGATTGGAAATAGGATCACCGAGACCAAGTCTCCAAATAATGCCCTCAAGAAAACAGAGCAAGTCATCAATCAAGCGACTCAACAGAATAAAAGCTTCCGAAAATCAAGAGCTCCAGCTACCATCATTCTACCCAAAAAAAGAAGGCACATATAAGAAGTCTTCAAACATTTCTCTCCCTCAAGAAAGAAGAGCGAGTTGTCATCATCAAATAAGCTCAGAAGAAATAAGAAGCTTCCAGAAGCCAAAGCTCCAGTCATCATTTTTCTACCCAATAAAAGAGGGCACAATCATCGGACATCATAAAAGAAAAGCCAACGGAAAGGTTTAGTTATCCCCAAGCGGATCCTTGCCTACTCTAGAGGCAACATAAAATTTACCCTGTGGCTCAGCATCGCCACCACATGAGTCATCAAACACACTCACCCAAAGTCTCCTCCACACTCCCCAATGGAGAATAAAGGCTTCAAGAGCCCACCATCATCAACAGTCAAAAGAGTCCAAATCTCCATACCATCAAGGGCTCAACAAAATAGAAAAAAAGAAGAAAACCCTTGCATATCCAAAAGAGAAGACCGAATAAAATCCCCTAAGGGACCATACCAAAAGTCTACAAAAAAGAATCAGAAATTCCCATCCCCCAGTGGAATAAGAGCTTCACAAGTTTAGCTTGCATCACATTAATCAAGGAGCCAGGACTCCATCCTAGAAAAGAAAAATCAAATCCCCAGGAAGTCGACAATCCCCTGGTGGATCATCAAAGAAAACTTTATCCCCTAGTGGACCCCCCAAACAAGAAGGAAAAAAGTTTGCGCGCATAAAAGAGACTAAAAAGTAAAAAGGCTTACGCATTACCCCCATAAAATAGCCAGATTTAAAAATCGCGATAAAAAAGAGATAAATTGCGGAAAAAGGCAAAATCAAATAAAAATCCTAACTTTTAGGAAATCAATAAAACCCCACTCACCTCAGAAAAAGGGAAAATCAACAAAAAGGAATCGGAAATTTCATTCCTCCTAATAGAATAAGAGCATCACAAAAGCCAGCTCGCACCCATATCAATTAAAGAGCCGAGACTCCATTCCCCCAAAGGGCTACCAAAATCTGACCCCCAGGAAGTCAACCATGTTAGAAATGTAGGCTGAGATCAAGAGGGGGGGGGTGAATTGATCTTTGAAAGATTTTCGAGATTTACAGATTATCTATTTCAAAGATTAAGAATTCTAACCAGTTCTTGAATCAAACACAGCAAACAATCAAAGTAAAGGCAGTGACAGAATTAAAGAGAGAAAGGTTTAGAAAGATACAACCAAGATTTAAACTGGTTCACCCAATCCAGGGCTACGTCCAGTTTCCAGCCAAATTCCAGCTGGGTTCCACTAGATTGAACGTTTTACAGATTACAACTTCAATCCCACACTCAATCTACCACAAGAACCAAAATTCCAATCCTTGCACCTAAACCTTCACCAAGAACCAATTTCCAGTTATTGACCAACCCAGGTTTATACAGCTCTGCAGAATGAGTTTCTTCTCCAAAAGAATGCAAATATTGCCTCAAGAAAGAACTTTTAAGAACTTCACAAAACTAGCGTGATTCTCTCTTGAAAGTAGAACTTATGATTGCTTGATTGATTGCCAAAAGATGTGTTTCAAAAGGTTCAAGCAATTCTGTTTTTATAGAAGATTTTCCAAACTACTGGTTTATTTAATCTGTTAAAATAATCTTTTAATCTGTTAAAAGTCTTGTTTTAATCTGTTAAAACTTCTTTTAATCTGTTAAAATGTTCTTGATTATTTTCCGATTTGTTTTAACTGATACGACAACGTTTATATCAATTAAAACTCTTTGTAAAAAATCTTCCAAATTGTTTTAATCGATTGTTTCCTCTTTCAATCGATTAAAATACAGTTTAAACATTCTCATAAAATTTTTTAAGTGATTTTAATCGATAACAATCTGTTTTAATCGATTAAAACACTTTGGAAAAAATTCACTTAGTTATTTTAATCGATTGAAACGCATTTTAATCGATTAGAATTCTGCCAAAAGATTTCATAAAACTTTCTAAGTTATTTTAAGCTGATAGCAAGCTTGTTTTAATCGATTAAAACATTCGGAAAAACCTCTTAGTTGTTTTAATCGATTATTTCAGCATTTGTATCGATTAAAATACTGACGTAACAACTTTCAAAACACTTCAAGTTATTTTAATCGATTATTTCGAGTTTGTATTGATTAAAATTCTCGCGGAATACTTTTCAAAATTTTCTAAGTCATTTTAATCGATTATATCAATTCTATATCGGTTAAAATATCGCGTGAAGGTTTTCAAAAATCCTTCTAATGAAAACAATCGATTATTTCAAAAACATATCAGTTAAAAACCTGTTACAAAAGTGTTAAGAACATTTTAGTTGATAAAACTCATATACTATTAGTTAAAATAGTTACTTCAAAAACCTTTTAACAAAATACTTTGTTTTTAACCGTTTAAACACGTTTTAGAGGCATTTGAAAAATATTTTAAATGAAGAGACCTCATGCAGCAGAGAGATAAAAATGATTATACCTAAGTAAAGATGTAGACTCACTAATCACACTACCCTTTATCTAAGTGACCTTTGACCGCAGCAAAGTAGCCTTTGACTTCATTTTGACTTCATCAAATCAACAAGATCTTTGCTAAAGTAATTCAATAAGATCTTCATCACTTTCAAACCAATTCCCTGGTGGATCAATAAAAAAGAAATATCATCCCCAGTGAGCCTACTACAAAGGCAAAACTTCATATTCATCCTCAGAATGTCATTTTCCTACACATAGGCAAGACCTGGCAAGCAAGAGCCTGCATCCCCATAAGGGAATATCAGCCTAGTCAGAGGCAAAATAAAATGCAGCCAAAAGTCTTCACTTCTGATGAAACATCTGCCTACTCAGAGGCATTACCAGAAACTCAACGAAGTATCTGCCTGCTCAGAGGCACCATCAAAATCAACAAATTTTCGATGGATATCTGCCTACTCAAGAGGCGTCACCAAGATCAACAAATCCCCACAGGATTCCTGCCTACCTAAGAGGCACTCATCAAAAATCCCCAACAACCAGCAAAGTCGGATGACCACTACCAAAGGATCAAAACAAAGAATCCCCAGCAATCGACAAGTTGGATGACCACCGTAAGGGTCAAGATAATCCCCAGCAAAAACCAGATGACTACTCCAGAAAAGTCAAAAATAAATATTAAAAAGCAAGAGAATGCATCTCAGCACAAGCGCATGATCAGAATCAGTAACCCGCCACCACAGCCAAATGGTCAGCTACCGTATCGAAGGAGCATCTTGAGGCACCTAACCAGATGAGGGTTCGTACTCATCAACCAAGGGGTCAGCTACCGCATCAAAGGAGCATCCTAAGGTTTCTCACTAGGCACATGAGCTACAAAGCAGTAAGCCACCACCACCACTCCTACGAAGTGGATTGTACCAGCTCGATGGGGGATTCATACCCATCAACTTGCGCGTAAAGTACTCATGATCGGCGCATGAGCTACTGAGAAGTAAGCCGCCACCACCACCAGTCTTACGTAGTGGACTGCACCAGCCTGATGGAAGGTTTATACCCATCCAGTCCTACACACAGCGGACTGTAACTACCAACCTAATGTGGGGTTTATACCCATCCAGTCCTATGCACAGCGGACTGCAACTACCAGCCTGATGGGGGGTTTATACCCATCAACCAAAGGATAGGCTACCGTCAGAAGGAGTATCCTGAGGTTCTATCATGTGTCAACCAAAAGGATCGGCTACCGTCAGAAGGAGCATCCTAGAGGCGCACAACACATTCTTTTCCGAAGGGATCAGCTACCTTCAAAAGGAGCATCCCGGAGGCATACACTTTTTCCCAAGAAGATCAGTCGCCACAAGATGGAGCATTCAAAGGGTAACCGGGCAAGAGGGTTAACTCCTTCACCCTCCAGCCGATCTTCTTGGCACAATAGGCCAACAGTCGGCTAGTCAGGTGAACGGGGGGCAGGTGTAGACCTTAAATCTTGCTCGGCCTCAAAATAAGAGCAGAAGACCTCCTATTCGAAGATGGACAGAGCCTAAAAAGCCACTAGGAGAGACTATTAGGCCCCATATTAGAGTAGGAAGGATTTTCTATACAAAAATAAGGATTTTCGCCTTCAAGGGTCGAGACCGCCGTCTCGTTAGGCGAGACCACCGTCTCGCCACTTACCATTGACGAGACCCCCCTCTTGTTTGGCGAGAAGTCCTTCTTGCCACTTGGCAAGTCGAGATCGCCGTCTCGCCAAACGAGACCATCGTTTCGCCACTTAATCAAGTCGAGACCGTCATCTCGACCTGACAGGCACGAATCCCTATAAATAGGGGGTGCTCTTCCCTTCATTTCACACACTTCTTCCACCTTTCCTCCTACAATTTCTCAAAATTTTTCTCCTAGAGCCCCTCCGAAGCATTTCTGGAGTTTCTGAGTGTTTAAGAGAGCTTTTTATAGCGTTTTCAAGAGAGAATTCGATGTTGTAAGAGCAAAGGGCTGCCAAAACGCACACTATTTTTACGGGAATTAATCAAAAGCTCGCTTCGGAGGTTTCTTCACTATCTCCTTCTCTTTTATTGTTCTTTTTACTTATATTAAATTGCATAATAGTTATTAGGATCATGTAGTCATCATTTTAATTCTGCAAATAAAAGGGTAAAAGCGTCATTTCAAAAGTTTATTTATAAAATAACTGGCCTGTCATAGGGAACCCGAAAGGGGCGTCGTAAGGGAACTAATACCTCCCTTACACGTAACTAATTCCCTTACCCAACTCTGGTTTTAAACACAAAAGTTGGTTTTTTCTAAGAAACCAACGCTTTTTTCTCCCCTTTTTCGATGTTTCTAGTAAAAACATCGGTGGCGACTCCATAAGAATCCTCTCAATCTTGCTCTTAGGTCAGCCCGGTTATCGAACGACCTAAAGGCGTTGTAACTCCACCCATAATTAAATGCGAAAAACGGAAAGTCGGGACCATCACGTCGCTCCGACCGCCTCTTTTGACGGCGACGACAGTAGGTTCTAACTGTTCTCACCAAGGTTAGGTTCCCAAGGTGCCACCATTATCGGGACCCTTCAATCTCTCAGTCTTTGAACCATGCATGGAAAAAAGACCTTGTCGACATTCTTAGACCAAGAGAAGAAGGTTATCACCTTGAGTGGTTGTTGAATTATTAGCAAGTGTACCAAAATTATCAATCGCAGTATAGTATTTCGATTAAATAAAAGTCAATCCCACGAGGAACGGTTTCAGTGGATATTCCCAATTTTATGCTTACTAAGTATATTAAAACAGAATGGGTTTTGCAATAAGAGTTGAATTGAAATTAAATGACAAAGAACTGTAAATTGTTGAGAAAATATCAATTAAAGGTACTTAGGATTGACTTCCTTCCTTATCCCTCTTTTGTAATGGCTAAATCAATTAAGAACGTCAATTAACCTAACAATGATGATGTCACCTACTCAAATCATCCATGTTGATTCCTCACACATGAAATTCATAAGAAAACCTAATAAATGTTGATTCCTCACAAAATTAAGAGATTTTCCAGCATTAGGGTTAGGGTGTTAAGCAATTGATACATTCATTCCATTCCTGGCAATTAACGTAACAAATATTATTACCGTGATTTAGGGTTCAAGATATATTTTCCAATCATACCCCAAACATCAAGAATAAATCATTCCAAAGCATAAAGGATAAGAATAACAACATCAAAGCATAGATTAATATCTCAAAATATCACCATGATACAAAAGAGTTCAAAGGAAGTGCATCGAATCCTAAGAGAATGAAGTTAGACACTCATGTTGGCCATTACAATGCTCTAATTGATGAAGAAGTGAAAAATTGATGAAGATTAGACGAAACCCTAACAGTAGTCGTGCCTCCTCTTCTCCAAGATTGCCTCCTTTCTCAAAACACATAATAACTTTTTATAAGAGAATTTGGGTCGGGCCTCGCATCATTCATTCGCTTAAGCGTTCTTCTGTCTTTCAATTTTGCTTCAATTACTTCACAATTATACTCCTTACTCTTGTATCAAAGTATTCTCGAATTCATCCTATATTGGGAGAAAAATAGATTAAAATTAACATAAGTTAAGTGGTTTTATAACAATTCAAAGAATAATTATATCAACTTTTTACCACTTAACAACTCCCCCCAACCTAGAATCTTGGTTGTCCCAAGGAAAGTAATTTTTCCAAAACAAAACCAACGCCTATTATCACTTTATCTTCCAGAACCACAACATAAAAATTTTCAGAGATGATGCTCTCAACTCCAAATGAAAATAGAACACATAAGCATTCAAGTTACAGAAACCAACAAAGAATAATTAGTCCTCAACTATCCTCAGAGAAGCATGATATCTCAAATAGATTTATATATACTCATCTCTAATTCTCACAGGTAAGTGTTTATCTCATTCAATCACTTCATTTAGACAATCCAATATTGATAATCATCTTCAAGCAATCAACATTTGTTAAGAATGACTTAAATCAAAAGGTCTTCTTAGGCTTGTAATGGGGCTGGGCTAAGAAAGAATCATTGGTTTTTCTGGGATATACAAAAATATTTGAGAAATTCAACTCATATGAATTATTCTTGATTAACAATTCCTCAAGTTAGGTTTCAAACTTCATGCTTTTGTCCCTAATATAATGACAGTGAGTTAAATAATCTCACAAGTTATTATTCCCCCCTTTCGACTTCTTTTTTTTTCTCATGCTTTTGCATGTATCCTTTTTGGCTTTGCCATAATTTTTAAGCTATGCTTTTCCTTTTCCTTTACACCTTTTTTTTTAATAACAATCCCTCCAATAATACCTGCAGGACAACAATAGCAATACCCAACAATAAGGAAAATAGTGACATTCATACTCATTTCCTTTCTCAATATAGGAAGGTAGATAAATAATGTTTAGGCTTAAGGGTTGTGCAACAGGCTTGTAATCTTGTTTTTCAGTTGACACTGCTACAGATATGCCTTTCAACGTCGGTTATACAACCGACGTTGTATCAGGTGACGTTGAAAGTATACGTTGAAAGTTGAAAGTTTAGGCTTTCCACGTCGGTTATTCATACGCGACGTTGAAAGTGTATACTCGTCGCTCAAGCGAGTACACTCGTCGCTCAAGCGAAATGGAACCCGAGAGTCCCCTTTGTTTGAAGCTTTCGTCGCTTAAGCGAGTACACTCGTCGCTCAAGCGAGATGGAACCCGAGAGTCCCCTTTGTTTGAAGCTTTCGTCGCTCAAGCGAGTACACTCGTCGCTCAAGCGAGTACGTGTTTACTACGTCGGTTATGGTATGAACCGACGTAGAAAGTCTATTTTTTTTTAAATGGATGCTTTGTTTATACAGGGTACCCAATGTTTGTATATATACATACCTGCAAATTTGAATACAACCCAGGCAGACAATGTACAAGATATAAACAATTGAATGTGCATCCAAAAATAAAATTGTATCCAAAATTATAGTGTATCCAACTACTTATCTACCAAATACACTAACTACTATTCTAACTAATAAACTAACTAGTAAACTAACTAGTAAAGTAACTAAACTAACTACTAAACTAACTACTAAACTAAGTACTAAATTAATAACTAAACTTGCCTACTTCTAACTTTGACAAACTTATCGGCCCATGTGTTTCTAATATCGTCAATGGTCTCTATGGGCAATGCTTCCCTGTCTGAAAATACCTGTTACAAGAAAAAAGATAATTTAACAGAGTATCCAATGACACAATACTGGGTCTTTTATTGAATACTAAATTTAAGCAAACCTGATTCCATGTATCCTCAGTCTTGCTAACAACAATCAGCCACATCCAATTGCATAACATAATATCCGCACTCATAAGATCCTGGTTGCCTATTACACTACAAAAAATAATATATTAATTTGACATATAAAATGAATGATATAATACATAAATATAAAATGACTTACATTAACAAAAATCCAATCTGAGTCATGCTTTTGCTTGTGTGTACTCCATCAATTGTATTGCAAACCTTAAATGCACTCGTGGAATACAAGATATAATGAAACAATTAAGTAACAAAACAATTAATAATTGTTTAAATTATTATAAGAATGTGTACATGTTTACAATGTTTTTAAGATCTGCATCAGGTTTCTTGCCCAATGGAGCGTAACCAAGCCACAACATTCTGCTTTGGGCAAACAACCAACAACTCGCCAATGATTTCTGCTACATTACAAAAAGTTAGGATAATACAATACACTATAAAATTTAATGCGAATAATTTCATACGCTTAAATACTTACCGATGGTGGTAAGCACCCAAGTAAACTTTCTTCCTTGACTTCATCATCCAATTTTGGATGTATATTTGAACTTCTTCTCTCTTGTTTCTCGATTTTTGTATGGATTGGGGCTCAAAAAATCCATACACATCTTGGGTGCGTTGTTCCTCCGACAATTCATTCATCATCCTAAAGTAGCCAGCTCAATGTACATTAAATATGACGATAACTTCAAATAACATAATTAGTAAATAAAAATAAATACTTACATTGTCCAAAATTGTAACACTGCTATGTTTAGACATTGATTGCCAACCGCTATCTCCACAAGCATCGGTGTGGTCAATGTAAAGGGGAAAGTTCTTATTGTCTACCCCTAACTTATCAACATCCCACTTCACTTGAAAAGATTGAATATACAATTGTGGGACAACAGATAGTAGTTGAAAAATTGGATTTTCTCGGGACATCTACTTCCTTACCTTTACTAGTATGGGAAGTAGGAACCAGCTTTAGGCAACTCGGGTGGCTTCTGAACATCCTACATAAAATAACATTGACTTGAGAAATAATAAAAAACAGTACCAGACTACATATGATAATTAATGAAAGTATATGCAAACCTTTTTCAAAATAGGCCCGATTAGATGTCTAGGCCATGCAATGAAGGTCCGGAGGGCCTGTCCCACTCGTCATCACCTCGTCCGTAGGCACAGGTACAAGAGCATAAGCATCTCGAACCTCTTCAATGACCACTTTGGCCAAGTTAGGTGCTAAAGGCACACTATGAATTGTAGAGGCCCCTCTTCAATTGAACCAACCGCCACCAATCGTGGTTCAGATCCATCCTCATCAACATAAAATTCACACTCGACTCGATTACACAAAAATAAGACATTAATTATTTAATATGCACATGAATTTTTGTCATTAAGATATCATCCACACATACCGAGTGGTCGATGTCCGCAACAACAACAACAACCTCCTGATTAGTAGCAGGAAGGTATTGATCGACAGTATTTGGCTCAAGACAACTACCCTTAGTGCTAACTCGTGCGGCAGATGGAGGAGGAACATCCATAGGTGGGTGGGTAGGCTGTGTGACACCTATGGATGCTAGACTTGAACCAAATACACGCATCATCTCCTCCTCGAACTCGTGCGGTAATGGCCGGTGTCGGCGTCGCTGTCGCCTCTTCAACCATCGCCGGTCTCGGCTTCGCTGTTAGACTCTCCTCCAATCCGGCCATCTCCTCGCCGGCTCAATGATGTGGTGTGGGTATGGTCTCGATGATGGAGCTCCAAAATATGCTCGAATACCCACACCAGCTCCAACGAAGCACGAACACGCCTCGGGTGTTCTAGGCGTCCAATAGCAGTAGTTAATATATCTTCACGACCACTGGGAACGAATGTTCCTCGTGTATACTGCTCCTCTAAAGAATCCTACAATTGAGCATTATATATTGTAAAAAAAATTGATGAATGACAAAGCATGGTTAATGAGGTTGAAAGAAACTAATTTGACTTACAATCCGCTCGACAATCAAGTGGGCCTCCTCTCGATGTCATTTCACCGGAGGGCTTTTGTCGAGCCCTCTTCCATTTTTCATGACGTTTTGGAGGAGATGGTGGGGAAATTTCTTCCTCGGCTTACACCGGAAGAGGCTAACTCAGCCTTCTTGGAGTTTAGCCTTCTCCTTCATCATGCATTGCGTCAACAAATCATACCCCCACGAGACAGACAGTGGGGGCCACATTCAGCCTCTCCGAATCTCCTTTCCTTTTATTCGCTTCTCCTGCAACATAATATCATATTACAATGTGCTAAATTAATAAGACAATATGGAAACATACCAAAGTTTTTAAATAGTAACATACCTCCCATTGTGGAACAGTCCTACTCCCGACAAACCGCTTCCAAGTTTCCTCATCTATGCCATAACGCTCGACAAGGAGTTAATCCTTTGCTAATGGCTTGGTCATTAAAAATCCATTTTGAAGTCAATGTCGACTTGAATTGCCTCCACATTTTGGCAATAGATGACATGACTTTTCTCCTAACTTGTTCGGAGTTAACAATATCAAAGTGATTCTCGCAAAAACAACAAAATAAATTAGGATAACAAAGTTTAGGATCTAACTTAACTTAACATAATTTAACGAGTTAACAAAACTCACCAAAATATCTTGCCAAATTAAATTTTTGCAAGTCTCCTCCACATAATCCCAAGATGGATGCAAAATAGATACCTAATTACGAACTTAAAACGTTAGATATCAATCCATTTACATATGTCGACCATATATGCATAACAAGTTAAAAACTCTAAAAAATTACATACCTTTTCTCTAGCAAGAGTACCCAAGTAGGACCTAAATTGAGTGTGATGTGGCCCCGATATTTTGCCGATCTTTGGATCCACACTCACAACCAACTTATCTCCCGCCATATGACGAACGGTCAACTTTTTCAACCGTGTGGCTTGTCGAGTCCTCTTTAGAGATGGGGGGGGGGGGGTGGACATGCCGGAGGAGATGCTGGAGGAGATGCTGGAGGAGATGGTGGAGGAGATGCCATTTGCCTGTTAAAAAAAAAAATTAAGTTAAGTTTTTGCATAAATTGGAATATAAACACAATTTATCACATATTTGAAATATAAACACAATTTATCACATATTTTCAATATAAACACAAATTAGTTATGAACACATAACTTAAATAGTTAAGTTTTCCCATATGCCTTCATCATGATCTTTACGAATAGCATGAACCAAATCTTCTTGCATATCATCAATACTACTAGGCATCCGTGATGGAGTGGGGATGTTAATAATATCATCTAATTCATCATCTTCTTCATGCATAACATCATTCCCTTTTGCTTGGAGTACCACTGACCATCTGTCATTACATGGATCAGCTTACATAGAAAACTTGTTTTGCATGGTACGCCATTATGAATGGTTCCTCCTTATGTCCTATCTTCTTAAGGTCTATCAAAGTGAATCCCATTTCATCAGTTTGAACACCGAGTATTAATATCAATCCATTTACATTTGAATATAGGAACTCTGAATTGAATGTAGTCAACCTCCCAAATCTCCTCAATCACTCCAAAGTAACTCATAGACGCCATAATTGGGTTCTTATCCTTTGAACTAGAAAAGTGCATGGATGTCGCCTCAATAGATACTCCACTATTTTGGACTGTACTTTTTTCATCTTGTAACTTTGTGTAGAATGAGTATTTGTTAATGTCATACCCAGTCCAAGTCACGACGTTCGTTTAGGACCATGTGCTAGCCATTTCAAAGTATCGGATGCATTGTCCTCGGAAAAGATTTTTGTTTTAAACCAGCTAACAAAAGTATTATTATGTTCATTAACCAACCACCGCTCACTCATTTTGGGGTTGAGGGTCTTCAATATTGATTGATGAGCGAGATATGTAAGGAAGAACTTCATCTCGTGTTGTTTAGAATATACAAGTGTGCCCTGGTCAACTCACTAGCATTTTTTGATTGTATTTTGACCCCACGAGTGCCCTTACCATTTATTCTATGATCATGTCGTTGAGTAGGTACACCCACTCGCTAGGGCCTTTCCTAAATATTCGAACAAAATTCTATAGCTTCTTCTCGCAATATACCTTTCAACAATAGAAGCTTCAGGTCTATATGGATTCTTTGTATACCCTTTAAAGATCTTCATACATCGCTCAATTGGGTACATCCACCTCAAATAAATCGGACCACACAGTCTTATCTCTCTTACAAGATGAACTATTAAGTGCACCATAATGTCAAAAAATGATGGAGGAAAATACATCTCCAACTGACATAATATAACCACGAACTTCATTTTCCAACTGCTCCAATGATTTTTCATCAACTACTTTGGCACATATAGCATTGAAGAAGAAACAAAGACGCATAATTGCATGTCGTAGATTCTTTGGCAATATGTCACGTATAGCTACGGGTAAGAGTTGTTGCATCAAAACGTGACAATCATGCGACTTTAACCCAACTAGCTTCAGATCTTTCATGGACACAAGACTCTTAATATTTGAAGAGTATCCTTGTGGCACTTTAATACCTGTGAAGACACTCGACATAAACTAGTCTTCTCCTTCTTTGACAATGTGTGACAAGCTGGTGGTAAATATGTTCTCTTGCCTTCGTGTCTTGGATGTAATTCTGGACGTATTCCCAATTCACATAGATCTTGACGAGCTTTGACTCCATCCTTTGTTTTTCCTTTAATGTTCAATAGTGTGCCAATGAGACTATCAAATACGTTCTTCTCCACATGCATAAAATCAATGCAATGTCTCACATCTAGATGACTCCAATATGGAAGGTTAAAGAAAATTGATCTCTTTTTCCACAACCTTTTATCGGACGATTGTTTTTTAGTCTTTCCAAAGACAACATTAATGTTTCTAACCCGTTCATAAACTTGTTCACCAGCTTAAAGGTTGTTTGGCAATTTTATCTTCCTCATCGACCATTAAAAGCTTTCTTCAATCTTCGATATGGGTGGTTATGTGGAAGAAATTTTCTCGTGCCTATTATACACGCTCTTTTTTCCATGCTTCAATTGTAGAAAACTTGTATCTTCCTCACAAATAGGACAAGCATGATGACCCTTGACACTATACCCACTCAAGTTTCCATATGTCGGGAAGTCATTGATAGTACAAAATAACATTGCATGTAACTTGAAGCTCTGCTGTTGATATGCATCAAACACATCCACTCCTTCCTCCCACAATAGCCTTAAGTCATCTATTAACGGACTTAGATAAACATCTATGTCATTACCCGATTGTCTTGGACCTGCAATCATGATGGATAACATCACGTACTTGCGCTTGAAAATCAACCATTGTGGAAGGTTGTAAATCACTAAAAGAACTGGCCATGAGTCGTGATTACTGGTTAAGTTACAAAAAGGATTCATGCCGTCTCGTGGCTAGTCCAAGTCTAACATTTCTTGCATCACCGCCAAAACTTGGAAATAGGCAGTCAATTTTCTTCCACTGTGGAGAATCGACTGGATGACGAAGCAATCCATCACGCTTTTTGTGCAGCTTGAATGCCATATCATATTCTTGGCATCTTCTCCATTGGCAAACAATCGCTTCAATCTTGGAATAATTGGAAGATACCATATAACTTTTGCAGGAGGTCTCTTTCTATCAATACATTCGCTATTATCATCCTTGTCTTTCAATTTGTAACGCGATACACCACATCTTGGACACTCATGTAGGCTTTCAAACTCTTTTCTCGTATAATACACAATCATTAGGGCAAGCATGTATCTTTTTATACTGTAAACCCATTGGAAAAAGTATTTTTTTGGCTTCATACATACGATCGGGCAAGGTGTTATCGCTTGGGAGCATATCTTTCAAAACTTCTAGTAACTCGGTGAAACTTTTATCACTCCAACCAAATTTGGCCTTCAAATTGACCAATCTCAATACGAGCTGACAATCGCGTGAATGTTGTACATCCAAGCATACGGAGGTATCTCTCGAATCTATCTTCAATTTATCATAGACAGCAAGCATGTGCTTGCAGAAAATTCTCTTGACCTACATCACGAATCATGTCTTCTATTCGATCTTCCATTGTCATATCCTCCTCTTCCTCGGCTTGTGTTACTATTGGTGTATCAATCACTTCACCATGCCATGTCCATAGGATATAATTCTTCATTATCCCATCACATAAAAGATGTTCCCGTATTGTCTCTAGTGTGTGTACTCTCCCATTAACGCAGTTAACGCATGGACAATACAATTTTCCATTAACCTTGGTGCCATTGTGTTCGGCAAATCGCAAAAATTCTTCAACTCCATTCTCATACTCTTGTGAAATACGACTTGCATTTACCCAACTTCGATCCATTTTGGAATTGGAGTCTACAAATGAGAAACCCATAAAACGATTAATACTAATAATCGTTATCTCTAATGAAATCTATACCAAAGTAGATTAATTTGTAATGAAATTTCAACGGAATTTCGTCTATTTTTTGGTCAAAACCAAATTTGTATAAATTGAAATTATAGAGTTTTCATTGTTACTACCATCACTTATATAACTACATTGTTATATGTAGTTTTCGAATTCACACTTCATGATTAATTTCTAACAAAAATCCGGCAGAGTTTCCTTTGTTTTTTGGCAACAATTTTAAATGACACAGTGAAACCCGACAATAAAAAGCCCCACGGGCATATTCAAGCAGCTTCAAGTATAATTGTACACATCATCAATACATTGAAAAAAACTATAATATGACTAAGAATTGAATCAACAGTTAACGGCAAATGACTAACAATCTCTACCTATGAAATGTAGTAAGTAAAATTGTATGACTTTGCCCAACAAATATAAGTGCAACAACATCGTACCTGTGGTTTAAGGCAGCGATGAAGGTTCGCACCACAGAGAAACAGAGCAGCGCTGCACTGGGGTGGAGGTGGAGGATGCAATGCGGCGTTAGGGTCGAGGCTGTGGTGAGCGGACAATGCAATGTGGGTGGAGGCTGCGGTGGGGGTGGAGGGTGGGCGACTAGCGTCGCGGTGGGCGACTAGCGTTGCGGTGGGGTGGAAGCTGCAGTGGGGTGGAGGTGTCTGCGGCGGGGTGTCACGCGGTGCGCGGTGGCGACGTGAGGGAGGGCGTCCGGAGAGTCCAAATGACGGTGGTAGGTGGTGGCCGCGATGCTGGAGAGTAAGGGGAGTGGGCGCGATGCTGGAGAGTAAGGGGAGATACAAAAATGGTAACCTATTCAAATGGGAAAACGGGGTTTCGACGTCGGTTATACCCACACCCGACGTTGAAACTCGATTTATCTCCAGTCATATGTTTTAATCGATTGAAACGAGATTTAATCGATTAAAATAGTTCTGATCGGTCATAACTGGATTCTGATCGATCATCCTGACCATTTAAGAGATTTTAATCGATTGAAACGTGTTTTTAATCGATTGAAAAAATTCTGATCGCTCATAATTAAAATCTGATCGATCACATTTGATTCTGATCGGTCATATTTGTATTCTGATCGGTCATAATGAGTTCAGAAGGGTTTTCAACGTCGGGTGAGGGCATAACCGACGTCGAAAGCCTACTTTCCACGTCGTGCATGCTAAAACGACGTAGAATGTGTCAAAATTCGACTTTCGACGTCGGTTGTTGACCAACCGACGTTGAAAGCATGTTCAACGTCGGCTAAGATGTAACCGACGTTAAACAGCGACGTTGAAAGTATATTTTCTAGTAGTGTGAGATGGGTAATTTCTCCAAAGTATCTATTCTGAGGCAATCTTTCTTGTCTTCCGGTTGTTGTACAACTTCAAACAGATTAAAATTAACTTCATCATCTCCACTTCTAATTTTCAACTTGCCCATGTTAACATCTATAATTACTTTGGCAGTCTTCATAAATGACCTTCCTAGGATCAATGGGACTTCCTCATTTTCCTCCATGTCCATAATCACAAAATCAATAGGAAATATGAATTTATCCACTCTAACTAAAACATATTCCACTACTCCATAAGGAATCTTTAGAGATCTGTCAGCTAGCTGTAGTGTCATTCTTGTAGGCTTTACTTCCAAGTCTCCTATTCTTTTAAGCATTGACAAAGGCATCATATTTATACTAGCACCCAAATCGAGTAATGTCTTACTTACTTGTAATGTCCCAATTGTGACTGGTATAGTAAAACTGTCAGGATCCTTGGACTTTTGAGGTAATGATTTCTTAATTATAGCGCTGCATCCTGCTTCTAGCTCCACTGTTTCTGTAGTAAATCTCCTTTTCTTAGTTAACAACTCTTTCATGAATTTTGCATAAGTCGGCATTTGCTCCATAGCTTCCATAAATGGAATATTAATTTGTAAATGCTTGAAAATATCCATAAATCTTGCAAACTTTCTTTCTTTATCTATCTGTGAGGGAACCTTGGGATATGGTAACTTCTCTACAAATGTTTTTTTACTCCCTCCTTTTTCTATCTTTTATTTTTTTTCTCTCCCTCTTCATTCTTCTTATTAGGGATATGTCTTTCTTTATTATTCTCCTCTTCTTGCTCTTCATCTTCTTTTACCAAAACTTCTTCTTCAACAACTATATTGTCACCAATCCCCTTACCTACAACTTTTCCACTCCTTGTAGTTATTGAATTGCATTGCTCCTTGGGGTTGGTTTGTGTGTTAGCTGAAAACTGTCCTCCTTGCTGATCAGATAATTGCTTAGCCAGTTCACCTATCTGGGTCTCTATATTTCTGAATGAAGCCTTAGTATTTTTCTGATTAGCCATAGTGCCTTGCATGAATTTTTCTAAAGTATCCTCCAATTTCTTATTTTGTCAGGCACTGAAGGATAATGTTGTTGCTTCTATTGTTATGGAGGTTGCTGATATGACTGTTGTTGAAATGCAGGTTGTCTAGTAGATGAGCTAACACCTTGTTTCCACCCAAAATTATGATTCTGATTCTGATTCCCTCTCCATCCTTATGCAGTATTATTCTGATAATTGTTAAGATCAGGAAAATTACCTTGTCTGCCTTGACTACTACCTTGGACACCCATATAATTAGCTTCTTCTTGTTGAATGTTGCCTTGATAAGAACATTGGTCATTTGCATGATCACCTCCACACACATCACAATTCATCTGTTGATTAAGAATAGATTGTACTGTGTGCATTTGTTGAGGTAATTTCTCTATTTTCTGGTTCAATGCTTCAATTTGTTGCGTTATAAGTTTATTCTAGGCTAAGATAGCATCTGAACTGTTAAGTTCAAGAACTCCCTTCCTTTGAATTGGATGTCTATCATGTTCGGCATGTTGGTCTATAAAGGCTAGTGCATCAATAATTCTGGTGGCATGATCAATTTCTACATCCAACATGGATCCTCCTGCTGCAGCCTCTAATAACATCTTTGCATCATGTCGCAAGCCAGTATAGAAAATATTCAACTGAGAAACATCATCAAATCCATGATTTGGGCAACTTTTCAATAGTGATTTAAAATTCTCCCATGCTTCACAAAATTGTTCATCTGCTCCTTGTCTGAAAGAAGTGATGTCAGATTTTGCTTTGATGTAACGGGATGGTGGGAAAAATCTATTCAGAAACTTCTCTTCTTCACTACTCTAATTAGTCAGACTTTGATTAGGATGTGCTTTCAGCCACTCCTTTGCCCTACCTGCCAAAGAAAAAGGAAATAATATCAAATATGCAGATTCAAGATTTGCTGCTCTAAATCCCATGGTACCAATCAACTCATAAAAAGTAGACAAATGAATATAATGGTCTTCATGATCCAATCCAGTGAATTGATGAGCACTAATCAAGCTTAAGAAAGCTGGATTCATCTGCAATGTATGATCATCCGGAATGACAATGCTGGAAAAATGTCTTGGACCTTGCTGCATAACACAATTTCTAAGAGTTCTTCTAGGTGGATTTGCATTTGGGTTTTGATTTGGATTTATATTGGGATATGGATTTGGATTCAGATTTGCTCCTTCTTCCGCCATATCTTCTATAATTGGGTATGGTAAATCAAGTGTGAAAGAAGAATTAGCAGATTCTCTTGTGGCTTATTCTTGAGTTTCCCTTCTTCTTCTACCCTGGTTCCTCTGAGCTGTTTTTTCAATCTCTGGATTAAATTCTAACTGCTCTGAAGATACTTGTCCTCTTAAACACATAAATCAAAAGAGTACTCAAGAAAAGATTAGCACAAGACAATAATTAAATAAAACTAAAACTAAAAAATAAAACAAAAATAGAATTAAAAATAAAAATAAAATACTCAATAAGCTAAACAAATAATTCTCAAAGAACATCGTTCCCCGGCAATGCCGCCAGAAATACTTGTTGAATTATTGGCAAGCGTACCAAAATTATCAATTGTAGTATAGTATTTCGATTAAATAAAAGTCGATCTCACGAGGAACGGTTTCAGTGGAAATTCCCAATTTTATGTTTACTAAGTATATTAAAACAGAATGGGTTTTGCAAAAAGAGTTGAATTGAAATTAAATGACAAAGAACTGTAAATTGTTGAGAAAATATCAATTAAAGGTACTTAGGATTGACTTCCTTCCTTATCCCTCTTTTGTAATGGCTAAATCAATTAAGAACGTCAATTAACCTAACAATGTTGATGTCACCTACTCAAATCATCCATGTTGATTCCTCACACATGAAATTCATAAGAAAACCTAATAAATGTTGATTCCTCACACAATTAAAAGATTTTCCAGCATTAGGGTTAGGGTGTTAAGCAATTGGTACATTCATTCAATTCCTGGCAATTAATGTAACAAATATTCTTACCGTGATCTAGGGTTCAAGATATATTTTCCAATCATACCCCAAACATCAAGAATAAATCATTCCAAAGCATAAAGGATAAGAATAACAACATCAAAGCATAGATTAATATCTCAAAATATCACCATGATACAAAAGAGTTCAAAGGAAGTGCACCGAATCCTAAGAGAATGAAGTTAGCCACTCATGTTGGCCATTACAATGCTCTAATTGATGAAGAAGCGAAGAATTGATGAAGATTAGACGAAACCCTAACAGTAGTCGTGCCTCCTCTTCTCTAAGACTGCCTCCTTTCTCAAAACACATATTATCTTTTTATAAGAGAATTTGGGTCGGGCCTCACATCATTCATTCGCTTAAGCGTTCTTCTTTCTTTCAATTTTTCTTCAATTACTTCACAATTATACTCCTTACTCTTGTATCAAGGTATTCTCGAATTCATCCTATATTGGGAGAAAAATAGATTAGAATTAACATAAGTTAAGTGGTTTCATAACAATTCAAAGAATAATTATATCAACTTTTTACCACTTAATAGTGGTGGTTTCTGAAAATGACCTACTGGCACTAAGGCCATTACTATGGTCAGTCGTACCTGTCACCCACTCCCTATGTGTATTCACTTTTTCCCCTGGATATAGAGGGAACTGTTGTGTGCAAGGGTTGTGTACAATTGTTATTTCAAACAATTACATAAAGTAAACATACAACAGTTATTAAAGTCAAACAGTAAAGCATGTTATAAAGCAAGGAAGGGTAAAAACATCATTTCAAGTTTTTTATTTTCTAAACATAGTCCATAACTAAATGGGATCAACTCTCTAGCTTCCCTAATGGAGTCTTCATCTATCGTCGACGTTAGAAGAGGAGGTCGGAGCGACCTTATGGTTTTGATTGACTCGCGTTTTTTAAAGAAGATGTTCAACGCCTTTAGGTTGTCCGATAACTGGGTTGGACCTAAAGGCAAGATTTTCGAAAAGGTTCAATGGAATTGTCATCGATTCTTTTACCTTAAACATCGAAAAAGGAAGAAAAATGCATTGGTTTTAGAAAACCAACTTTGGCCATTACAACCAGAGTTGGGTAAGGGAGTTAGTTATGTGTGGGGAAGGTGTTAGCACCCCACGACGCCCCTTTCGGGTTCCCTATGATGGACTAGTTTATAAAATAAAGACTAAGAAACTATGTTTTTACCCCATTTATTTATCTACTTGCAGAATTTTAAATATCTACATGATCCTATTATCTAATGCATACAAGGAAAGTGGTAAAGAAAGTAGTAAAGGAGAGAGAATTGAAAAGAAACCTCTGAAGCGAGCTTTTATATTAACTCTTGAAGACTTGAGAAAGCTTTTTGGTTGTCCCCGCACTCTACAAGCACGCTCCTCTCCCGGAATAAAATAAACTACCCTTCTACTGAGTGTCAGATGTCTCGAAAGGAGACCTCCTTAATTGATTTCTACTTTAAACGAAAATCGGAAGGCTCTCAAACTCTGGAAAGTGCTCAGAGTTACTCTCAAGTGTTAAAAAAAATTCCAAGAGAGTAGTAGGAGTGCTAGGATGTGAGAATGTGTGAAATCAAGGGGGTGAGGTCCTATTTATAGGATTCCGTGCCAGTCAGGGCGAGACGGTCGCCTCACCTTATAAGGTGAGACAGTTGTTTGGCCCCTTGTAGCGAGACGGTCGTCTGGGCAAACGGGACAGTTGTTCGGGTTCTTGGTGAGATTTCTCGTATTTTCGTGTATAAAAGACCTTCCTATCCTAACATGGAACCTGGTAAACATGCCTAGGGACCTAAAGAGGACTTATCCCTCTTCGAACAGAGGTCTTCTGGCTTTATTGAGAGGCTGGGCAAAATTTGGGGTCTACAGTCCCAAATGTTTGTGCCACAAGTAACTAGATCGTTCATCCATCAAACTACGTTTGGTGGCAACATTGTGATGTAAGGTCATGAGAGTTTTAACATATAAATTATCCAAATCAATTGATATAAACCATCATAAAGTGTACCAGATCCAATCATACAAGTACACTTAAATAAATTGAAACAACCATTCTCAAACTTAAAAGAGTATCCAGCGAGGAATTTGTCAACAATTTGAGAGCGATCTTCCACAAATTTTATAAACTCTTTTGCATCCTCAATTTTAGGAAGAACAGACTTAATATTGTTTGGTATACTCATTTGCATAAACATAAGGCTAAGTCAGTTTGACTTTTCCCAAGCTCTATAATGAGTTTTCTCTTTATTGATACTAACATCAATGATAGTAGCCGATTTTTCAACTAGAAAAGTCAAATCAAGATTCAACACACCTGAGTGAAATTACACTTGTTCACTCCATTTAGGAAAATTTAACCCATTAAAGATTGGGACAGACAAAGTGAGCAAATGTAGAGATATCAAAACAAATACTACAATTAACTCATGTTTAACATTATCGTTTTGAGTCATAAAAACTAAACATAAATACAGATTAAAACATAAATAATCATTTTTTGCATAATAATGTTCTTATTTGAGAAATCCATTAATACACAAAGTGGCGGATCTTGACCATTAATCTTGGGGGGCAAATAATATATTATTAATAAATAATAAATAAATATAAAAGGAAGAAAGAAGATGAAAGGGTGAAAAGATAAAATTCTAGATATATACTTAAATATATTAAATGATCATTAAGTTTGAGGGGAACAAAATCATAAATTATATGAGAGTTACAAAACTGAGTAGGGGCTAAGAGGATAAAATTGTAAATATACAAGTAAATATATTAAATGTTCATTATGTTTGGGGGGGGCAAAATCATAAATTACATGGGAGTTACAAAACTTTGGGGGCCACGGCCCCCTCAGCTCCCAAGAAGATCCGCCACTACACAAACATAATGACGCTAAAAATTTTATAACCTTAATGATAATAAAAATATGCATCCACTAGAATTACCTAATACCTTTAGTATATAAATAAAACTAGTGAGCACACTAAATTCAGTAGTGGAAAAAAGGGCTTTTACATCACCCAATTGTCGTCGCATGTAAAAATATTCAACGTAAATAAAACACGGTGACAATTTTGTAAATAAGAGGCGAAACTTTTACGACACACATCCTAGGAGGTGACGTAAAAGCCTCTTTTACGTCGCACCTGGGTGGCACGACGTAAAAGAGGGCTTTTTACGTCACCTCCTAGGATGCGCGACGTAAAAAGCTATCACTTTTTACGTTGCGCACCTCAGCACGTGACGTAAAAAGCCCTCTTTTACGTCGCGCCACCTAGGTACGACGTAAAAGAGGCTTTTTACGTCACCTCCTAGGATGCACGACGTAAAAGGTGTCTTTTATTCTCTTCCAGACTCGCTCCCTCATCTTGCACAACAAGGATTTTTTAGAATGACAAAGAGAATGATGACGACAACTACCTTTCCACACCATTTTAGATCATTTTGACAGTAAAAAACATCAACATTGTGTCTCATTTTACGATTTTGACATTTCTCCCCGATTGGATTCAAGTTTGAAATTATTTTCGTGTATACTCGAGGTTAGTGTTCTATGTCTTCTGATATATGTTTAAATTGAATCCGTGATTGTTTTTGGGGATCTCAATCACGTTATTGTATGAATGTCTCCACTGGATTGTTATTGGAATATCATTATTTATTTATTTGTTTGAGTGCGTTTTCGGTTTACACACTTCATTTACGTGCTTTGTTGTTTGTTGTAGACCCCTAATTTTGCCCGGTCTCTCAATAAAGGCTAAAGAGACTTCCTACAACAAGATAAAGCTCGCCTGGCATCTCAATAAAGCCCAAGAAGACTTCCTATATGAAGATAAAGCTTTAACGGGCATTCATCGGCACCAACCGACGTCCTAATAAAGAAAGGAAAGCTTCCCAGGGGTCCCAGAACACAAAAACTGGCCAAAACAGGTCGAGACAATCGTCCCAAAGTCGAGACGGCCGTCCCAACCTTCCCTGGCCAAGTGGGACGGCCGTCCCAAGTGAGACTGCCAGTCCCAGCTTTCAGGGGGTCCCAGCATGTGTAAAAGTTGCAGTTGGGACGGTCGTCCCAACCCAGACGGCCGTCCCAACCCAGTGGGGCGTCTCAAATGGTCAGGCAACGAAAAACTATAAATAAGAGGCTCATTTGCCACTGTTACAGACACCAGACAACTCCCAGTACTTGTCTTTTCTCTTCCTTCTTCGAATGAACTCTCTGATTGCCTTGATAAGGTAACAATCAGTTAAGGAATCATATTCCAGCATTCGATTCTTCTGTAAAATTTAGTAGAGTCAGTGTTGTATTCGGAGAGGAGAGTCTTTGTAGAGCGAAGGATTGCCAAAACGCATCCTTACGATCAAAGATTTGCAATATAAAGCTTGCTACGGAGGTTCTTTTCAATTCTCTTCTCTTTTACTGCTTTATTTATTGCTTTAAGTATACAATATGAAATAAAGTCATGTAGATAACCATTTTTAACATTATGCAATAAAATAGGGTAATCGCGTAATTTCTTGTAATCTTTACTTAAATGAATTAATCCGTCATAGGGAACCCGAAAGGGGCGTTGTGGGGTGCTAACACCTTCCCCACACGTAACTAACTCCCTTACCTAACTCTGGTTATAATGGCCAAGTTTGGTTTTTATTAAAATCAACGCCTTTTTATCCTTTTCCAATGTTTACGGTCAAAACATTGGTGGCCACTCCATAAGAACCCCTTTTCGAAAACCTTGCTTTTATTAGAGGATAGTTCAGTTGTTGAGCACCTCAGAAGAAATGAACATAATTTTAACATAAAACGTGAGTCTAAACCATCTTTTCGCGACCGATCGCATTAACGTTCGAGATGTCCCTGGACGTCGGAACGGACGGCAGCGACAGATGGCGACTCCGCTGGGGAAGCTAGAGAGTTGATCCCATTTAGTGACGGATAAACTCAAACTAAGTAAAGATTTGAAATTACGCCTTTACCCTCTTCCGTATGTTTCATTGTATGGCTTTAATAATTGTTGTATGATTATTTTTCTGCAAATTGTTTGGAATATAAATTGCACACAAAAACCCTTGCACACAACAGTCCCTCTATCCCGGGGGCAAGAGTGAATACCTATAGGGAGTGGGTGGCAGATACGACCAGCTTGTTGGCACACGGGGCTACAACCGTTGTCGGAAACCACCAACTCAAGGTGATAACTCTCTTCTTTTGGTCTAAGGATGTCGACATGGAGTTCCGTGCATGGCCCGAGGACTGAGAGATTGAGAGGTCCCTATAATGGGGGCACCTTGGGAACCTTTGGCCTTGGTAAGAACAGTTTAGAACCACCCAAACCAAGCACGTTTCTGCAGGAAAACCCTACCTCATGATTAAATAAGCGTGGCTCTGCTCGTGGATGTATGAATTGTGTGTGCATTCGTTTGCTGCATTTGTATTGATGCATTAGCATAGGGTAATCATACAACAAACAAAAATAATGAAAAACCCTAAAAATAAAAAAAGTGATAAGATAAGCCAACTTTATCTCGGACAGTCTTCAGTTAAGCTAGCCTGGTTTTAGGTTCTTTGTAAGCTAAGTAGCCACGTTGACCGACAGAAGAGATAAAGGGTCATAAAAAATATAAAAACAATTAAAACCCATAAAAATGCCTTTTATAATAAAAAGATTCTTGGCAAAGTCGTATCATTCATACCACATCATCCAATAAGTGGTAAAACTAAGAGAGAAAATAAATGCACTAAGAAAAGTATGCATGCACATCATTTTAATAAACCTCCAAAAAATGGGTCTTAGGAGCGTTTAATGGGAAAATTACTGGGCCAAATCCCCTTTGGGTAGTTGCAACTTGGTTCTTCACCCTTTTCTCTTTGTTTTGACATGCTGTGCGTCCAAATCGGACAACCCAGTCAAAAGTTATTCCACCTTCAATATCTGCTGTCATAAAAAAATATTTTTGTAGTGCATGCATAAACACACTCATTCTAGGATGTATTAGATATCCTTAGACAATAGCAAAAGAGACCCAAGTGCGTTTATCACCTTCCTAGAAGAGGTAAGTGCGCTAAGGTATGTTGGCAACCTTTGAAAAAAGGAAGTTAGCACACTAAGGTGGGTATGGTACCCTTAAAACATAAGCTTTTGAGAAGATACCAAAGCTATTGTCTAAGGCATATCTATTTCACACTAATCATTTTTTTAAAATAAAAAACAATAATAAAAATCTTTAAATCATTTAGAAAGTGGCTGGTCTTCTACCTGTTCTCACTCGCGCTCAAAAAGCCAAAAAGATGGAGCAATTAGAGGAGCGAGAACCGTATGCTCACTGCAGAGCTTAACGCCATAAAGGAGTGTCGCCGCCTCCCCAAAGAGGGGGGCGCGTTCGGAGCGACGCGATGGTTTTTCGACTCTTCTTTCTTCTTGTTTTCGCTTTTTTTATTGGTGGTTACAACGTCTTCAGGCTGTCCGATAACCGGGCTAATCTGGAGACGAGGTTTTCGAAAAGTGTCCTTGAGTTGTCCGACAACCAGGCTAACCCAAGGACTTATTTATTTTGGGTTCTATGGAGTCGCCACCGATATTTTTACCATAAACATCGGAAAAGGGGTTTGAAAAGACGTTGGTTTTCGAAAACCAACTTTGGTCATTAGAACCAGAGTTGGGTAAGGGAGTTAGTTACGTGCAAAGGGAGTATTAGTCCCTTTGCGACGCCCCTTTCGGGTTCCCTATGACAGGCCGGCTTTATTTGTGAATAATTAAACTTGAAAAATCGCGCTTTTACCCTTTTTATTATGCGGAATTTAAATATGCGACTACATTGCCCTAGCTTCTATTGCATAATTTAAATAGCAGTAATTTTAAAGAATAGAGAATGAGGATATGCACCTCCAAAGCAAGCTTTATATTCAAAAAGAGGGTGCGTTTTGGCAACCCTTCACTCTACAACTCTCGAAACTCCGGAAATGCCTCTGAGGGATTCTTAAGAAGATTTAGAACGCTCATTCTATGCCTAAAGACGCTCGAAACTCCAGAAATGCCTCGGAGGGATTCTTAGAGAGAGAAAATCTAGAGAGAAGGGAGAGCTCTTCTCGCTTGGTGTGCTTGGTGTGTGAAAATGAGGGGGGGGGGGGGAAGCCCCTATTTATAGTTTTTCGCGCTGTCAGGGTCCAGACCGCCGTTCTCGTCTGACAGGGGTCGAGACCGCCGTCTCGTCCATGGCAGAAATCGAGACCGCCGTCTGGAAAATCCAGACCGCCGTCTCCCTGGAGCATCCGTCGCTCAAGCGAGTATACCAGTCGCTTGAGCGAGACTTGACCCGGGAGTCCCCTTTGTTTGAAGCATCCGTCGCTCAAGCGAGTACATCAGTCGCTTGAGCGAGACTTGACCCGGAAGTCCCCTTTGTTTGAAGCATCTGTCGCTCAAGCGAGTACATCAGTCGCTTGAGCGAGACTTGACCCGGGAGTCCTCTTTGTTTGAAGCGTCCGTCGCTTAAGCGAGTACACCAGTCGCTTGAGCGAGACTTGACCCGGGAGTCCTCTTTATTTGAAGCGTCCGTTGCTTAAGCGATGTATTTTTAGCCAAAAAACCTTCCTATCTTGGTACGGGAGCCTAATAGTCTCTCCTAGTGGCTTGTTAGGCTTCAACCGTCTTCAAATAGGAAGCTTTCTGACTTTATTTGGAGGTCGGACAAGATTTGGGGTCTACAGCTGCCCCCCCTTTACCCGACCAGTCGACTGCTGGCCTTTTGTGCCGAGGTGATCGACTGGAGGGTAAAGGAGTTGACCCTCTTGCCCGGTTTCCCTTCAGATATTCCGTCTTTGTGGCGGATGATCCTCTGGGGAGATGTGTTGTGCGCCTCTGGGATGCTCCTTCGATGCGGTAGCTGACCCCTTCGGCTGATGAGTACGAACCCCCATCCGGTTTGACGAGTACGAACCCCCGCCCGGTAAGCCCCCTTTTGTAAGGGCTCGATGAGTTTACACCCCCATCTGGGTGTTTGACGAGTACTAACCCCCGTCCGGTAAGCCCCCTTTTGTAAGGCTTGATGAGTTTACACCCCCATCTGGTGTTTGACCTCCGGATGCTCCTTCTTGCGGTAGCTGATCCTTTCGTTGACGAACCCTCGTCTGGTTTGGTGCCTCTGGATGCCCCTTCTTGCGGTAGCTGATCCTTTGGCGATGGTGGCGGCTTATCGATTCTCGATCATGCGCCTACTCTCGGGGAGTGATTTCGTGTTCATGCACTTCCGGGATACTACTTCGATGTAGCCGATCCCTTCGGTGGACACGTGGTAAAACCTCGGGATACTCCTTCCGACGGTAGCCGATCCTTCGGTTGATGGGTATAAACCCCCCATCGAGTCGGTAGTTGCAGTCCGTTGTGTGGGACTGGATGGGTATGAACCCCCCCATCAGGCTGGTAAATGCAGTCCATTGTTGAGATGTGTTCTGTCTTTGTTTTTTGTCTTTTCTGGGAATTGTCGTCCGGTCTGCGCCGGGGATTTTGTTGGTGTTCGTCCAGCTTGTTGATTGCTGGGGATTCTTTGACTTTGATTTTTCTTGTGGTGATCACCCAACTCTTGCTGGTTGGTCGGGTGATTTTGATAAGTGCCTCTTAGGTAGGCAGGAATCCTCTGGGGATTTGTTGATCTTGGTGACGCCTCTTAAGTAGGCGGATATCCATTGAGTTCCTGGTAATGCCTCTGAGTAGGCAGATGCTTCATCGGAAGTGAAGACTTTGGGTTGCATTCTGTTTTGCCTCTGACTAGGCTGATGTCCCTTTCTAGGAAAATTGGCTCTCGCTTGCCAGATCTTGCCTACGCCTAGGCAAATGACTCTTCTAAGGATGTGAGTCTGGAATTTGCCTTTGTCGTAGGCTCACTGGAGATGATTTTTCTTTTTGATTGATCCACCGGGGAATTGGTTTCCTTCCCGGGGATCTAATTTTGCCCCCTGAGGGAGAAATGGAGTTTTTGACTCCTTGTTGGATGCTGTTGTTTTGAGCTGGCTTTGCCTATGCTCTTATTCTGCTGGGGATGATCAAGCCTTTTCGTTGGCTTTTTCTGGTGTACCTTCGTTTATTGGTGTAGAAGGTTAGAGCTATTTTCCTTGAAGCTCTTTATTCTGCTGTAATGGTTTTGATTTCGCCTTTTTCGCGATTTATCTCTTTTTTATCGCGATTTTGAAATTTGGCTTTTTTATGGGGATAATGCGTAAGCCTTTTTACTTTTTAGTCTCTTTTTATTACGCTGGCTTTTTCCCTTCTTTTTTTTTTGTTTTTTTGTTGAGCCCTTGATGGTATGGAGATTGGACTCTTTTGATTGTTGATGATGGTGGGCTCTTAGAGCCTTCATTCTCCATTGGGGAGTGTGGAGGAGACTTTGGGTGAGTGTGCTCGATGACTCATGTGATGGCAGTGCTGAGCCATGGGGTAATTTTTTTTTGTGTTGCCTTCAGAGTGGGCAGGGATCCTGTTGAGGATGACTAGGCCTTTCCATCGGCTTTTCTTTTATGATGTCTGATGATTGTGCCCTCTTTTATTGGGTGATGATTGGAGCTTTGGCTTCTGGAAGCTACTGATGATGACTCGCTCTTCTTTCTTGAGGGAGAGCGATGTTTGGAGACTTATTAATTTCTTGTGCCTTCTTTTCTGGGTAGAAGGATGTAGCTGGAGCTCTTGATCTTCAGAAGCTCTTATTTTGATGAGTCGCTTGATTGACGACTTGCTCCATTTTCTTGAAGGCTTTATTTTGGAGACTCGGTCTCAGTGATCCTGTTTTCAATCACAAACATGGAGCTAGTCTCCTTATATGAATGCTTTTCGTTTTTTTTTGTTATTTGTCTGAAGTAATTTTTATTTCTTTTATTTTTGTCTTGACAAAGTCGTTTTGTGCGACTACTTATGTGTGGATGCCCTAAATGCAATCTATTCTTATTGATTGATGCATCTGGAAAAGTGACTGTCATTCTCCTGCTGGAATTTTTATGATTATGATGAAAGACCCCTCTCTTTTGTTCATTTTTTGGTTTAGCCCTATCTTTTGCCTAGACCGCCCTTTTGGGGTTTTCGGTCTAGCGGGCTGCCTTAATTTTTGCCTAGGATATCTTAGCGGGCTTTTTCCTTTTTTATGAACGCCCTAACTTTTGCCTAGACCGCCCTTTGCGGGTTTTCGATCTAGCAGGCTACCCTAACTTTTGCCTAAGAATCTCCTAGCAGGCATTACTCTTTTTATTCTCATTTTTTCTTTATCTTTTTTTTTGAGAGATAGGAGCCTATCATGTGCATGCAATGTTGGTGATATGCATCCTATAATACTATTTTAATTAATTTTTCAAAAGGATTAACCAATGTGCTTTTACTTCTGATGAGCTTCTGACGTTATGTGCTTCGTCGACAGGGATAGACTGTATCCATTTTGCCGTCTTGATTTTACCGTGACCGAAGAATGATTGTGTTGATTTTAGAGCGACTTGCCATGTCAGTGCACCCCTCCCTTTCCTTGGGGATGTCAATCCTCCTATTGACTACTATCTCCACATTTCCCTACTAATTACTAGAATGTTGTAGTAGTAAGGGTCAAGAGAAGAGAAAGAAGAGGATATTTAATTCAAAGGCTTGTGTTTTAGATTTGTTTTATTTTGACAAATATGGTTTTTGTAAGCACGGCTAGCCAAGGTTGGTTAGAGTGTTTAGGCTAGTTTAGACAAACGTTTTGTTTATGGAGTGGCGTCTTATTCTATGGCGCTTGTTATGACTGGTTGACTTCCCTAGTCTGCCCTTTGGGTTTTCAGCTTAGGATGTTGTGTTTTGGCCCTATCTTTTGTCTAGGTTCCTTCTTTTTGTATATTTTCGGGGAATCCTAGCGGACCTTATTTTGTAACCCTAACTTTTGCCTAGGCTACCCTTTATTTTTGTTCGAGTGTCCTACCGGGTTGACCCTATCTTTTGCGTAGCCCCCTTAGTGGGTTTCCAACTCGGGTATCTTGCCCTCTCTTTTTGGCTTTTTGCTTTTATGGGCTTCTTTTGATTTTTGTTTTCTTTTTGTACAACATTGGCGAAACACGACTTTATTTATGACGAGGTAAAACTTTATTTTGTGTTTCTAGTCAATCAGTAGTGATGGATTTGACTTTTATTTTGGTCAATGGCGCATTTTGATTACTTTGACGCACTTTGAAAATGTTTGCTTAAACATGGTTATTAATGAGGTTTAGACATGAATAGCAAGAAGAGAAGCAGATAGTAAGAATGACATTCTTTGTAATTAATAGGGAAATATGTGCCCTACAATGCTCGGGGGTCGGGCTAGCCCCGAGGAGTAATCTTTAATAGTCATTGGATTTATAAACCCTAAGAATCAGAAGGAGAACACCTAATGACTAAAGTCGCTTTTGACGCTTGAACCCCTCTATATGGGAGAATCTGATTCAAGGTGTGGAGGGGAGACTTCCCTTTTCTCCGTGCAGCTTGATCCTTTGTAGGGTAATGTTTTAAAGGATTGTCTTTAAAATCCGGTGGCTCCCTTATTCCTTGAGAGTTTCTAATGAGCCCTTTGTTTGGGTGATATCCATATTTTCTCATCATGTGGGTCACCTTCATATTGTTGGGGAAGTCTTTTCATATTGGCAAAAGATATTTCAAATGTCTTCTTCCGTCGCATCCATTCAAGGTAGGGCAGACGATTTGCTGATCTGAATGTCGTCTCTAGCCCAAACTGTGACTAGCTTGTCGCCTACCCTGAGTTTGTCTCTTTGACGGAGTGTCGTGAATTGCCTCAGCGTCGAGAATCCAACGTCTCTTCAGTTTCCTCTTTGGATTATGCTTCTTTCGGTCTTATTATTTATTCCTTTATTCTTGGGAGCATAGCTCCTGGGGGTGTAGATTCTTTCACTTCTAATTTTTCCCCCGAATGTTGGCTATACTGGAGCTATCTTTATTGATGGAAGATGTTTCTGCGTATCTCAATGGTGCAACCTTATTTGATGTATGGGGTGAACAAATGTAACGACATCCTTGCCCCCTCTTCGGATGCCCAACGGTTGAGGCTTATTATCCTTCTTAGGCGGATCAACCGCTGGAGAGAACTTGACGACGAAAGGTTTGCTTTTCATCTTATTCTGATTCATGGAAAGCACATCGACTATTCCTTTCTTTTTATTATCTTATTATTATTAAAGTGAGAATGAATGCAATTTATGAATGTAATTCATGAATGCAGTAGATGGTTGAGATGATGAAAACAATTTTTATTTATTTCATCTAGACAGTGTACATTCCTCAATGAAATGTTTTGAAGTGCATTTTTTGAAAGCGGAGAAGCCTAAATGAACCCATAGGCGGGTAAATATTTCTATTTATTTTCTCTCTTTTTTTTTGTGCATGGCATGCGAATGCCTTACCCTCTTTTCATGGTATTGAGGAATGTTCACTTTCTTCAACTGTCTATTGTTAGATACATGTTATGAAGTTTGGTGGATGCATGTATGCAAGTGTTTGTTTTTTCCTAAACATTATCATGTTTTATTTTCTAACATGATGTATGATAGTGTTTGGGATTTTGTGTTTTTTTTTTTTTTTGTATGCGGATGAGGGCATGAAGAATACCAACCGCTTTCTCGAATGCAAAAAGATTTTTTATTTTAAAATGAATGATTTATGAGATGGATATTCCTTAAGACAATGGCTTAGGTATCCTCTTTAAAGCTTATGCTTTGTGGGGTATCCTACCCACCTCGGTGTAATGGTTCCCTTCCCATTACAGATTTGACAAGTATAATGGCAATCACCATCACACCTTAGTACACTTGTCCCTTCCTTGTCGTGAAGGTCACAAATGTGTTCGGGGCCTCTTTCGCCATTGTCTTAGGGATATCTAGTGCTCCCTAGAATGAATGTATTTATGCATGCACCAGTACAAAAGGGCAGTAGATGTTCAAAGTGGCATAACTTTTGACTGGGTTGTCCGATTTGGACGCACAGCATGTCAAAACGAAGAGAAAAGGGTGAAGAACCAAGCTACAAAGATTTGGCCCAGTAATTTTCCCAAAAAACGCCTCTAATACCTACTTTTGAGGGATTTATTAAAATGATGCGTATGCATACTTTCCTTATGCATTTATTTTTTTCTCTTGGTTTTTCCCACTTATGATGCAATATGAATGATACGACTTTGTCAACATTATTTTATTTATGTTTTGATTATTTTATTTATTTTGGATTTTTTTATTTTGATTTTTTATTGCTTTTTATCTTATAGCCTTTTATCTCTTCTGTCGGAACTGCGTGGCTACTTAGCTTACAAAGAACCTGAAACCAGGCTAGCTAAAAGGCAGACTGTCCGAGATAAAATGTGGCTTTATGCGAAAGGATATTTTAGCGTCCCTTATCTCTTCTGTCGAAACTACGTGACTACTTAGCTTACAAAGAACCTGAAACCAGGCTAGCTAAAAGGCAGACTGTCCGAGATAAGGGTGTTTATTTGTAAAATATATATTTTTTTTGGTGATTTTGTTCTGTTGTTTGTTTATGCTATGCAACAGTCAAATGCAACAAACATATGCACACACAATTCGATCATCCACGAACAGGCAAGAATTCATTTTTATCACGAGGTAGGGTTTTCCTGCAGAAAAGTGCATTGGCAAGGGTTGGTTCTAACTGTTCTCACCAGGCTAAGGCCCCCAAGGTGCCCCCATTATAGGGTCCCCACTCTCCAGTCGTCCGACCATGCTCAACACTAAGGCCAGAGTCGGTCTTGTTGCCAAAAGAGGAAGGTTATCACCTTGAGTGGTGGTTTCCGATCACACTGGTGGGCACAAGGCCCTAACTACAGCGAACCGTACCTGCCACCCACTCCCTATGGTTTTCTCACTTGCCCCCGGGTATAGAGGGAACTGTAGTGTGCAAGGGTTTTGTGTGCAATTTTTATTTCAGCCAATTGCGTAAGTATAAACAAGCAACAGTTATTTGAAAGCCAAACAATAAAGCATGTTATAATACAAGGTAGGGTAAAAGCGCTATTTTCTTGTTTTAATTATTTTTAAGCTAGCCCATCACTAAATGGGATCAACTCTCTAGGCTTCCCCAGTGGAGTCGCCATCTGTCGCCGCCTCCCCAAAGAGGGGGGCGCGGTCGGAGCGACGCGATGGTTTTTCGACTCTTCTTTCTTCTTGTTTTCGCTTTTTTTATTGGTGGTTACAACGTCTTCAGGCTGTCCGATAACCGGGCTAATCTGGAGACGAGGTTTTCGAAAAGTGTCCTTGAGTTGTCCGACAACCGGACTAACCCAAGGACTTATTTATTTTGGGTTCTATGGAGTCGCCATCAATATTTTTACCATAAACATCGGAAAAGGGGTTTGAAAAGGCGTTGGTTTTCGAAAACCAACTTTGGTCATTAGAACCAGAGTTGGGTAAGGGAGTTAGTTACGTGCAAAGGGAGTATTAGTCCCTTTGCGACGCCCCTTTCGGGTTCCCTATGACAGGCCGGCTTTATTTGTGAATAATTAAACTTGAAAAATCGCGCTTTTACCCTTTTTATTTTGCGGAATTTAAATATGCGACTACATTGCCCTAGCTTCTATTGCATAATTTAAATAGCAGTAATTTTAAAGAATAGAGAATGAGGATATGCACCTCCAAAGCAAGCTTTATATTCAAAAAGAGGGTGCGTTTTGGCAACCCTTCACTCTACAACTCTCAGAAACTCCGGAAATGCCTCGGAGGGATTCTTAAGAAGATTTAGAACGCTCATTCTATGCCTAAAGACGCTCAGAAACTCCGGAAATGCCTCGGAGGGATTCTTAGAGAGAGAAAATCTAGAGAGAAGGGAGAGCTCTTGCTGCTTGGTGTGCTTGGTGTGTGAAAATGAGGGGGGGGAAGCCCCTATTTATAGTTTTTCGCGTTGTCAGGGTCCAGACCGCCGTTCTCGTCTGACAGGGGTCGAGACCGCCGTCTGGAAAGTCGAGACCGTCGTCTCGTCCATGGCAAAAATCGAGACCGCCGTCTGGAAAATCCAGACCGCCGTCTCCCTGGAGCATCCGTCGCTCAAGCGAGTATACCAGTCGCTTGAGCGAGACTTGACCCGGGAGTCCCCTTTGTTTGAAGCATCCGTCGCTCAAGCGAGTACATCAGTCGCTTGAGCGAGACTTGACCCGGAAGTCCCCTTTGTTTGAAGCATCTGTCGCTCAAGCGAGTACATCAGTCGCTTGAGCGAGACTTGACCCGGGAGTCCTCTTTGTTTGAAGCGTCCATCGCTTAAGCGAGTACACCAGTCGCTTGAGCGAGACTTGACCCGGGAGTCCTCTTTATTTGAAGCGTCTGTTGCTTAAGCGATGTATTTTTAGCCAAAAAACCTTCCTATCTTGGTACGGGAGCCTAATAGTCTCTCCTAGTGGCTTGTTAGGCTTCAGCCGTCTTCAAATAGGAAGCTTTCTGACTTTATTTGGAGGCCGGGCAAGATTTGGGGTCTACAAGGAGCAGGTGCCGCAATTAAAGGAGTGGTTAGAGAAACAAAACCACAGACTCATCAATGAGCTTAACTTCGCAAAAGAACAGATAGCGTATTTAATGGAACTAATACGCCAACAATGGCTCTATAATGAGGTTTCCAAACAACAAATTTCTGCCCTAGAGGAGAAATTAAGGGCATTAGAGGGACACAACTTCGATTTAAAGGAGGTAACCGATGTCGAAAATACTTGATTCCCTCCCAAGTTTAAGAAATCCCACGCATAATTCAAGAAGCCCTTTGGCAAGAAAAAGGAGGGAAGTGCAAATGCCATGAACTTTGCTACTCTTTCTTCCTCTTCGCCATCAGCTGGACAGTCACGTAGACAAGAGAAGAAATTCACTCTCATCCCAATCTCTTATGGGAGTCTGCTGCCAAGGCTTTTAGAGGCCAAACTCTTAACACGTATCTCCCCAAAGAAGAAAGATCCACCTTACCCCGGTTGGTACAAACTCAACGAAAAATGTGATTACCACTTAGGTGCTCCTGGGCATTCTGTGGAGAATTGCGTCAACCTGAAATATAGGATTCAAGAATTATTGAATACCGGGAAAATTACCTTCGATGCTCCCGACCCAAACGTAAACATCAAGCCTCTATCACAACCAGAATAGTGAGCTTGGGTAGAGAAGGCCATCTAACTAGGGCTCCTCATTTTGTGCATCTTTTGGTTAAAAGAAATAATAATAATAATCAAAAGCTTCCGATGCATCTCTCACGGTCTCTGCCCGTGGCCGCGAGATCTTTTGATTAAAAGGGCTTTGTACATATTTCTCTTTTGATCAATACAATGAGGCATTTTTCATAATATTCATATGCTTCTCATTCTTTTCTCTCTCACTCCAAAATAATTAAATAAAATCTAAACCCAAATAAGGACCATATAAACAGTCATGTCTGTGATTGAAAGCTCTCTGTGGGATCTAAAAGCCGAAGGCAAATGGATTGAGTCAGACAGTGAGGAGGGGACCATCTCCCCAGACATGCAAAGACTGTTAGAAAAATAAGCTCAATTGATACAGCCCCATAAGGAAAAAACTAAGGCCTTCAATTTGGGACAAGGAGACAATAAGAAAGAAGTAAATGTCGATACCCAAATTGATAATGTCAGGGAAGGGGTAATAACACCTTTGCGCTCATTCATGCCTCGTCCTTTCCCTTATACATCGGATAAAGCTGTACTGTGGATATGCAGAAAAGAATTGTCCGTCAATGAAGATATCTCCAATATAGCCAGCATTGGGGGCAGGACAATAAGCAAAAAAAAAAAAATTTTCATCCAAGGAGCTACAAGATAATGCTCCTAAAAACAAAGGAAAAATAAAGAAACCGAAGAGGAAAAGAAAAAAAAGAATCCAAGGGGAAGTTTAAGTAGACCTTGGATTCACGGTGCTAGGGCAGTTTCTTCAACGCTCCACCGAAAAATCAAATTTGTGGTAGGCTACAAGTTGATCATGGTTCAAGCTAAAGACTACATTCGAATCAGCGAGCCGTCCACCATACCTTAAATGGATGCGGCTGAAGAAGACATTTGAAAATATGGAAAGACTTCCTAGCAATTTAAAAGTGGCCCATATAATGAAGAGATATGGATACAGCCCAGACAAGGGCTTGGAAAGGATGCTCAAAGAATAAGAGAGCCACCAGATGTTAAGGATAATCCTTTAAAGTACGACCCTCCAAAAGATCAAGTCGTACAAAGAAAAGAGAAGTCTCCCCTCCATACCTTAAAGATGATATTCCGAAAAGGAGGGATATTAGCATCAAGGGTAGCATTAGTCATTAGATGTCCTTCTTCCGATTTTAAGGGACGTAAACCCAATGACTATTAGAGATCACCCCTCGAGGTGTGCCCAGCCCCCGAGCATCTCTAGGGCACACATTTTCCCTAAAATTACAAAAGAATGTTATTCTTACTATGTGCTTCTCTTCTTGTTAAACATCTCTATACCCCATTAAATAACCAATGTTTAGACAAACGTTTTGTTTCAAAATGCATCAAAATAATCAAAACGCCATAGACAAAATGAAGCCAAAGTTAACATGATTGATTAGCTAGAGACACGAATAAGAAAATCGTGTTTCGACAATGTTTGAGAAAAGAAATTATTATTAAAAGAAGCCCGTCAAGGTCAAAGGCCAAGACAAAAAGATAAAAGGGAAAAATCCTAGGCTGAAAACCCAAAAGGGCGAACTAGGAAAGTTAATCAGTCACAAATAAGCGCCAGAGTATTCAGTTGAAAGACGCCACCTCATTAAGAACAAAACGTTTGTTTAAACTAGCTTAAACACCGACCAACCTTGGCTAGCCATTCTTACAGAAACTATTATTTCATAAAAAGAATCTCACTAAAACACAAGCCTTTGTGATAAACCCCTTTCTTTCTATTCTCTTGACCCTTCACCATAAAGCATTCAAGTAATTGACTGGGAAATGTGGAAATATGGTGATCAATAGGAGGATTGAAATCCCTAAGGAAAGGAAGAGGGGCATTGACATGATAATTGCTCTACATTCAAAATGATTACTCTTCGGTTATAGCAAAGATCCAAGACGGCAAATCAGTACAGCTAATCATGTTGATAAAAACACATGATGATGGAAGAAAAATTAACAGAAGCTGAATGGGTTCAAAGCCGATATGACCAGCTAAACCTTATTGAAGAAAAACGGCTGAATATTATATGTCACGGACAAGCCTATCAAAGGAAAATAAAAAAGGCTTACAAAAAAGGTCAACCCTCATATTTACCAAAAGAAGGATTTAATGGTAAATAAGTTGCTTCCAGCCCAAAAGAATAAAATTGGAAAATGGGTAAACAAACTATGAAGGACCCTTTGTGGTCAAACGAGCTTTCTCGAGAGGAGTTGTTATCCTTGCCGATATGAATAGAAAAGAACTTCAATACCTAATCAACTCTCATACGGTGAAGAAGTATTATGCTTGAAGACATTGCTCAAGACCCGTCAGGAATGAAAACCCGCAAAGGGCATCCCTGGGCAAAAAGATAGGGTCCATATCCCTCGCTAGGATACGTCCTAGGCAAAAAGTAAAGGTACAAAAAAAAAGACTAACTAAGAGCAATGGTTACCTCAGTCGAAAACTGAAAAGGCGGCTAAAGTAACATTCTTCCAGAAGCAAGCAGTCTACATAGTTTTCACTCTGAGCTCAGGCATCTCAACTGAAGCAATTAGGAGAACCAGGGGGCAGATATCATGGACATGACTGTATAAGCCTAAACAGTACAGCCAACCCTGACCACCCATTCTTCTAAATACCTTTTGAAATCCTTCTATAAAAGAAATAAAACTTTTGCTCATTTATCAATAAAATTCCTTTTCATTTCCTTTCTCTTGACCAAATATTATGGAAATGCCTCTTTATTGATAAATCATAAATATGCGCAAAGACCTTTAATCAAAGATCAAGCATGCATCTAAAAAATGGAAGCATAAAAAATAATAATAAAGGAATAAAAGCCTGCTAGGATATTCTTAGGAAAAAACTAGGGTAGCCTGCTAGATCGGAGACCCCAAAAGAACGGTCTAGGCAAAAGATAAGGCAAAAGCCCCCTAAGATATTCTAGGCAAAAATTAAGGCAGCCCGCTAGATCGAAAACCCGTAAAGGGCGGTCTAGGCAAAAGATAGGGCTAAAACCAAGAGATGGATAAAAAGAGGAGCCCATCATCATGGTCATAAAGGAGGAGCCCATCGGCATATTCATAAGAAGCCAACGGGAGAAGGCCAATTACTTTCTAAATGCATCAAAAATAAATAAACAATAGATTGCATTTAGGACATTCACACACAAAGTAGTTGCATAATACGACTTTGTCAAAATCAAGAAAAAATAATTTTCTTCAAACAAGAATAATAAACATGCATATACGGAAGATAGTCTCCATGCTTATGATTGAAAACAGGAGGCGCCAGAATCCAGTCTCCATATGAAAATCAAAATCGCGAAAGGCGAAATCAAAACCATTCTAGCAGAATAAAGAGCTTCAAGGAAACTAGCTCCAACCTTCCATCCAAGAAAGAAGGAAGCCATGAAAAAGCCAACGGAAAGGCTTGATCATCCCCAAGCGAATCCTTGCCTACTCCAGAGGCAATACAAAAAGATTACCTCACGACTCAGCTTCATCGCCACATGAGTCATCAAGAAAACTCATCCAGAATCTCCGCCACTTCCCCAAAGGAGAATAAGGAGAATAAGGACTACACAAGAGTCCATTAAAGAAAATACGGAGTCAAATCCTCCATATCACCAGGGTGCAATAAAAAGAAAAACTTTCATTCCCCAATAGAGGCCACAACAAAAAAGGCCAAATAAAAATCTCCAAGAAGAGTATATCAAGAAAAGTCTACAAAAAGACAAAAAGAGGAAAACAAAATTTGTTTTCCATCTTCCAGCTCAAATAAGAGCTTCACAAAGCCCGGAGCCAGGACTCCATCATCAAATTTGGATCCCCAGGAAACCGACAGACTCCTCAGTGAATCCCAAAAAAGAAAGAGAAGAAAATTTCTTCATTCCGCTCAATAAAAAAGCCTCACAAAGTCAGGAGCCAAGACTCCATCATCATAAAAAATCAAATCAAGGATTGGATCCCCCAAGAAAAGAAAAATCCCCAGGGATCGCTAAAAAGAAAAGAAAAAAGATATCTTTTCATCCAAAGAAAAAGCCAATGTGCATAAAAAGGCGCACATATGTAAAAACCAATTCGCGAAAAAGAAATTCAAATCGCGAGAAAAAGATAAAAACCCATTCCCCAGTAGGAATAAGAGCATAGGCAAAGCCAGCTCAAACAACAACGTCCAATAAGGAGTCAAAAACTCCATTCTTCCCTAGGGGGCAATTCAAAATAGATCCCCAGGAAACAACCAAATCCCTGGTGGATCACCAAAAAGAAAAATCCCCAACGGTCCTACCAGCAAAAGGCAAAATATAAATTCATATCCTCAGGGAGTTAATCGCCTATAACACCCAATATGGATATCCCTAGTGAAAGGCAAAATCTTCACTCCCAAGAATGCCTAGGCCTACTCAGAGGCAAGCAAAGAGCCGATATCCCCAAGAAATGGGAAATCAACCTATAAGAGGCAATACAAGCACAAAGCTTTCAAAAAAGCATCTGCCTACTCAGAGGTATTATCAAGAACAAATATCCTCAAAGTAGAACATCAGCCTATTCAGAGGCGAAAACAACAAGTATAAAGACTTCAACACTATTGAAGCATCTGCCTAATCAAGAGGCACAACCAACAAAAATAAACAAATCCCCAGTGGATTCCCGCCTAAATAAGAGGCCAAAAACAAAGAATCCCCGCCAAGATCGGATGGCTAAAAAGAAAAATCCAAAACACAAAGAATCCCCAGCAAGACCGGATGGCTAAAAAGAAAAGCCAAAACAAGAATCCCCGGCAAGACCGGATGGCTAAAAAGAAAAGCCAAAAACAAAGAATCCCCGGTAAAACCGGATGACTAAAGAAGAAAATTCAAAAAGAAAATCAATCATTCCCCATGGAATAGGCGCATGATCAAAGACAATAAGCCGCCAACACATCTCCAAAAACCAGATGAGGGTTTGTACTCATCAATCAAAAGACTTAATACCGAAAAAGAGCATCCCAAGAGCCTTATAGAATAGGGTTCGTACCAGGTGGGGGTAGGTACCCACAAGAGCCTTATAGAATAGGGTTCGTACCAGGTGGGGGTAGGTACCCACAAGAGCCTTATAGAATAGGGTTCGTACCAGGTGAGGGTAGGTACTCACCAAAGCCTTATAAAATAAGGTTTATACCGGATGAGGGTAGGTACTCATCAGAATCTAGCCTAAATGCGGATTCATACCAGGTGAGGGTAGGTACTCATCAGAATCTAGCCAAAGTGCAGATTCGTACTAGGTGGGGGTAGGTACCCACCAGAGCCTTATAAAATAAGGTTTATACCGGATGAGGGTAAGTACTCATCAAAACCTAGCAAAATGAATCAGGTAGAGTAAAATACTCGCCTGAGCATTACAAAAATGGGTTGCAAATACCTTGCTTCTATTAGAGGATAGTTCAAGTGTTGAGCACCTCGGAAGTAAGTACCCACAAGAGTTTAGCAAAATGCGAACTCATACCGGGTGAGGGTAGGTACTCACCAAAGCCTTGCAAAAACAAGGTTCATACCTAGTGGGGGTAGGTACCTACAAGAGTCTAGTGAAATACAGACTCGTACTGGGTGAGGGTAAGTACTCACCAGAGCCTTATAAAGTAAGGCTCAAACCAGATAGGGGTTGGTACCTATCAAAAATATTTATCATCCGGAAGATCAGCAAAGAAGCATCTGAAGGATAACCGGGCAAAAGGGTTAACTCCTTCCCCTACCAGCTAATCTTGTCGGTATGTTAGGTCAACAAATTAGTTAGGCAGGTGAAGGGGGGGCAGCTGTAGACCCCTAAATTTGCCTGGTCTCTCAATAAAGGCTAAAGAGACTTCCTACAACAAGATAAAGCTCGCCTAGCATCTCAATAAAGCCCAAGAAGACTTCCTATATGAAGATAAAGCTTTAACGGGCGTTCATCGGCACCAACCGACGTCCGAATAAAGAAAGGAAAGCTTCCCAGGGGTCCCAGAACACAAAAACTGGCCAAAATAGGTCGAGACCACCGTCCCAAAGTCGAGACGGCCGTCCCAACCTTCCCTGGCCAAGTGGGACGGCCGTCCCAAGTGAGACTGCCAGTCCCAGCTTTCAGGGGGTCCCAGCATGTGTAAAAGATGCAGTTGGGATGGCCGTCCCAACCCAGACGACCGTCCCAACCCAGAGGGGCGTCTCAAATGGTCAGGCAGCGAAAAACTATAAATAGGAGGCTCATTTGCCACTGTTACAGACACCAGACAACTCCCAGTACTTGTCTATTCTCTTCCCTCTTCGAATGAACTCTCTGATTGCCTTGATAAGGTAACAATCAGTTAAGGAATCATATTCCAGCATTCGATTCTTCTGTAAAATTTAGTAGAGTCAGTGGTGTATTCAGAGAGGAGAGTCTTTGTAGAGCGAGGGATTGCCAAAACGCATCCTCATAGTCAAAAGATTCACAATACAAAGCTTGCTACGGAGGTTCTTTTCAATTCTCTTCTCTTTTACTGCTTTATTTATTGCTTTCTGTATGTAATGTAAACTAAAATCATGTAGATAGCCATTTTTAATATTATGCAATAAAATAGGGTAATCGCGTAATTTCTTGTAATCTTTACTTAAATGAATTAATCCGTCATAGGGAACCCAAAAGGGGCGTTGTGGGGTGCTAACACCTTCCCCACACGTAACTAACTCCCTTACCTAACTCTGGTTATAATGGCCAAGTTTGGTTTTTATTAAAATCAACGCCTTTTTATCCTTTTCCAATGTTTACGGTCAAAACATTGGTGGCCACTCCATAAGAACCCCTTTTCGAAAACCTTGCTTTTATTAGAGGATAGTTCAGTTGTTGAGCGCCTCGGAAGCAATGAACATAATTTTAACATAAAACGCGAGTCTTAACCATCTTTTCGCGATCGCTCGCATAAACGTTCGAGATGTCCCTGGACGTCGGAACGGACAACGGCGACATTTGTATATTAATTTCTTTTTAAATCTAAATTTTGAATCTCTAGGAGTGACAAAACTTTATAACATAATATGAATCGAAGTTGGATGAATGCACGTCATATTAGTGAAGAGTACAAAAGAGGAGTTGAGGAATTTTTGAAGTTTGCTAGTGAAAATGGAATAGCTATGAAAAGGACATATTATTGTCCATGTGTTCGTTGTTTGAATCAAATTCGTCATAAACTTGAGGATATACGTGATCACTTGTTTGTTTATGGTATTATTAAGAGTTATACAATATGGACATGGCATGGAGAAATATTAGACATCCCAACTATGTCAACTACAGACAATTTTGATGAAGGGATGGATGATAATCTAGAGGATATGATATGTGATATTGGTGAAGAAAATTTTATGAAAGCACATCTATATGATTCTTTGAAATCTGATTTTGCACAACAATTGTACATAGGATGTAGTTTTACAAGATTATTAGCAACTTTAAGATTGTTTACTTTAAAAGCAAGAAATGGATGGACTGATAAAATTTTCACCGAATTATTGGAGTTGTTGAAGGAGATGCTTCCCGAAAATAATACATTATCTATTCGTAACTATGAGGCAAAGAAGATATTATGTCCAATGGGTTTAGAGTACAAGAAGATACATGCATGTCTTAATGATTGTATATTGTACAGAAATGATTTTGCTAAATTAAAGATGTGTTCGACATGTGGTTTGTCGAGGTTCAAAAATAAAGTTGAGGAAAGTAGTGGTGAGGAAGAACTAGATGGTCCCCCTGCTAAGGTGTTATGGTATTTGCCAATTATACCTAGGTTTAAAAGATTATTTGCCATAAAAGAAGATACAAGAAACTTGACATGGCATGCAAATGGTAGAAAATGTGACAATCTTCTTCGACATCCAGCTGATTCTCCACAATGGAAAAGGATTGATGAAACCTTTCCAAAATTTGGTGCAGAGCCAAGAAACTTGAGAATTGGATTAGCTACATATGGGATGAATCCTTATGGAAATTTAAGTAGTAAACATAGTTCATGGCCAGTTTTGTTTATCATTTACAATTTGCCTCCTTGGTTATGTATGAAGAGAAAATATATTATGTTATCTATGATGATTTCAGGACCTCGACAACCAGGAAATGACATAGATGTATATCTTAGTCCTTTAATTGATGATTTGAAGATGTTGTGGGGAACAGGAGTGGAGGTATTTGATTCATATCACGAAGTGAATTTCAGGTTGCGTGCAATGTTATTTTGTACTATAAATGATTTTCCAGCATATGGTAATTTGAGCGGTTATGGTGTGAAAGGTCATTTAGTGTGCCCTTTATGTCAAGAAGACAGAAGTTATATTCAATTGAAACATGGACAAAAAACTGCATACAATAGGCATAGAAAGTTTCTAGTTGCTAATCATCCATATCGTAAAATGAAGAAAGCATTTAATGGATGTCAAGAGAATGCAGTTGCATTAGTACCACACAATGGTGAACAAGTATATGAGCAAGTGAAAAATATTAATATTGTGTTTGGAAAGACCCAAAAGAAATCCAATGAGAAAAACATTTGGAAGAAACAGTTTGTATTCTTTAATCTTCCTTATTGGTGTAAGTTGGAAGTTAGACACTGTATAGATGTGATGCATGTTGAAAAAAATGTTTGTGATAGTATAATTGGGACATTGCTTAATGTAACATCCTAATTCTCAATACCTCTAAAACTTTTGTCAAAATTTTATTAATTAAATTATTAGGAATTGGGGAAAGTGACTATAGAGTTTTATGTTTGTTAGATTATTTGTGATTTTTTAGAAATTTTCTGGAATTAAAAAAAATTATAATAAAATAATAATATATCTAAAGAGTTAGATTTTTACTTTTAAAAAGGTATTCTCTGCAACTTCCGGTAACTTCTTTCTTTCTCTCATTTCTCGCTTTCTCTCAAACCCTCCTCACTTTGAAGTTTGATTTTGAGGGGGAAATATTGATTTTCTTGAGAAACTCCAAGAGGTAAGTTTGTTTCTCTCAATCTCCTCTAGATTTCTACGGTTTTATTTTTCAAAACGGTGCATTTTTAAAAAAATTTCCTCACTTGGCTAAGCTTGAATAAGAGTAGAAAGAGTGTTATTGTAGGTTTTACACCTAGGACACTAGAATAATACTTAGAATTGAGGATTAGAAGTGATTAAGCTAAAAACCTTAAGCACCTTAATTCGTAGGTCACTGTTCATTGAATTTTGGGACTTTTGTGAACAGAATTAGGAATTGGTATCTTCATAAAGCTTGTAGCCCTTTAAGTTATAGAAATTTAGAAACTTGTTTCACATCAAACGGATATTTGTAGCTCAAGTTATGTTCATTTTACTGTCAAGTGTTATAGCTGTGAAGTTAAGAGGTTGCCCTGTTTCAACAGCCTCGGTTTTTGAATTACTGGGATTGATATTTGTGAAATTAGGACTTTATTCCTTAATAAAAGTTGTAGGAAATTATATTTCCGAAATTTAGAAATTTGTTTTATGTCAATAGCTTATGTGTAGCATGAGTTATAGTCAAAGTACCAAGGCATGTTCAGAGTGTTATTGTAGTTGAGCCATGTTGGAAACAACCACTGTAAACTGAAAAACTGCATTTATTCTACAGGGTATTTGAATTTATTTCCTTCATCAATATTGTACGTAATTAAGTTATTGAAATTTTGGCTCTTACCTCATGCCAAAACAGCTTATATAACTCTAGAAAATTCTGAAATACTGAACCTTGTCCATATTTGTTATTAGGATTCTTCCTACTCTAAGTGTATTACTTCCATTACTCTCTTCTACTTGTATTAATTCCATTAGCATCAATTTAGGCCCTAGAAATGATTTTATAACTCAAAGAACCATAGTCTTGAATTTTAGAATTTTAGGCTATGAAGGAGGTGAGATTTTAGAGGTCTAATATGGTTGGAATTAAGGATTTAATTGGGGTATTTAATTGGCATGTAGGAGGCTACTTAGAGGTGCAAAGAGGAGACCCAAAGACTTGATAGATTATTTGATCAAGAGTTACTCTTCACCAAGTTACAACATAATTCACTTTTGCTTGAAATAACATTGAGAAGAAGTCCCTTTACTTCTAAGCTAATTAGAAATTTATTTGGAATTATTTGAATGCTATTTCTATTTTTATGAATTTTTAAAGTTTTAAGATTATGTGAATTTTATGGCTTTTAAATGGAGCAACTTGAGTGTATGGAACCTTGTATGATTATAAGACATCCATGAATGTTGTTTGAATCGATTGCTTAATCATTAGTAATTTTATATGATTTATTGATGAATTTAGATTGAGAATTAGCCTATTTCTATGTTTAGTATTATGATAATTGCTTTAAATTGATTATTGAGATATATTGTATGTATGTTATGAAGCATGATAAGTAGAAAATTATTGTGGAATGTTTTTGTTAAGATGGATTAGCATGTAAAATTGCATTGTATAATTTGGTGGAATGGAGGAAAGGTGTGAGAAATGAACCATGTGAGAAAGAAAACTATTTTTTTGATATATTAAATTGAATTTACAATTTAATTATGAAATGAATTTTATATTTTTATTTAATTAATAAATATTTTTCAAAAGTATTGGAATAATTTTGATTTAGGAGAAAACAATTAATTGTAAGTGAAAATGAATTTTTAATAATTTTGAGGAATTTATTTGCAATTATTATTATTATTTAAGAAAAATAAATTAAAATTGAGAAAATTATGATTTTGGGTGATGATGAATATGATGAGGTGGAAGGATGGTTTGGTGAAAAGTATAAGTGTTTTGGGCTATTTTTTATTATTTTGCAGGTGTTAAAATTTTTTGGGAATGTCCGATTTACAGGGGAAACTCTGTCAGATTTTTTTAAGAAATATCATAGTATTATTTTGAAGAAGTTAAGATGTGATTTAAGTATAATAAGGTGAAACAAAGTTGAAAGAGTATGAAGAAGTTATGATAATTCATGCATCATGTTCATGAGTCAGAGATTGAGTGTATGAGGAGGATATGGAAAATCAGGGTCGGTTCCATGCAAACCTCAGGGATGATTGAGTGTGATCGAGCTCATATGTGGCTCAGGCTCGCTACCTAAGCTGTGAGACTCTCACTACCAAGCTTGATTATCTTGACTAAAGCCCCAGGGTTTCTCACGATCAGTTGAGCTGGACAACTAATTATGAGTATACTACCGCAAGGCGGTGAGAGGTTCCAGTGAAACTCCTGATCCTTCTCGAAAAAACAAAACAAAAAGAGAAAAGAGAAAGTGGTTTTGGGATCCCCATGGTCTTGCATACTAGGATGTGTCCTAGAAAAGATTAGTGGATACATTGCATTCATAATATCATATCATTTGTGTGCTGATTGCTAGTATGTTTGTATGTGGAATTTCTAATTAACCCAATGTTATTTGCATGCTCTAAGTGAATATAAAGTTGTCTTACCCTTTTTGTGCATGTATTGTTATTATGAAATGTTTGCATAGGTGACGTTGAACACAACTCATCTCCGGTATCATCTTCAAGTAAAGTTTAAATACAATCACTGTAAGTACTAAGTAGAGGACTTGATCGGACACCACTACAGTGCTGTTAGAATCGCGCAGCGGAATGTTCGCGTGGTCGGACAAAAACCAAGAGGGGGGGGGGTGAATTGGTTTCTTAATAAAAATTAGGTTTTCAAAATTTTCCCCAAATTTTACCGATTAAAAACTGCGTAAATGTAAATAGAGAAGAGTAGAGAAGATTACACAGTAGGTTTATACTGGTTCGGATCAAAAGACCCTACGTCCAGTTGCTAATCACTCAAAAGAGGATTAACGCTGTCACTAAGAACAAATTGTTAAAAACAGATTACAAATCAAAGAGATAAAGTAAAGACAACACCTCTCTTGAAATCCACAAGAGATGAAGAACAGCTTTCCCTAGAGACGGCACAACACACAATCCACTAAGAACTCCACTTAGTGATTCTTATCACTTCTAGCCTCACACCAGGTTCCAAAAGCCCCCTTTCCTTGCAACAAACAGTTCTCCGGCACTCACGGCACTTAACTTTTGTATGGAAAGAGTTGTTCTTCTTTTACGAGTGCCAAAGCGAGTTTAAGTAGGGAAATTAGGGTTTAGGAATTGGGGATTTCGAAACTAGGGTTCTTGGTAATTGGGTTTTCGAAAATAGGGTTTGTTTGATGTTTAAAATCGAAACAGATCGAAATAATCGATTAAATGGAGTTTTAATCGATTAAAACAGAGCCAAATACGTCAGAACCCAATCCTCTCTGGTTTAATCGATTATTTGGTGAAATAATCGATTATCTCATACTGAACGGTACGAAATAATCGATTATTTTGCTTTTTAATCGATTAAAACAGTGACTTAGTATAGAAAGTGGTTTTCTCACTTGTTTTAATCGATTATTTACCTATATAATCGATTAAAGCCGAGCCTGCATGATAAATTTGAGCATTTTGAAGCTTCTAAGTTATAGACTATGTACTGGCTATCTTAGACTCTATAATTACGGACTCAATCAAACTAAAACAGAGTTATTACAATACGAAATCATCAATCTTCAATCTTCAATACTCTAAGTCTTTAAGCTCTTGGATCATCATCAAAATCAACATTCTTCATGATCATTATTTGCAACATCAAGTCCTTGAATGTTCAACAATCTCCCCCTTTTGATGATGATCAAAATTATCTTTTTAAAGCCCTTGTAATAACCTGTTTTATCTGTCATACTAACAAACACATTAAACATACCAGATAACATTTAATATTGAATCATAGGCTTTAAATTTTTCTCCCCCTATTTTGATTATAATCAAAAAGAACTCTGCAACATCAATCATAAGAGCTCCCCCTCAAAATATGCATAAGTTAGAGAAAGCTCCCCCTCAATCATAGCATGAAAGAAACATCATATTTTACAACATCAAGACAATAACAAAAGAAAATTCATCAATTATCTCTACATTAGACAACTTTAATCGATTATTACCGATGAATAATCGATTATTAGAGGCATTTAATCGATTATTTCACGAGATAATCGATTATTCCGAAGGAGAATACCACTGTTTTGGACGTTTTGAGGAAAAATAATTGATTATCACTTCCGATGAATCGATTATTCCGAGGCTATATTAAGTTTTTAAGGTTTTTACACATTATAACCTATGAATATCCTGCATCACGAATTTAATCATAACAATCATCCAAAATCATTCAAATTAAGCAGAATTTAAGCTATTTCTAGTATCCCTAAGTCTCTTCCAAGATCATAGAATCTATCCTTGGGTAGAGGCTTAGTAAATATATCTGCTAATTGACATTTAGTATCTACATACTCTATCTTACAGTTTCCTTTGCTGATATTATCTCTTAAAAAGTGATGTCTAATCTCAATATGTTTAGTCCTAGAGTGCATTACTGGATTTTTAGTTAAGTTGATTGCACTCGTATTATCACACATTAATGGAATGTCATTTAAATATATGCTATAATCCTCTAATTGTTGTTTCATCCACAGAATTTGAGCACAACAACTACCAGCTGCAATATATTCAGCTTCAGTGGTAGATAAAGCAACACATGCTTGTTTCTTAGAATGCCATGATATTAAGGATGAACCTAACAAATGACATGTCCCACTAGTGCTTTTCCTATCAATTTTACATCCACCATAATCAGCATCAGAATATCCTAATAAACTAATACAAGCATCAGACGGATACCACAAGCCAAATCCAGTAGTTCCTTTTAAGTATTTTAAAATATGTTTTACTGCAATTAAATGAGATTCTTTAGGACAAGCCTGAAATCTAGCACACACACAGACAGAATGCATAATATCAGGTCTACTAGCAGTTAAGTATAATAGTGATCCTATCATACCTCTATACATAGTTTGATTTACTTCCAAACCTGATTCATCCTTGTCTAAATAGCATGAAGTTCCCATGGGTGTGTTAGCTTTCTTTGAGGTGTCCATACCAAACTTTTTGAGGATCTCTTTGCAATATTTAGTTTGAGAGATAAAAGTTCCATCTTTAAGTTGCTTGATTTGAAGTCCAAGGAAGAATGTTAATTCTCCCATCATAGACATTTCAAACTCTCCCTGCATAATCTTAGCAAATTCTACACACAAAGAATTATCAGTTGATCCAAAAATAATATCATCAACATATACCTGGACCAATAAGATATGTTCTTTAACTTTCTTAATAAACAAGTGTAGAATCAATTTTTCCTCTTGAAAAATCATTTGCAGTTAGGAAACTACTTAATCTTTCAGACCAAGATCTAGGAGCTTGTTTTAACCCATATAATGCTTTCTTTAATTTGTAAATATGATTAGGATTATTAAAATCTTCAAATCCAGGGGGTTGCTCTACATACACTTCTTCTTTAATAAAACCATTTAAAAATGCACTCTTTACATCCATTTGATATAGTTTAAATTTCATCATAGATGCGTAAGCAAGAAGTAGGCGTATAGCCTCTAACCTAGCCACAGGAGCATAAGTTTCATCATAATCTATACCTTCCTCCTGACAATAGCCTTTTGCAACAAGTCTGGCTTTATTCTTTGTTATATTACCATCTTCATCAAGCTTATTTCTGAATACCCATTTAGTTCCAATAACTTGATGTGACTCTTCTCTTGGGATTAGTTCCCAGACTTGATTCCTTTCAAATTAGTTAAGTTCTTCTTGCATGGCTATGCACCATTGATCATCTTTAAGTGCTTCCTCAATGTTTTTAGGTTCAATCTGTGACACAAAAGCAACAGACATACAAAAATTATTCATATTTCTAGTTCTTACCCCTTTTGAGATATCACCTATGATATTGTCCATTGAGAGTCCTCTAGGTGATTGCCATTCTTTTGCTAATTGAGGAGTTTGAGAAGGCACATTATCTTCCAAGTATAATTCATCAAGGGCCTCTCTTATATATTCATCATCACCTGCAAGTCTTTTATTTGACTCAAGAGGATTTCCCCCAAGGTCTACAATCTCATCAAAGGCAACATGTATAGATTCTTCTATATTCAAAGTTCTTCTATTAAATACTCTATACGCCTTGCTAGTTAAAGAATAACCTAGAAAAATGCCCTCATCGGCTTTTGAATCAAATTTTCCTAGATTGTCCTTTCCATTATTTAGTACAAAACATTTACAACCAAAAATTTTCAAATGTGCAACATTAGGTTTTCTACCATTAAACAATTCATATGGAGTAGATTTCATAATTGACCTAATGAGCATTCTATTTAAAACATAACATGCAGTACTAACCGCATCAGCCCAAAAATATTTAGGAACATTAGATTCATTTAACATAGTTCTTGCAAGTTCCTCTAATGACCTATTTTTCCTTTCAACTACACCATTTTGTTGGGGAGTCCTAGGAGCAGAAAAGTTATGTAATATACCATTTTCCTCACAATAATTCTCAAACTTTTCATTTTGAAACTCACCACCATGGTCACTTCTTAAAACTTTAATCCTTAGGTCTTTCTCATTTTGTATTTGTTTAGCAAACTTTCTAAAGACCTTAAAAGCTTCACTTTTCATAGTTAGGAAAAATGTCCAAGTGTACCTAGAGAAATCATCAACAATTACAAGACCATAATAATTTCCACCAAAGCTTTTTATCCTAGAAGGTCCAAATAAATCTAAATGTAATAATTCTAGGGGTTTTGAAGTGGAAATCACATTTTTTGATTTAAATGATGATTTAACTTGTTTACCTTTTTGGCATGCATCACACAATCTATCTTTTTCAAATTTCAATTTAGGCAATCCAATAACTAACTCTTTTGATATCAATTTATTCAAATGATGCATGTTTATATGAGCCGCTCTTTTATGCCATAACCAAGGATTCTCTTCCTTAGCAACTAAACATGTTATACTAGACTCATGTAAACAATCCAAATCAATCAAATATATGTTGTTATGCCTAATGCCTTTTAATTCTACTTTTTCGGAATCTACTAAATGTATGGTGCAAAATTTGCTTTCAAAAGTTACCTTGAATCCTTTGTCACACAATTGGCTTATGCTAAGAAGGTTATGTTTTAATCCATCAACAAGAAGCACATCCTTAATCTCCAATGTATTTGCACCACCTATGTTTCCAATTCCTAGAATCTTCCCTTTGTTGTTATCCCCATAAGTCACATATCCTTGTTCTTTGGCTTTGAAACTTACAAATTTCGTTTTATCCCCAGTCATATGTTTTGAGCATCCACTATCAAGATACCACATAGACTTCTTTGATTTGGAAGTTTCCTACAAAACAAGAACATAGTAAACTTAGGTCCCCACAACTTTTGGGTCCTTGAGGTTAGAGACATAATAATCTATTTAAAATACTGCAAAACAATCTATTCTTTGGGTGTTTTAAGAAGTTCAAGCAAAACTGTTTTTATAGACTATTTTCAAAACTGCTGGTTTAATTAATCTGTTAAAAGATTCTTTTAATCTGTTAAAAGTGCAGTTTTAATCTTTTAAAACATCTTTTAATCGATTAAAACGCAGTGTAGAAATTTTTTTTAAGTTGTTTTAATCGATTGAAATGAGTTTTTAATCGATTAAAAGAGTTCTGATCGGTCATAACTAAATTCTGATCGATCATAACTGATTCTGACCGGTCATAATAAAAATCTGATCGATCATCCTGACCCTTTAAGTGATTTTAATCGATTGAAACGTGTTTTTAATCGATTGAAAAATTTCTGACCGCTCATAATTAAACTCTGATCGATCACATTTGCTTCTGATCGGTCATAATAAAAATCTGATCGATCATCCTGACCCTTTAAGTGATTTTAATCGATTGAAACGTGTTTTTAATCGATTTAAAGGATTCTGACCGCTCATAATAAAAATCTGATCGATCATAATGAGTTCTAAATGGTTTTAATCGATTAAAAATAAGTTGTATCGATTAAAATGCTGTAAAAACACTCCTTTGACCATTCTAAGTGATTTTATTTGGTTCTTTCAAAACTGCATCAGTTAAAAACATGTTTTAAGAAAGCTTTTGTAAAAATACTTTGTTTTAGGTTGTTTAAAACAATTTTAGAGGCTTTTCGCAAAAATCTTTAAGTGAAGAACCTTCATGCAATAGAAAAGATAAAATGTTTTTACCAATCATTCTGTTTAAAACATACTAAATGATTCATTTTCTTTGAATAAATAAAAGAGACAAACAACTCATTTAACTATAGGAACCCAAACATATTTTCCTTTAGGAACTCCAAAATGCTTAATTTTACATCTATTTGAAGTGTGACCTTGTTTCATACAATAGAAGCATGCATTTGAAGTAGTTTTAGAACAAGATACATTATTAACATGACATGCTCTAGTTCCTTTTTCTACCCATACTCTTTTCTTTTTAGTTTTACTCTTTTTCAAAGAAACTCTATGATTTACATTATTTTGAGCAAATACCATTTCATTCTTCTTAAGATCATCAATTTCTTTTTCGGCTTTGTCAAGCAAATGGTTAAGAATATCTATGTCATATTCATGCTCTTTACAATTTGCACATGCTAAGTCCTTATCTTCATCTAAGCATACTATTTTCGTATTGGCTACCTCCTTTTCTTCTAAACATGCAATTTTCAATTTTAAGGACTCATTTTCCTTTTCCGATTTTCTTAGATTCTTCTTTACAACTTTATATTCCTTTTTCATATCCATAAATGCAGTAAATAACTCATTATAAGCATTTTGCAATTCATCATGGTCATTTTCTTCACTAGAGGATGAATCGGAATCACTAACCTCAAAATCTGAAGAATTGTTGTCATTTGCCATCAAGCAATTGTTTGCTTCTATTTCCGAGTCGCTTGATTCTGAATTTGAATCACTATCATCCCAAGCAATATATGCTTTCTTCTTGAATTGCTTTTTGCCCTTGTGTTCATCATTTTTCTTGTTTGGGCATTCGGTCTTTATATGCCCTGCTTCACCACAACCAAAACATTTTATATTAATGGAAGAATTTTCTTTTACCTTTCCCTTACCTTTGAAAGGATGTCTTCCTTTTGCTTTCATCATCTTGGTGAACTTCTTTATAAAAAGACTCATCTCTTCTTCATCAATTTCGGAGTCTTCTTCTTCTTCTTTCTTATTTTTACCTTTTGAAATCTCGGTCTTGAAAGCTAGATTCTTCTTTTGGTATTGACCCTCTTCCTCATTTAGTCTTCCAAGGTCAAGTTCATGCTCCCTAAGCTTTCCAAATAATGCCGCCATAGACATAGTGGCAAGATTTTGTGACTCCGAGATGGTCGTCACCTTTGGTTGCCATTTCCTATCCAGAGATTTCAAAATTTTAACATTTAATTCATCAACGTCAAAAATTTTACCTAGTCCTGTGAGATGGTTCACGATATGAGTGAAACGTTTCTGAACGTCGAAAATCATTTCACCGGGTTGCATCCGGAACATCTCGTATTCTTGGATTAAAGAATTTTTACGTGCTCTTTTGACGTCGTCAGTTCCTTCGTGGGTTACTCTAAGCATTTCCCACATTTCCTGTGCACTTTTACAAATAGAAATTCTGTAGAACTCATCAAGGGTTAGAGCAGATGAAATAATATTTCTAGCCCTAACATCAAATTGTGCTTTTCGACTTTCTTCGGCAGTCCATCTAGAAATAGGTTTAAGAACGTCAACACCGTTCTCTGTAATTTTAGGAACAAATGGACCGTTTAAAATTGCGTCCCAAACGCCTCTATCAACAGACTCTAAAAATATTTGCATACGTACTTTCCAAAAAGGATAATTTTGACCCGCAAAAAGTGGGGGTCTGTTGATAGACGCACCTTCGGCAAAAGTTTGATTTTGTCCGGCCATTTTCGAAAAGTTTGAATGACTATCAAAGCAAGCTCTGATACCACTTGTTAGAATCGCGCAGCGGAATGTTCGCGTGGTCGGACAAAAACCAAGAGGGGGGGTGAATTGGTTTCTTAATAAAAATTAGGTTTTCAAAATTTTCCCCAAATTTTACCGATTAAAAACTGCGTAAATGTAAATAGAGAAGAGTAGAGAAGATTACACAGTAGGTTTATACTGGTTCGGATCAAAAGACCCTACGTCCAGTTGCTAATCACTCAAAAGAGGATTAACGCTGTCACTAAGAACAAATTGTTAAAAACAGATTACAAATCAAAGAGATAAAGTAAAGACAACACCTCTCTTGAAATCCACAAGAGATGAAGAACAGCTTTCCCTAGAGACGGCACAGCACACAATCCACTAAGAACTCCACTTAGTGATTCTTATCGCTTCTAGCCTCACACCAGGTTCCAAAAGCCCCCTTTCCTTGCAACAAACAGTTCTCCGGCACTCACAGGCACTTAACTTTTGTATGGAAAGAGTTGTTCTTCTTTTCGAGTGCCAAAGCAGAGTTTAAGTAGGGAAATTAGGGTTTAGGAATTGGGGATTTCGAAACTAGGGTTCTTGGTAATTGGGTTTTCGAAAATAGGGTTTGTTTGATGTTTAAAATCAGAAACAGATCGAAATAATCGATTAAATGGAGTTTTAATCGATTAAAACAGAGCCAAATACGTCGAACCCAATCCTCTACTGGTTTAATCGATTATTTGGTGAAATAATCGATTATCTGTACGGAACGGTACAAAATAATCGATTATTTTGCTTTTTAATCGATTAAAACAGTGACTTAGTATAGAAAGTGGTTTTCTCACTGTTTTAATCGATTATTTACCTATATAATCGATTAATGCCGAGCCTGCATGATAAATTTGAGCATTTTGAAGCTTCTAAGTTATAGACTATGTACCGGCTATCTTAGACTCTATAATTACAGACTCAATCAAACTAAAACAGAGTTATTACAATACAGAAATCATCAATCTTCAATCTTCAATACTCTAAGTCTTTAAGCTCTTGGATCATCATCAAAATCAACATTCTTCATGATCATTATTTGCAACATCAAGTCCTTGAATGTTCAACAAGTGCTACAAGAGATACTTCATTTTAGTGGACGTACGAAATATATCTCCTCTTTAGTTAGGTTGTATAGTTAGTTTGTCTGCTCTGGTCTTGTGAACCCTTGTTCAGTGTATTTTGGGATGACTTTGTGTATATTTACTATCTAGTTATACTTGATACTTATGAATGATATGTATATTAATCACTAATTGTTTGTTCTAATTATTGTGTACCTTACTTTTACAAGAGTGTATTGGTAATCAAATACTAAGAGGAACCAATAATAATTAATAAATCATAATAAAGTGAATGTTGGTATTAAAGGTGTCACAATTAGTGGTATCAGAGCAGTTCTTTCCTATAGGCCTAGGGAAAGGCCTAATATGCTTGTCTGTGTGCTCTTGTATTGTTATTTTTGACAGAAAGTAGTGATGTGAAAATTGTAATGTGGAGTAATTCTTAATTTATCTAGTTTTACTTCACATATATAAAGGGGATTGATTGAATTTGTGATTGGAGGAAGTGATGGCAGGAAGAGGTAGAGGACGTGGTAATGCTCTTTTGAATGAATTGCTACAAAGAATGGTTGGAGTGTTAGAGAGACAACCAGCAGGACAAGTTGGTACTCATAGTCTAGAAAGTTTTATGAAGAACAACCCTCCAAAGTTCAAAGGTGGATTTGATCCAGATGGAGCCCAGTTATGGATTGAAGAGTTAGAGAAGATCTTCATAGCAATGAATTGTCCAGATGTCAGTAAGGTTACATTTGCAGTTTATTTATTTCAAGGGGAAGCTGAACATTGGTGGAGGTACACTAGACAACAATTGGAGGAGGCAGGAGGAGCAATCAATTGGGAAGTATTTAAGCAGAGATTTTTAGAAAAGTATTTTCCTGAAGATTTGAGAAGGAGGAAGGAAGTGGAATTCCTGAATTTGAAGCAAGGAGGTATGTTTGTGGGGGAGTACGCGGCAAGGTTTGATGAATTATCCAAGTACTGTCCGTATTTCAACAATAATGGTGATGATCGCTCACGATGCACTAAGTTTGAAAGTGGGTTGCGTCCTGACATCAATCTAGCAATAGGATACTAGGAGATTACTCATTTCCCAACGCTCGTAAATAGATGTCGTATTTATGAGGATGATGCTAAGGCCAAATAGGCACATTGGAAAAATTCAGGACCTCAGCGGAATTTTCTACAGAGAAAAGGACAATCCTATGATAGAGGAAAACCTTACCAACCTTCTCAAAGGTAGCAAAGATTCTCATATGGAGGAAGTGGGTATCAACCACCAGTGGGAAGTTCAAGTAGATCAAGTGGATTCAATGGAAAATGTTTTATTTGTGAAGGATCACATCTTGCACGAGATTGCCCGAAAAAGAACTATAAATGTTTTAAGTGTGGAAAGCAAGGTCACATTATTCGTGATTGTCCTGAGTGGAAGAAGGAGAACAACAGTTTTAAGAGTCATGCTTGGTAGTAGCAAGTGGCGGCAGGGTTAACGAGTAACCAACTTGGGAGGCCAAGGACACAAGGAAAAGTTTTTGTAATGAGTGGCGAAAAGGCATCTCAATCTGACTCTATGATACAGGGTAAATGTCTCATAAATGGGAATATCCTAAATGTATTGTATGATTCTGGAGCATCTCATTCTTTTATTGCTGAAGCTTGTCTGAGACAATTGCAATTGCTTGTTATTGCTTTGCCATATGACTTGTTTGTTTCTACTCCTGGCGGTGCTCCTATAGTTATTGCCAAGGCTTGTTTGAATTGTCCTATTGTTGTAGAAAGTAGAAATCTTTCTGCAAATTTGTTTTGTTTGCCTCTCCCTGATTTAGAAATCATCCTAGGACTAGATTGGCTATCTTCCAACCATGTTCTGTTAGACTGTCACACAAAAACCATAGTTTTTGGTGAATCCTTGTCGCCGCCGTCCATTCCGACGTCCAGGGACATCTCGAACATTTATGCGAGTGGTCGCAAAAAGATGGTTGAGACTCGCGTTTTTTGTTAAAAAATATGTTCATTGCTTCCGAGGCGCTCAACACTGAACTATCCTCTAATAGAAGCAAGGTTTTCGAAAAGGGTTCTTTTGGAGTCGCCACCAATGTTTTAACCATAAACATTGGAAAAGGAGAAAAAGGCATTGATTTTAATAAAAACCAAACTTGGTCATTATAACCAGAGTCGGGTAAGGGAGTTAGTTACGTGTGGGGAAGGTATTAGCACCCCACAACGCCCCTTTCGGGTTCCCTATGACGGATTAATTCATTTAAGTAAAGATTACAAGAAATTACGCTATTACCCTATTTTATTCGTACAGTATTTAAATATGGCTATCTACATGATTTATCTACATTGCATACAGAAAGCAGTAAAAGAGAAGAGAATTGAGAAGAACCTCCGAAGCAAGCTTTATATTATAAGTCTTTTACACAGAGGATGCTTTGCGGCAATCCTTCACTCTACAACGACTCTCCTCTCGAATAAACTCGACTCGACTAAAATTTTCTAGAAGAATCGAATGCCGGAATACAAATTCCTTAACTGATTGTTACCTATTAAAGGCAATCAGAGAGATCATTCGAAGGAGGGAGAGAAGAAGACAAGTCTTGGAGTTGTCTGGAGTGTCTGGGGTCTGAAAAAGTGCCAAATGAGCCTCCTATTTATAGTTTTCGCTGCCTGGCATATCTGGGACGACCGTCTGGGTCGGGACGGCCGTCCCACTTGAATATTTAACACATAGCCTGCCCCCCTGGGAAGTGGGACGGCCGTCCCACATGTGGGACGCGCATCTCACTTGTCCCAGGATAGTTGGGACGGCCGTCCCAACTCTGGGACGGTGGTCTCGAATTGTTTTGTCCAGTTTTTGTGTTCTGGGACCCCGGGAAGCTGTCCTTGCTATTTTTGGACATTGTATGATGCCGATAGGTGTCCGTTAAAGCTTGATCTTCTTGTAGGAAGTCTTCTTGACCCTTATTAAGATGTCGGGCGAGCTTTTATCGTCGTGTAGGAAGTCTCTTTGGCCTTTGTCGAGACATTGGATGAACTCCGTGTGGTTGTGGGAGGTCTTCTTAGTGTTTATTGATTAGCTGGGCGATCTTTATCTTTGTGTGAAGTCTCCCTAGCTTTTATTGAGAGGCCGGGCAAAATTAGGGGTCTACAGCTGCCCCCCCTTCACCTGCCCAACTAATTTGTTGGCTTAATATGCCGACAAAATTAGTTTGGTAGGGGAAGGAGTTAACCCTTTTGCCCGGTTATCCTTCGGATGCTTCTTTGCTGATCCTCCGGATGATAAATGTAGTATGATGTTGTCTTCAGGATGCTTCCTTGCTGGGGAGGCTGATCCCTCAGACGATATGTGTGAAGCTTCAGGATGCTCCTTTGATACGGTAGCTGACCCTTCGGCTAGTGAATGAAGATTTTTCTCCTTAGGATGCTCCTTTGATGCGGTAGCTGACCCCTCGGATAATGAATATGCACTTCCAGGATGCTCCTTCGATGCGGTAGCTGATCCTGTGGTTGATAAGTATGAATTTCGTAGCTTTGGGATGCTCCTTCGATGCGGTAGCTGACCTCGTAGCTGACGAGTGTGAATTCTCAGGATGCTCCTTCGGAGAGGTGGCCGATCCTTCGATTTGTAGGATGTTCTTTCGATGAGGTGGTCGATCCTTTGATTTGCAGGATGCTCCTTTGGTGAGGAAGCCGATCCTTTGATCTACAGGATGCTCCTTCGCTGAGGAAGTCGATCCTTCGGTTTGTGGGATGCTCCTTTGGTGAGGAAGCCGATCCTTCGATTTGCAGGATGCTCCTTTGGTGAGGTAGCCAATCCTTCGGTCTGCAGGATGCTCCTTCGGTGAGGTAGCCGATCCTTCGGTCTGCAGGATGCTCCTTCGGTGAGGTAGCCGATCCTTCGGTTTGTGGGATGCTCCTTTGGTGAGGAAGCCGATCCTTTGATTTGCAGGATGCTCCTTTGGTGAGGTAGTTGATCCTTCGGTCTGCAGGATGCTCCTTCGGTGAGGTAGCCGATCCTTTGGTCTGCAGGATGCTCCTTTGGAGAGGTAGCCGATCCTTCGGTCTGCAGGATGCTCCTTCGGTGAGGTAGCCGATCCTTCGGTGTGTAGGATGCTCCTTCGGTGAGGTAGCCGATCCTTCGGTGTGCAGGATGCTCCTTTGGTGAGGAAGTCGATCCTTCGGTGTGCAGGATGCTCCTTTGGTGAGGAAGCCGATCCTTCGGTTTGTAGGATGCTCCTTTGGAGAGGTAGCCGATCCTTCGGTCTGCAGGATGCTCCTTCTGTGAGGTAGACGATCCTTCGGTGTGCAGGATGCTCCTTTGGTGAGGAAGTTGATCCTTCGGTGTGCAGGATGCTCCTTTGGTGAGGAAGCCGATCCTTCGGTTTGTAGGATGCTCCTTTGGAGAGGTAGCCGATCCTTCGGTCTGCAGGATGCTCCTTCGGTGAGGTAGCCGATCCTTCGGTTTGTAGGATGCTCCTTCGGTGAGGTAGCCAATCCTTTGGATGATGAATAGTTTTGATAGGTACCAACCCCTATCTGGTTTGATGAGAATGAACCCTCATCTGATCCGAACCTTCTTTTGTAAGGCTCTTGTGAGTACAAACCCCCACCCGGTTCGAGTCTGTATTTGCTAGATTTTTGTGGGTACTTTCCCCCACTATGTTTGAGTTCGCGTTTGCTAAACTCTCTGACGAGCCCCCGTTTTGTAAGGCTCTTAGGATTCTCTTTTTTGGCAATCAATCTTTTGATGAGTACAAACCCTCATCTGGTTTTTGGAGATGTGTTGGCGGCTTATTGTCTCTGATCATGCGCCTATTCCATGGGGAGTAATTGATTTTCTTTCTTGACTTTTCTTTTTTTAGTCATCCGGTTTTACCCGGGATTTTTTTGTTTTGGCTTTTCTTGTTTAGCCATCCGGCTTTGCCGGAGATTCCTTGCTTTTTGGCTTTTCCTTTTAGCCATCCGGTTTTACCAGGGATTCTTGGCTTTTCTTTTAGCCATCCGGCTTTGCCGGAGATTCTTGTTGGTTGCCTCTTATTTTAGGCAGGGATCTCCTGGGGATTTGTTGATTCTTTTATTGTGCCTCTTGATTAGGCAGATGCTTCAATAGTGGTGAAGGCTTTTTACTTGTTGTTTTCGCCTCTGAATAGGTTGATGTTCTTTTGAAAGCTTTGTGCTTGTATTGCCTCTTGCATAGGTTGATTTCCCGTTTCTTGGGGATATCGGCTCTTTGCTTGCCTCTGAGTAGGCATAGGCATTCTTGGGAGTGAAGGTTTTGCCTTTCACTGGGGATATTCATATTGGGTGTTATAGGCGATTAACTCCCTGAGAATATGAATTTGTAGTTTTGCCTTTGCTGGTAGGCTCGCTGGGATTTTCTTTTTGGTGATCCGCTGGGGATTTGATTGTTTTCCCGGAGATCTATTTTGACTTGCCCCCTTAGGGGGGAATGGAGTTTTTGACTCCTTGTTGGATGTTGTTGTTCGAGCTGGATTTGCCTATGCTCTTATTCCTGCTGGGGAATGGGTTTGTATGTGCGCCTTTTATGCACATTGGTTTTTTTCTTTGGATTAAAAGATATTTTTTCTTTTCTTTTTTGGTGATCCCTGAGGAATTTTTCTTTTCTTGGGGGATCTAATCCTTGATTTGATTTTTCATGATGGTGGAGTCTTGAGCTCCTGGCCTTTTACGAAGCCCTTTATTGAGCGGGACAAAGAGATTTTCTTCTTTTTCTTTTTGGGATTCACCGAGGAGTCTATCGGTTTCCTGGGGATCCAAATTTGATGATGGAGTCCTGGCTCCTGGCTTTGTGAAGCTCTTATTTGAGTTGGATGAAGAGATTTTTCTTCTTTTTGTCTTTTTGTAGACTTTTCTTGATATGCTTCTATTTGGAGATTTTTATTTGGCCTTTTTTCATTATGGCCTTTATTGGGGAATGAAAGTTTTTATTTTCTTTCTTTTTTTTGTTGCCCCCTGGTGATTTGGAGGATTTGACTCCGTTTTCTTTGATGGACTTTTGTGTAGTCCTTATTCTCCTTTGGGGAATGAAGCGGAGACTCTTGCATGAGTGTGCTTGATGACTCATGCGGTGATGCCGCTGAGTCGTGAGGTGATTTTTTTTGTACGTTGATAACTTCCTTTTCTTTATATGGAAGGATGTTGATTGAAGCTTCGACTGACTCTTTTTGACGATTCATGTGGTGGTGTTGAGTCACGAAGTAATTTTTTATTTTGCCTTTGGAGTAGGCAAGGATCCTCTTGGGGATGATCAAGCCTTTCCATTGGCTTTTTCTTATGTTGATGACTTCCTTTTCCTTGGATGGAAGGATAATGGTCGGTTCTTTAAATGACTATGGTTGACGAGTCATGTGATGATGATGCTGAGTCATGGAGTGATTTTGTTTTGCCTCTGGAGTAGGCAAGGATCCGCTTGGGGATCATCGAGCCTTTCCGTTGGCCTTTTTCTTCGATGTACCTTCTTTTATTGGTGTCGAAGGTTGGAGCTAGTTTTCTTAAAGCTCTTTATTTTGCTGGAATGATTTTAATTTCGCCTTTCGCGATTTTGATTTTCATTTAGAGGCTGGATTTTGGCGCCTTCTATTTTCAATCATAAGCATGGAGACTATCCTCCTTATATGCATGTTTATTATTATTTTTCTTGATTTTGACAAAGTCGTATTATGCAACTACTTTGTGTGTGAATGTCCTAAATGCAATCTATTGTTTATTTATTTTTGATGCATTTAGAAAGTAACTGGCCTTCTCCCATTGGCTTCTTATGAATGTGCCGATGGGCTCCTCCTTTATGACCATGATGATGGGCTCCTCTTTTATTCAGCTTTTGGTCTTAGCCCTATCTTCTGCCTAGACCGCCCTTTACGGGTTTTCGATCTAGCGGGCTGCCTTAATTTTTGCCTAGAATATCTTAGGGGGCTTTTGCCTTATCTTTTGCCTAGATCGTCATTTTTGGGGTTTGCGATCTAGCAGGCTACCCTAGTTTTTACCTAAGAATATCCTAGCAGGCATTTATTATTTTCTTATTTGTTATGCTTCCCTTTTTTTAGATGCATGCTTGATCTTTGATTAAAGGTCTTTGCGCATATTTATGATTTATCAATAAAGAGGCATTTCCATAATATTTGGTCAAGAGAAAGGAAATGAAAAGGAATTTTATTGATAAATGAGCAAAAGTTTTATTTCTTTTATAGAAGGATTTCAAAAGGTATTTAGAAGAATGGGTGGTCAGGGTTGGCTATACTGTATAGGCTTAAACAGTCATTTCTATGATATCTGCCCCCGGTTCTCCTAATCGCTTCAGTTGAGATGCTTGAGCTCAGAGTGAAGACTATGCAGACTGCTTGCTTCTGGAAGAATGTTACCTTAGCCGCCTTTTCGGTTTTCGACTAAAGTAACCATTGCTCTTAGTTAGTTTTTTTTTATTTACTTTTTTTTTACCTCTTCTTTTTGCCTAGGACATATCCTAGCGAGGAATATGGACCCTATCTTTTGCCTAGGGATGCCCTTTGCGGGTTTTCATTCCTGACGGGTCTTGAGCAATGTCTTCAAGCATAATATTTCTTCACTATACCGGAGTTGATTAGGTGTCGAAGTTCTTTTCCATCCATATTGATGAGGATAAGAGCCCCTTCCGAGAAAGCTCATTTGACCCCAAGGGGTCCCTCATAGTTCATTGTCCATTTTCCAATTTTATTGTTTTGGGCTAGAAGCAACTTATTTACCATTAAATCCTTCTTTTGGTAAATATGAGGGTTGACCTTTTTTGTAAGCCTTTTTTATTTTCCTTTGATAGGCTTGTCCGTGACATATAATATTCAGCCGTTTTTCTTCAATAAGGTTTAGCTGGTCATATCGGCTTTGAACCCACTCAGCTTCTGTTAATTTTTCTTCCATCATCATGTGCTTTTATCAACATGATTAGTTGTACTGATTTGCCGTCTTGGACTTTGCTATAACCGAAGAGTAATCATTTTGAATGTAGAGCAATTGTCATGTCAATGCCCCTCTTCCTTTCCTTAGGGATTTCAATCCTCCTATTGATCACCATATTTCCACATTTCCCAGTCAATTACTTGAATGCTTTATGGTGAAGGGTCAAGAGAAGAGAAAGAAAGGGATTTATTGCAAAGGCTTGTGTTTTAGTGGGATTTTTTTTGAAATAATAGTTTTTGTAAGAATAGCTAGCCAAGGTTGGTCGGTGATTAGGCTAGTTTAAACAAACGTTTTGTTTTAATGAGGTGGCGTTTTTAGCTGATTACTTTATGGCGCCTATTTGTGACTGATTAACTTTCCTAGTCCGCCCTTTTGGGTTTTCAGCCTAAGATGTTGTGATGTGTCCTAACTTTTGTCTAGGTTCCCCTTTTTCATTTTTTTTGGGATACCTAGCAGACTTTATTTTGTCTATGACGCT
>OY731408.1:18662120-18891078 GCA_963425845.1 Sphenostylis stenocarpa | reverse complement strand
TGATTTTGATCATTTGAACATGTTTGTAGCAGAAATTTGAGAGGAGATTTTAAAAATATTAAAATAAAAGAAAGATGATAAGTTGAGAAATGGTTGGGTAAGAATATAACCTGGTTTGATGAAGATCGGATTTCAAATTTTTGAAATCCAAAGAGACAGAACTGCTACGTTTCAGCTTTAAATGCAATTGTCCCCTTGACCAAAGACAGAGGCACAGGTTTCTGGACGATGGGTACCTCAGCTATTTTGTTCTTTGATAAATTTTTGACTTTGTCAACAGATGCAATAAGTGTATTATGTAGATTTTGATTAACACAAAAACTTGGAATTTTGACTCTAATTTGCTGACTAACCTATTAATTTGATCTTTAATATTAGGTTTGAAAATGCAACAGTGAAATAATCGATTTATACATAAAAGAATCGATTGATTTTGTACTGGAAAAATTTAATAAGATGATAATAGAGATTTAATCGATTAAAACGAGGAAGAATCGATTAAATTTGACATCTTAGTGATTTTAGCTGATATAAATCCTTTTTAATCGATTAAAACAGCTAGACTAAATTCCTGAGAACATTTTAATCGATTGATTCGTATTTCAATCGATTAAAACTGTACGGATTGCTTTTCTAGTATTCTTTGTAAGTGATTTTAATCGATTAAAACTATTTTATATCAATTAAAACATCCAGTTTATGAAACCATAACCAAATTTGTTGTTTTGAACACCAAGGGACTTCCAGATTTTGTTCCTACAAAACAGATTTGGCATATTTCTGGTACCCCTTTTTAATTACTGGGTCCAATCATGTTATTTGAAATGAATTTTTGGGTATCCACTTCATTCTACCTTTAGGAATATCATATTCTTAATTCTACAATATTTCACAGAATGACCTTTTTTCATGCAGTAAAAACATTTAATAAACGGAAACGAAATAGATTTACTATATGCAAAATAGTTTTTAAATGCTCTAGTTTTCTTTCCAATAGGAGGTGTAAAACCTATACCACCACGATCAATAACCAATTTTTGAGAATCAAGTATCATATCAAGACTAGTTTTTCCTTGTGCAATTTTAGATGCAGTTTTTATTAAATATGTTAATTTCTCTTGTAACTCAGGACAATTTTTACAATCTTTATCATTACACATGCAATCAGAGTTATTTTCTTGGTTTCCAAATTTTCATTCTTGGTTTCTTCATCAACTATTTTCTTTTCAAGAAGAGTGATCTTGTTTTCTAATAAACTATTCATGCTTTTTAATCTTTTGTTTTCAATTTCTAATCTCTTAGCTACTGCATGCATTTCATAAAAAGCATCTTATAATGAACTATAATTCATAGTAGTTGTTGAGTCAAAACTTACACTGGTTATTGGAGAATCCGAATTGACCATTAAGCATAGCTCTGTTGTTTCTTCATAGGCTATTTCAAGGGTTTTCCACATTTGTGCAGCAGTTTGACAATGTGCTATCTTGAAAAAATCATTTCTGTTAAGTGCAGATGTGATGATATTCTTAGCAATACAATCATCTTGGATTAGTTTTTTTTCACAATCATTTAAGTTAGACCAATCTTTGTTAAAAACATAAGTTCCTTGTTCAATGATATTCCAAACATTTATACCAACAGATTCAATAAAGATCTTCATCCTAATCTTCCAAAAAGAGTAATCTCTACCACAAAACAGTGGAGGTCTGTTAATACAAGCACCCTCAGAAATTTATTTCCAGCCATTTGGATCGAAACACTTGAATAATTCTCAAGACCTTGCTCTTGATACCAATTGTTAGAAATGTAGGCTGAGATCAAGAGGGGGGGTGAATTGATCTTTGAAAGATTTTTGCAATTTACAGATTATCTATTTCAGAGATTAAGAATTCTGACCAGTTCTTGAATCACACACAGCAAGCAATCAAAATAAAGGTAGTGACAGAATTAAAAGAGAGAAAGGTTTAGAAAGATACAACCAAGATTTATACTGGTTCACTGTCGCCGCCGTCAAAATGAGGGGGCGGTCGGAGCGACGCGATGGTTTCGACTCTCTTGATTTTTGCGTTTTTTATTAGTGGTTACAACGCCTTTAGGTTGTCCGATAACCGGGCTGAACCTAGGGGCGAGGTTTTCGAAAGGGTGCTCTTGGATTGTCCGATAACCGGGCTAATCCAAGAGCTAGTTTTTTAGGGTTCTCTGGAGTCGCCACCGATGTTTTTACCGGAAACATTGGAAAAGGAGTTTAAAAGGCGTTGGTTTTCGAAAAACCAACTTTGGTCATTAGAACCAGAGTTGGGTAAGGGAGTTAGTTACGTGTAAAGGAAGTGTTAGTTCCTTTACGACGCCCGTTTCGGGTTCCCTATGATAGGCCAGCTATTTTGTTAATAAATAAATCGGAAAAATACACTTTTGCCCTTTTATTTTACGGAATTTGAAGATTATGACTACATGGCCCTAATGTCTATTGCGTAATTTAAACAATGCGGTAAAAGATAGAGAGAGAAAGTAGGAACCTCCGAAGCTAGCTTTCTATTTAATTCTTTAAAAATAGGGTGCTTTGCGGCAGCCCTTCACTCTACACGGCGTCAGAAAACCTCTCGAAACGCTCTAAAAACACTGTAAAGACACTCAGAAGCTCGGGAAATGCGTCAGAGGGATTCTAGAGAGAGAAACTATTGATGTGACTAGAGAGAGAGTGAGAAAACTGTGTGAAATGAGGGGAAGGGAGGCCCTATTGATAGGGATTCACGCCTGTCAGGTCGAGACGGCCGTCTCGACATTCCAGATGGTCGTCTCGCCTTGCAGGAATGGCGAGACGGCGGTCTCGACCCCAAAAGGCGAAAATCCTTATTTTTGTGCCAAAAATCCCTCCTATCCTAATATGGGGCCTAATAGTCTCTCCTAATGGCTTCTTAGGCTTCGTCCATCTTCGGAAAGGAGGTCTTCTGATCTTTATTGTGAGACCGGGCAAGATTTGGGGTCTACAGCTGCCCCCCCTTTACCTGACTAGTCGGCTGTTGGCTTGTTGTGCCAGACAGATCGACAGGAAGGTAAAGGAGTTGACCCTCTTGCCCGATTACCCTTCGGATGTTCCGTCTTGCGGCGGTTGATCTTCTGGGGAAAACTTGTGTTCGTGCACTTCCGGGATACTCCTTCTGACGGTAACCGATCCCTTCGGTGAACACGTGGTAGAACCTCAGGATACTCCTTCTGACGGTAGCTGATCCCTTCGGTGAACACGTGGTAGAACCTCAGGATACTCCTTCTAACGGTAGCCGATCCCTCGGTTGATGGGTATGAACCCCCCATCAGGCTGGTGGTTGCAGTCCGCTGTGTGTCGAACTGGATGGGTATGAACCCCCCATCAGGATGGTGGTTGCGACTTACTGATCCGGCTCGAGCGCAGATCAGGCGCACCGCGTGCGCAGGTTGATAGGTATGAACCCCCTATCAGCTGGTACAGTGCACTGCGTAGGACTGGTGGTAGTGGCGGCTTACTGTTCAGGTGGCCCATGCGCCAGTTGTTGAGATGTACTTTTTGTTAGTCTTCTTTGGAGATATTGTCGTCCGGTTTGCGACGGGGATTTTGTGGGTATTCATCCAGCTTGCTTTGTTTGCTGGGGATTCTTTGATTGTGATCTTTTGTGGTGATCACCCTACTCTTGCTGGCTGATCGGGCAATTTTTGTTTGTATGTTTGACTCTGCCTTGTTTGTCGAAACTTTGTTGGTTGAGGTGATGACTTGTCTTAATCCTGCCTTTTTCTCGCGGTTTTATCTCTTTTTTCTCGCGATTTAGGATTTTGGCTTTTTTCTTGAGCGTATGTCTTTTTACTCTTAGTTTTTTTTTGTTACGCTGACTTTTGGAAAGGATGGCAAAAATTGTATGAAATAAAATTTTATTCATAAGGAAAATTTTATTACAACCACCTATTTTTACAAATACTGTCCCTAAGGGCTATCCTCTAGAGACGATCCATGGTAGGGGAATTGCTGGTATAGATGTTCCTGGAATTCTGCTTGGTCCCGGGCTTCATCACGGTATTCTTGCTGGAAGGTTGTCCAGTCTTGTCTCATCCCCTGCTGATATTGGTACATCGTCTCCAGCCGGGTGTCGAAGGCTTCCTGCCTTAGGGACATCTGCTCTTGCCGCATCGACATCTGATCAAATTGCTGGCGGAGATCGTTGATGTTCTGGTTCAGGCCAGCAAAGTCATCTATGTACTGCGGGGGTTGTTGGTGCTGATGTGGCTGCTGGAAGTCGGGAGGCGTGGGGAGATCATGCATCGCCACGATGTCCTGGAGGTCCAGCGCGAAGTCCAGGGAGGGATGAAGGACCAACTGGGTCCCTCGGTGCATCAGCATCCCCATGCTGACCAGGATCGATCCGTTGATGGACTAGGATCGAAGGCTGGGGGCCAGTTCTTCTCGGCCGGCACATCCCCATTTTTCTGCCAGGGGAGTGATAAGAGGAGTCATGAGGACGACTCCCACTGGTCTGCTCCCGAAGTCCTTAAGGGCCCTCAGGAAAAAGTAGCCAGGGTTGCAGCGCCGCCTCTGGCTCATGCAATAAAGTACAAAGAGGTCAGGGAGGGTTACCTTACCCTGACTCTCCTTCCTCCCATGGACAGTCCCAGCCAGTAGCTTATGGCAAATGCGGAGGGCTGGAGGGAGCGCAAAACCCTTCATCAGCGTGGGTAGCGTAGGTGCCGTGGTGAGCTCCTGCCAGATCTCGGCGGCGGTGAGGCTGGCGGGGCGGCTACAGATAGCCTCCCGGTATCCCCGGGTGAGCACGTCCTCGGGCCGGACGAATCCAATGCTCACGTTGAATTCATCAAGGGTGGTGGTCCGGTATTCCCCACCCATGAAGTAATTCACCATCTTGGTGGGTGGCAGGCCCAGGACCATGGAGGGAGCCTCGGCGTAGGAGATGGAGGCCAAGAACTCCAGTACTGCCTGAGGGTACACGTGGGTAGGTGGGGGCTGCAGCAAGAATCCCCACCCAATGCTGTCTATGTGGGCCCGGACATCGTCCTCCCACCCGAACTCGGTGAGGATGCTGAAGTCGAGCCTGAACATGGGGTGCCATGAATAATCCCGGATGTGCTCAAGGCGGGCCTGGTGTTGCGGCGACAGCTGAGTGGGGTCTTGAGGGGCTGGTGCCGAAGAACTGCTGGCACCGGCAGTGCCTCTTCTCTTCCTGGAGGGGTTTCCACGGAACATATTGGCCAGGAGGTGCTTGGAAGTGGTAGATCTGAGAGTTGGAGGGTTCTGGAGTGCAGAGAGTTGTGAGAAACCCCCAAGGCGCCACCCCTATATATAGGGGAGAAAATCAACTCGAGACCGCCGTCTGGGAAGTCGAGACGGCGGTCTCGATTTTTTGCAAGTCGAGACGGCCGTCTGGATCCTCGAGACGGCAGTCTCGACTTTGGCATTAAGCGAGACGACCGTCTCGCCAAGCGGGACGGCGATCTCATTTTTGGCTAAGTCGAGATGGCGGTCTCGTTGGTCGAGATGGCGGTCTCGATTTGCCAGAGACGGAGATGGCGGTCCGAGAATTCCGGACGGCCGTCTCGAATTTAGGAGGTTTTTTTTTTTTTTTAATAAAAAAATAGGACCTGGTTCAAAAACATTTTATGCATGCAATGTTTTTATGTTTGATGTCCTATAATGCCTACTTTAGTTAATTTTTCAGAAGGACTTAACCGACGTGTCTCGTTGCGCCGAATGCCCTCTGATTTGTCGTGTTCACTCTTGGCTGTACCATGCCGGACTTCTTGTGACCGAAGGATAATTTCTTTCTTTCTTTTCTTCTTTTTTGTTCTTCTTTTTTTTTTTGTGTAGAGCACTTTTTGCCATGTAGTGTCTCTCTTTCTCCACTCTAGGGGTTTCAATCCTCTTGTTGACTATACGCCTCCATATTCCCAAATTAATTATTAGAATATTGTTGTGAGGGTCAAGAGAAAAGAAGTAAAGAGGTAAAAATCAATGGTTTGTGTTTTAGAAGGTTGATTTTTATTTAGAAAGTGGTTTTTGTAAGCATGGCTGGCTTAGGGTTAGGCTTAGGTGTTTAGGTCTCATCTAAGCAAACGTTTTTCCCCTTTTTTTTTTTTTTTTACTTGTGCCTTTTGGTTTTGTTCCCATTGCTTTTAATGGCTAGCTGATTTCCCTAGAACGCCCTTTGGGTTTTCGAACTAGGATACTGTGTTTTGGCCCTAACTTTTGTCTAGGTTCCTTCTTTTGGTATTTTTAGGGAATCCTAGCGGACCTTATTTTGTAACCCTTACTTTTGCCTATGCTACCCTTTATTGTTGTTCGGGTATCCTACCGGGTTGACCCTATCTTTTGCGTAGCCCCCTTAGTGGGTTTCCTACCGGGTATTTTGCCCTTTTTCTTTTTGGCCTTTGGCTTCTATGGGCTTTTCTTTTTTTTTGTATCTTTATTTTTTATTCACAATATTGGTGAAACATTACTTTCTTTATGGGTGAGGTAGAGTCTTATTTTTTGTGCTTCTAATCAACTAGCTTGACTGTAATGACAATGGCGAATGTTGATTATTTGGATGCGCTTTTTATTCTCCTCTTTTTTTTCGTTTACTTAGATAGGGTTATTCATGAGGTCTAGTCAAAAATAGAGAGAAGAGAAGCAAATTGTAAGAAGTATTCTTTATTAAATAATAAGGGAATATGTGCCCTAAAATGCCCGGGGGTCGGGCTCGCCCCGGGGGATAATCTCTAACAATCATGGGGTTTACATCCCTTAAATGAAGAAAAAGATCTCCTAATGACTAAGGTAGCTCTTGACGCTTGCACCCCTCCACTTCGAAAAATCTGCTTGAGTGTGCGGAGGGGAGACTTCCCTTTTCCTCTTTGGATTCTTTATTTTCTTTTCCTTCTTCGGTCTTTTTATTTTTTCCTTTATTTTTGAGGACCTCTTCTTGTGAGTCATTGGGGGAGTAGACTCTTCCACTTCTAGTCATGCCCCCAATGCCGGCTATATTTGTTATTTCTTCTTTTATTGGTGAAGATTCTCCATATCTCCACGGTACAGCTTTATTCGAAAGGACGTGGCATAAATAGTCGCACTGGTGTCCTTGCCCCCTCTTCCTTATTCTTGAGTACCAACGGTCGAGGCTTATTATCCTCTTGCGGTGAGTCGACCGTTGGGGTAAGCTTTATTAGAAGTGGCTTTCTCTCCATTCTTCTGATTTGGAAGACGTGTCAGTTAATCCTTCCTTTTTATTATCTTATTTATTAAGTGTGAAGGAGGGGAAATTAAATATGCAAATGAATGATATGCATGCAAGTAGACAATTGTAGAATAAAAGAAAGATTTCATTTATCCATTTAGAAGGTGTACATTCCCCTACTCCATACTACGAAGCAACTTTTGGCAAAAATGAAAAAGCCTAAAGAAACCCACAGGCGGGTCTTGATCTCTATGTAGTTCTCTTTCGGCTTCCCGGACGTGACGAGCAAGTGCTTCGCTTTGCTTCTAGACTGCCTGGCTCATACATGTTGAAAGCTAAAAGGTTGGCAGATTTCAAATTGCCATATGCTATGTTAATTAATAATTTCTTTAGATATTTTGAAGTTGATCTTTTTGGGGAGAGCATAGAAACCCCCAAGGCATCAAATGAAATTGACGACTCCACCCTAAGAAAAATGGGATATATAAAAGTTGATGATGAATGGATCTCCAAAATTGATGCTAGGATGTCTGAGGGTGAGGAAGAAGATGAAGATGAAAATGAACAAGGCCATATTCCTCCCTCTCCAGCTGCTGCAGAGGTTCCTGAGTCAACCAGTGGACAAGCTTCATATGAAAATATGGAGATCATCCCCTACATGGAGCAGCCTGACCGTGGGACTCCTCTGTCACAATTTGAAAGAACAATGCTTTCTCAAATGGCCACTTTGCAGGAAAACTAGAGAAAGCATATGCAAATGACATTCCAACACTTTCAGCAAACCAACCATCAATTTGCATCCCTTGGCAACCAAATTGCTGATATCTACACCAAGCTGGAAGATATGCAGCTGAATCAAGGGAACTGGGATGATTAGATTTATGGATAAAAAAGGTCCCTTCTCATCTTTTATTGCTTATTTCTTTTGATGCTTATTTTAAATTTCTGGGTCTGTAATATTACTGGTTATATACCAGGCACAATCTCTCTAGCTTTGAATTAATATAATGTAGGATTAATTCGAATCAAACTAGCATAGATAGAATTCAACATAGATCCCTGAGAGTTTTAGCTGATACAAAATGGAGTTAATCGATTAAATCAATTAAAAGAAACTCTTACTTAGGAAAATCACAACAGTATAATCGATTAAACTGCGTATCAATCGATTAAAATCTATATGTCATCAACTAAAACTAGTTTACATCAGTTGAATTAGATAAACAAGATTCTATTCGGATTTTTGATGAATCTATTGGTTAAAAGTTAATCGATGTAGTTAATATTATTGTAAAACACTTTTCTAAATGATCGGTTTTACAAAAAATTTGCACTGGATTAGGCATGACAAATACATCAAACATTACTAAATTTTCAAAACTGGCCGTTTTAATCGATACAAACAAACTTTAAATCGATTAAAAGCACTTTTACAACATTCTTCATTGTTGTTTTAATCGATTAAATGTCGATTTAATCGATTAAATGCACTTATGTTTCATACTTTCGAAGTCCTTTACTGTATTAATCGATTAAAACATAATTTCAATCGATTAAAACCATTAAACAAGAACCTTTTAATCGATTTTGTCCTATTTTTAATCGATTTTTATTCTGGAAAGAAAAATTAAAGGCTTTAGTTAATGGTTGTTCTTGTAACATGCTACTAAAGCGTGATTCCCTTATCTTTACACGTGTTAATTGTATTCATTACAAACGTGTTAATGAAGATAAGTCTGAATCAACTTTGATTGGTCTTTACATGAGTAAAATATCGTACTCAATTTTTTTTCTCTATTTTCAAAATCTCAAACTTTTTACATACCTTTGCATTATTTCTCTTCTGATCCCTATTTTTGATGAAGTCAAAAGGGGGAGAATAGTTGAATAGAATAGTTGCTTTGCTGTTGATCAAGAACAATTTAGGATTATTTAGGGGAAGCAACAATTTAGGGGGAGAAATATAATTCATTCTTTATTTCTAACTAATATGTTTTATCAAGTGACTTTTCTTGCAGAGTTATTATTCAAAGTGGTGTTTGTCTTCATCAAATAGGGGGAGACTGAAAGTGATGAAGATCTTATTGAAATACTCTGGCAAAGATCTTATTGATTTGATGAAGTCAAAGATAAAGTCAAAATCAACTTTGTAGCGGTCAACAGTCACTTAGATAAAAGAATAGAGGGATTAGTGTGTCCGCAGCTATGCTTAGGTATAATCACTTTTATCCTTTCTGCTGCATGAGGTTTCTTCACTTAAAAGATTTTGCAAAATGGCTCTAAAAACGTTTAAGCAATTAAAAACAAAGTATTTTAACAAAATCTTTCTTAAACAAGTTTTTAACTGATATAATTTCGAAATAACCGGTTGTTTTCATTAAAGAAAGTTTTGAAAACCTTTTGTCAGTGTTTTAACTGATAAAGCTTCGAAATAACCGATTAAAATCACTCAAAAAGTTAAGAGAAGCGTTTTTGCAGTATTTTAATCGATACAACTTGGTTTTAATCGATTAAATCCACTTAGTGGTCAGGATGATCGATCAGAATACAGTTATGACCCATCAGAATCAGATATGATCGATCAGAATTGAGTTATGACCGATCAGAGCTTTTTCAATCGATTAAAACACGTTTCAATCGATTAAAACAACTTAGAAAATTTCTACACAGCGTTTTAATCAATTAAAACTTATTCGTATCAGTTAAAATCACTTGGAAAATTTTACAAGTAAGTCTTGCAGTATTTTAATTGATTGAATCACGAAACAATCGATTAAAACAAATTAGAAGATTTTTTGTATAGAGTTTTAATTGATACAAATGTTGTCATATCAGTTAAAACAAATATGTTAAATAATCAAGAACACTTTAATGGATTAAAAGAAGTTTTAACAGATTAAAACTACACTTTTAACAGATTAAAAGATTTTTTAACAGATTAATTAAACCAGCAGTTTTGAAAATCTTCTATAAAAACAGTTTGGCTTGAACATTTTATACACAACAATTGAACATCAATCTTTAGCAATCAAGCAAACAAGCTTTAGCACTTTTTCAAGAAAGATTCGCGCTAGTTTTTTGTGAAGTTCTTTGAAAATCTTTCTTGAGGCAACTTGATTTCTCTTGAAGAAGAAACACTTACAGTAGAATTGCATAAACTGGTTTGAGCATTCTAGTTTCTTCTTTTTCATTTCTTTACATTCTTTTTGTATTGTTTGGTGCCTGGAATTTGGGCACTGGTTTCTCTGCAGCTAGAATTTGGTTGTAGAGGTTATCAAGAACTGGAATTTGGTTCTTGGTGAGAGGTTGAGTGCAGGAACTGGAATTTGGTTCTTGTGGTAGATTAAGTGTAAGATTGTAAATCTGTAAAACATTTGATCTAGTGGAACCCACCTGGAATTTGGCTGGAGACTGGACGTAGCCCTGGTATTGGGTGAGCCAGTATAAAACACCGGTGATACCTTTCTTAACCTTTCTCTCCTTTAATTTTGTCGCTGCGTTTATATTTGATTGATTGCTTTGTGATTCAAGAACAAATCTGAAATCTTATTTTTACAAATAGATAATCTGTTAATTACGAAAAACTTTCAAAGATCAATTCACCCCCCCTCTTGATCTCAGCCTACTTTTCTAACATCTTGTGGGTTTGTGAGATAGTTCTTGGGGTAGATTGGTGTATATCTACTGGTTGTAATTTTCACTTGGAATTAGTGGAACTTGGCAGATTTGTCAAGAACTGGATGTAGCTCTGGGAAAGAGTGAACCAGTATAAACTTTTGTGTTGAATTTCTGCTTTCATCTCTTTTATTTCTTGTCTATATTCTTGCTTTGATTAAAACTAAATCTACCTAATAAAAGGATTGAATAAAGATAATTCATTCTTCTAAGAGAAAGTGTGTTTTTCGAAAATGTTTTCTAAAGTTCAATTCACCCCCCCTCTTGAACTCAACAATTAATTCTTACAATTGGTACCAGAGCTGGTTCTTGTAAGTAACTCAAGAATTCGGTCCAAGAAAGGTTTAAATGGCTGAGGGAAAGATGAATTTTTCGGAAGGAGCCTCCATAAATAGGCCTCCTCTTTTTACTGGTGTGAATTACTCTTTCTGGAAGGTTAGAATGAAAATCTTTATTGAATCTCTTGATAGAGGTATTTGGGAAACAATTGTTAATGGGCCTTTCAAACCAACTCATACAGTAGATGGTAAAATTGTTGAAAAAGACTGGGCTGAATTAACTGATGCAGAAAATAGGAAAGTACAATATGATTATAATGCTAAGAACATTATTACCTCTGCTTTAAATCTTGATGAGTTTTTCAGGGTGTCTCAATGTGTCTCTGCCAAAGAAATGTGGGAAATTCTAGAGGTCACTCATGAGGGTACATCTGACGTGAAAAGGGCAAGAAAGCATGAATTAATTAGAGACTATGAATTATTCAAAATGCAGCAAGGTGAAACCATTGCAGATGTGCAGAAAAGATTCACGCATATAGTCAATCATCTAATCGGGCTAGGGAAGACTTTTGACAAGGAAGAGTTAAACATCAAAATCTTGAAATGTTTGGATAGAACTTGGCAACCAAAGGTGACAACTATATCAGAATCTAGAGACTTAACTGAAATGACTACTGCATCATTATTTGGTAAGCTAAGGGAACATGAGTTGGAGATCAATCGCTTTAAAGAACAAGAAAATGCAGAGAACAAAAGCAGAAACATTGTTCTCAAGATGATTGAAGAAAATAGTGAGTCTGAAGAAGATGAATATGAGAATCTGACTCTGTTAGTTAAGAAATTTGGGAAGTTTCTTAGAAAGAAGAACAGAACTGGCCAGGTTAAAAGGTACACTGACAAAAGAACTGAATCTACTCAAAATAATTTTACTTGTTATTCTTGTGGTAAGCAAGGACACATAAGGAGTGAATGTCCAGAGAAATCCAGGAATCAAAACAAGAAAGAGTTAAAGTACAAAGGAAAAAAGACCTACATAGCTTGGCAAGACAATGATTCATCCTCCAGTTCTGCATCCGAAGGTGAAGAAGTGAATCTATGCTTAATGGCAGGCTGTGAATCCTCTTCATCGCATGTAAGTTCAACCCCCACAAAAAATGAAATGAATTACAGTACATCACTAAATGCTTTCAATGAAATGCATAATGAAGCTAGAAATTTATCTCATACAAATAATCGGTTAAAAGGACTAAATAACTGGTTAGAAAATAGGGTTAAAGTTCTAGAAAAAGAATTACTAGAAAGAAAGATAGATATGGAACATCTTGAGATAATCTACAGTAACTCATCTGCTGGTAATGCTGCTGCTAACAACAAGTGTGAAAAGTGTATCTCTTTGCAGAATAAGGTTGAGTATTTGATTAAAACTCTGTCTAAGTCTACTCAAGGCAAAGAAAACTTAGATACACTTCTTGGGTCCCAAAACTGTGTTTTTAACCATAATGGAATTGGGTACAAACCTAAGGTTGGGATTAAAACTAAAAGATATTTGAAATTCTTTTCTTTTAGAAAACCAACAGCATCTCCTTTCTCATCTTGTCATTATTGTATGAAGAAAGGCCATACTGTAAAATTCTGTCATGCTAGAAAACATTTTGTGCCACAAGGTAAAATGAGATGGGTTCCAAAATATGTTAAACAGAAAATTTGACTCCCAAGGACCCAAAATATTTAAGGGTACCAAATACTTGATGCTTGATCTTTCAGGAACAGTAGCAAGAGTCACTTTGGTACTTGGACAGTGGATGCTCAAGGCATATGACAGGTGATATTTCAAAATTCCAGAAACTGAGATTGAAGAATGGAGGACACGTGACATATGGAGACAACAACAAGGGAAGAATCTTAGGTTCTGGAGATATAGCAGATGGTGAAACCGTGATCATTCACAATGTTCTTCTTGTTGAAGGTCTCAAGCACAACTTAATCAGTATAAGTCAATTATGTGATCTAGGTCACAAGGTTATCTTCAAACCAGAAATATGCCTAATTTGTGAGCCAAAATTTGACACGGTAATGTTGGTAGGTAAGAGGTTAAATAACATTTACATGTTAGATATCAAGCATTCTATCTCATCTCAAAGTTGTCTTCTTACTAAAGAAGAAGAATCTTGGTTATGGCATAGAAGGCTTGCACATATTCATCTTAATCATCTTAACAAACTGATTTCTAAAGATTTAGTCTCTGGACTACCTAAGCTTCAAATTCTGAAAGACAAAATCTGTGAAGCATGTTTAAAAGGTAAACAAACTAGAAAATCCTTTTCAAACAAAAACATTGTTTCTACTTCTAGACCTTTGGAACTGCTTCACATGGATTTGGTTGGTCCTTCAAGAAATAAAAGCCTAGGTGGTAATCTCTATATCATGGTAATTGTTGATGATTTTTCCAGATTTACCTGGACTATATTTCTAAAAGCCAAATCTAATTCTTTCAAATCTTTTAAAAAGCTTGCCAAGGTTTTACATAATGAGAAAGGCTATTTCATTACTTCTATTCAAAGTGACAATGGTGGAGAATTTGTAAATGAAAAGTTTGAATTATTCTGTGAAAAGTTTGGCATAAAACACAACTTTTCTGCTCCAAGAACTCCTCAACAGAATGGTGTTATGGAAAGAAAGAACAGATCCATTGTGGAACTTGCTAGAACAATGCTTTGTGAAAATTCTTTACCAAAATACTTTTGGGCAGATGCTGTAAACACTGCTTTTCATGTTTTGAATAGAGTTTTAATTAGACCCATGCTTAAGAAAACCCCATATGAACTTTACAAAGGAAGAAAGCCCAACATAAACTATTTTAGGGTTTTTGGATGTACATGTTTTGTTTTAAACAATGGGAAAGAAAATATTGGCAAGTTTGATGAAAAATCTGATAAAGGGATCTTTCTTGGCTATTCTTCTAATAGTCATGCATATAGAGTCTATAATCTAAGACTAAAATTTGTTGAAGAATCAGTACATGTTGTTTTTAATGAGTCTCCTCGAGTTTTGCAGAATAGCACAACATGTACTGCAGATGATGAAGAATTAACTGATAATTCTTATCAGTTGAAACATCCCAGTGGCTCAGATCAGCATATTGTCGAAGAAGGTGATCAGTCAATTGATCCTACAAAAGCTGATCCACCAGGAAGAATTGCTCAAGAACAGGAAGAAGATATCTTGGATGAGCTTCCTAAAGAATGGATTGTCCCAAGAGATCTTTCTCTAGACAATGTCATTGGGCAAATCAATAAGGGAGTATCCACTAGACATTCTCTTAATCAATTCTGCAATCATATGACATTCATTTCACAAATTGAACCTAAAACTGTTAAGGATGCATTAAATGATGAATATTGGGTTAGTGCCATGCATGATGAGCTTAATCAGTTTGAAAGAAATAATGGGTGGGAATTAGTTCCTAAATCCAAAGATATCAATGTAATTGGTACTAAGCGGGTATTCAAAAACAAACTAGATGAACACGACATTATTACTAGAAATAAAGCTAGGTTGGTAGCCAAAGGATATAATCAACAAGAAGGAATTGATTTTGATGAAACCTTTGCACTCGTAGCTAGACTTGAAGCTGTTAGACTGTTATTAGCTTATGCTTGTATTAGTGGTTTCATATTACTACAGATGGATGTCAAAAGCGCCTTTCTAAATGGACTCATCAATGAAGAAGTCTATGTTGCTCAGCCTCCTGGCTTTGAAAATCACAAGCATCCTGACCATGTCTACAAGTTGAAAAAGGGTCTTTATGGTTTAAAACAAGCTCCTAGACAATGGTATGAGAGGCTAAGTAATTTCTTAATTGATCAAGGCTACAAACGAGGTGAAGTTGACAAAACCTTATTCATTAAGAAATCTGGATCTGACATTATTCTGGTGCAGGTTTATGTTGATGATATCATTTTTGGTTCTACTAGTAATGTCTTGTGTAATAAGTTTGTTAAGGAAATGCAAAGTGAATTTGAGATGTCTATGATGGGAGAATTGAATTTCTTCCTTGGTCTCCAGGTTAAGCAATTAAGGAATGGTATTTTTCTAAATCAATCTAAGTACTGTAATGAGTTGTTGAAGAAATTCGATATGCATAATTGCAAAGAATCCTCCACACCCATGTCTACTAACTGCTGTCTAGATTTAGATGAAAAAGGGAAATTTGTTGATCAAACTAAATATAGAGGTTTGATTGGTTCTCTGCTATATCTGACTGCTAGTAGGCCTGACATTATGTTCAGTGTTTGCCTTTGTGCTAGATTTCAGGAAAATCCAAAGGAATCTCACCTCACCGCTGCTAAAAGGATTCTCAAGTGTAGACCCTTAATTTTGCCCGACCTCTCAAAATAAAAGCTAGAGGAACTTCACCCGCAGATGGAGTTCATCCGGCTTCCCAAAACGAGAAGGACCTCCCACAACAAAAGACGGAGTTCATTCATTCACACAATAAAAGCCAAAAGAGGCTTCCTACACAAAGACAAAGCTCGCCCGGCATCTTAATGAAGGCCAAGAAGACTTCCTATATGAAGATAAAGCTTCAACGGACACACATCGGCGCCAATCTATGTCCGAAAAAGGAAAGGAAAGCTTCCCGGGGTCCCAGAACGCGAAGACTGGACAAAACAGGCCGAGACCACCGTCCCAGAGTTGGGACGGCCGTCCCAACTGCCATTTTACAGTTGGGACGCGCGTCCCGCATGTGGGACGGCCGTCCCAAACCCAATTTAAGTGGGACGGCCGTCCCGGACCCTCAGGTGGTCCCGCTCTGTGTAAATTTGCCATTTGGGACGGCCATCCCAGTCCAGACGGCCGTCCCAACCCAGACGGCCGTCCCAAAGTGCGCCAGCTGCGAAAACTATAAATAGGAGGCTCATTTGCCACTTTTTAACAACAACAGACACTCCAGAGAGCTCTGAAACACTTAGAAAACTCAGAGCGCTCCTCTACTTCTCTCCCTCTCTCAAATGATCTTTCCGATTGCCTTAAATAGGTAACAATCGGTTAAGGAATTATATTCCGGCATTTGATTCTTCTTTAAATTTTTAGTGGAGTCGATCTTGTATTGGTGAGGAGAGTCTGTGTAGAGAGAGGGGTTGCCAAAACGCATCCTCACAGTTCGAGATTCTCGATATAAAGCTTGCTACGGAGGTTCCTTTCAATTCTCTTCTCTTTTATTGCTTTGTCTATTGTTTTATTTAGCTTTATTTATTGTTTACGCCATGTAGAATAAAATCATGTAGATAGTCATTTTAATATCTCTTTTATTGCTTTATTTAGCTTTATTTATATAATTATGTAGATAGTCATTTCAATATTATGCAATAAAATAGGGTAATCGCGTAATTTCTCGAAGTCTTCTCTTAAAACGAATTGATCTGTCATAGGGAACCCAAAAGGGGCGTTGTGGGGTGCTAACACCTTCCCCACACGTAACTAACTCCCTTACCTAACTCTGGTTATAATGGCCAAGTTTGGTTTTCATTCAAATCAATGCCTTTTATCCTTTTCCAATGTTTATGGTCAAAACATTGGTGGCGACTCCATAAGAACCCCTTTTCGAAAACCTTGCTTTTATTAGAGGATAATTCAATTGTCGGACACCTCGGAAGCAATGAATACATTTTAAAACAAATACGCGAGTCTAAACCATCTTTTCGCGACCGCTCGCATAAACGTTCGAGACGTCCTCAGGCGTCGGAAAGGGACGGCGGCGACAGATGGCGACTCCACTGGGGAAGTCCGAGAGTTGATCCCATTTAGTGACGGATAAATTCAAACTAAGCAAAGATTTGAAATTACGCCTTTACCCTTCTGTATGTTTTTATTGTATGGCTTTAAATAACTGCTGTATGATTATTTCTGCAATTGTTTGAAATATAAATTGCACACAAAAACCCTTGCACACAACAGTCCCTCTATACCCGGGGGCAAGAGTGAATACCTATAGGGAGTGGGTGGCAGATACGATCGGTTAGTTGGCACACGGGGCTACTACCGTTGTCGGAAAACCACCAACTCAAGGTGATAACTCTCTTCTTTTGGTCTAAGGGTGTCGACACGGAATTCCGTGCATGACCCAAGGATCGAGAGATTGAGAGGTCCCTATAATGGGGGCACCTTGGGGACCTTTGGCCTGGTGAGAACAGTTAGAACCAGCTAAACCAAGCACGTTTCTGCAGGAAAATCCCACCTCGTGATTAAATAAGCGTGGCTATGCTCGTGGATGTATGAATTGTGTGTGCATACGTTTGCTGCATTTGTATTGATGCATTAGCATAGGGTAATCATACAACAGACAAAAAATGAAAAAACCCTAAAAATCATAAAAAGCGAAAAGATAAAAGACCTTTCTCTCGGACAGTCTTCAGTTAAGCTAGCCTGGTTTCAGGTTCTTTGTAAGCTAAGTAGCCACGTTGACCGACAGAAGAGATAAAGGGTCAAAAAAAAAATATAAAAACAAGTTAAAACCATAAAAATACCTTTTCAAAAAATTATTAGCAAAAGTCTCATAATTCATATCACCTTTTCTCCATAAAAAATAAAAAGGGAAGAAAATAGGACTCTCTTCATCAAAATCCATAAACATTCATATAGATAAGTTTTCTTTTCAAGAAAAACCAAGTACTACCATGAATCATATTAGGAACAAAACATGATAATACTTAGAAAAACAAACACTTGCATACACGCATTTACAAAAACTCATCCTCACATCATGCATTTTCATTTCTGCTAGACAATGGAGGGATCCAGTAATAGACAGTTAAAGAAAGTGGAGATCCTTCTATGCCGTGTAGAGAAGTTAAGGCATTTGTGTACATATATGCCGCCGGAGGTCTATGCTAACTTTGAGAAGTCTTACGGAAGAATTCTTGACCTCCTGAAAATCAGCATTGATCCAATATTTGTTAGAGCATTGGTCCATTTCTGGAGTTCCGATTTACACTGCTTCGAGTTCTCGCAGTTTGACTTGGTACCAACCCTAGAAGAATATGAACTCATGGTTAGATGGCCTCAGTCAGTTGGGGTTTATGTCTGCTCAGGAGAATATACGGCCGTGAGTAAGGTTGCTACTATTATACGACTGCCTCCTCATCAATCCACCCTAGAGGGAAAAGGGAATATCAGAGGTTGGAAAATAGCTATAATAGAAGACCACTTAGTCTCTTTAGCTGAAAAGAAGGACTGGTCTACATTCAACAAGACTCTAGCATTAGCAATGTTCGGAATCATATTATTCCCATTCCATGTGAACATCGTGGATCATGCTGCAATGGACGCATTCTTTGCCTGGGATGTATATTCAAAGAGTCCTATACCTGCAATCCTTGCGGATACCCTGCTTTCTGTAGAATTTTGCCGACAGAGACAGGGAAAAACACTCAGATGTTGTACTTCAATGCTATATGTAGGGGGTGTTACTCACTTTTACGCCTCAAGCCACATGGGTGTATTTCCTGACCCTTTAAGAAGTTTCTCAAAAATCCCTCTTCAACATCGTCAAGCTTTAGAGTGGAAAGCCGAGTTAGAAAATTGGAGCATAGAGCATATATATTGGGTTTGCCCTTGGTTCCGACCCGGTTATATTCTGGTACGATGTGGAGATTACCTGAGCATACCACTTCTAGGTCTCAGAGGTTGTATAACCTACTCTCCTAAAATGGCTATGAGACAACTTATGAGAACTCAGACTGCGCCAACCCACGAAGAGCTCAGAGGACTGAGTCTATGCCACTATTCCCATAGCTTTGAAGAAGTATCTGTTGTCCGGAAAGCATGGGAAAGACCAGTCTACATGGGGGACAAAGAACTTGGAAAGGCTCAGGAATCTACATCCCGCGAGTACGAGGAATGGAGGAAAAATAGAGGGATACCCCAACCATCTGTTACAATCACTACAACTTTAGTGAATGAAGAGCTGCAATTACAAGTCAATGCATTAAATAAAAAGGTTGAAGTCATGGAAGCTCAGCTAAGAGCCTTCGAAGGAAAAGAGCAAGAATCAGCCCTTATAATAGATGGTCTAAAAAGGCAATGCAAAAAGAAGGACCATGAGATAGAGCTTCTCAAGAATGATTATGCTGACTACCAAGAAGAAGCTAGACAAGCATTGAAGATGCCAAAGCTTGAGCAAGATAGCCTATTCCGGGACATGAGTGATGAAATAGCACATCTTGAGAGCACGCTTGCAGAACAGACAAAAGTGATCAAGTTGATGCAGGATGACCTAACGAGAACTCGGTCAGAGGCACAAAAATGGTGGGAAGCCGCTGAAAAATACAGAGAAGACCTGGAAGAGCTACGTGAAAAAGAAAAAGATGGATTAGCTCAATACGATCAACTACTCCGTGAAAAGGACCGAATAATAGAGTGGTCTGATCAGCAGCATGCCCTGATCGTTCATCAAGAAGAGAAGATAAAAGAGGCTCATCGATATAATGAAGATATGAGCCGGGCGGTATATGAACAAATCAAGACGCTCAGAAATCACGTGATAACAGCTGAAGACGAATTACGAAGAAAGCCTAATTTACCTATAGGATTCTTCAAGCTTTTTCGCTTTTGTCAACATTTGCTTAAAAGCATTGTATAGAAGGATTTACACTTTCTAATAAAAGGATTTCTCTTCCTTAAATTGTCTATTGCATTCATAAGTTGCATACATTCATACATCCCTCCTCATCTTGATAATAAAGATAATAAAAAGAAAGGATTAATTGATGTGTTTTCCACAAAGCAGAATAAATGGAAAAGAAGCCTTTCGTCATCAAAATCTCTACAACGGTCAATAAATCCGAAGATGATAACAAACAAGCACCGTTAATCATTCCAATCAATAAAAGGGAAGAAGCAATAACGCCTTTACGCTTATTTGTATCACGTCCTTTCCCTTATAAATCAAATAAAGCTGTACCTTGGAGATACTCACAAGAATCGCCAGTTAATCAAGATATCTCCAACATAGCCGGTATTGGGGGCATGACTCGAAGTGGAAGAATATATTCCCCCAAGGAAATTCAAGATAATACTCCTAAAGAGAAGGCAAAAAATAAGGCCGAAGAGGAAAAGGAATCCAAGGAGGAGACAGATGAGCTACTCCAGTACATAAGACAAAGTGAGTACTCTATCATTGATCAACTCAATCGTACTCCAGCAAAGATAACCTTGTTATCACTCATCATGAGTTCGGAACCGCACCGAAACGCATTGCTAAAAGTTTTGAATGAATCTTTCGTTCCGCATGCAATATCCCAAGACAAATTCGAAGGAATCATTGGTAATATCACAACCAATAATCACCTTACTTTCACCTACGAAGAATTCCCTTTGGAAGGGACAAATCATAATAAGCCTTTGCATATCTCTGTCAAATGTAAGGAATATCTCATTTCCAAAGTACTTGTGGACAATGGGTCGTCCCTAAATGTTATGCCTAAAAGTACACTCGACAAAATAACAGTACAAGGAACCCACATGCGCCCGAGTAATACTGTGGTTCGAGCCTTTGACGGATCAAGACGTGAAGTAGTAGGAGAGATTAGTCTACCAATCCAAATTGGACCTACTATTTTCAACATAGACTTCCACGTGATGGATATCACGCCAGCATACAGTTGTCTCCTTGGTAGACCTTGGATTCATAGCGCTAAGGCAATACCTTCAACACTCCACCAGAAAGTCAAGTTTGTGATAAACGATAAACTCGTCACAGTACAAGCTGAAGAAGACTTTCTAATTAGCAAACCATCTGTCCAACCATATGTGGATGCGGCTGAAGAAGCTCTTGAAACATCTTTTCAAGCACTCAAAATTGCCAATATAGAAAGACTCCCTAGTAATACAAAGGTGGCCCACATAATGAAAAGATATGGATATCGCCCAGGACAAGGGCTCGGAAAGAACGCTCATGGAATAAGAGAGCCACCAGATTTGAAGGACAATCCGCTAAAGTATGGATTAGGGTATGACCCTACGAAAAATCAAACCATACGAAGAACAGGGAAGTCTTACCCCTTGAAGATGGTATTCCGAAAAGGAGGGGTATTAGCGCAAAGGGTAGCGTTAGTCATTAGGTGTCCTTCTTCCGATTCTAAGGGATGTAAATCTAGTGACTATTAGAGATCACTCCTCGGGGTTTGCCCGTCCCCCGAGCATCTTTAGGGCACACATTTCCCTAAATTACAAAAGAATGTTATTCTTACTATCTGCTTCTTTTCTTGCTAAATGTATCTATACCCCATTTTAATAAACAAAGTTTAGACAAATGTTTTGTTCCAAATGCGTCCAAATAAGTAAAGCGCCGCAAAGCAAAGTCAAAATAAATAGATTAACTAGAAACACAAATAAAATTTATCTTGATAAAATCAAATTTCGACAAATGTTATGCAAGAAATATATACGCATACAAAAAAGGAAAGCCCGTCAAGGTCAAAGACCAAGACAAGAAAATAAAAGGGCTAAATACCCGGCAGGAAACCCACAAAGGGGGCTACGCAAAAGTCAGGGTAAACCCGGCAGGAGACCCGAACAATAATAAAGGGGTAGCCTGTGCAAAAGTTAGGGTTATTAAAAGTTCGCTAGGTATTCCTAAAAAATAAATACAAAAAGGAAACCTAGACAAAAAACAGGACATAAGCACAACATCCTAGACTGAAAACCTGAAAGGGCGGCCTAGGGAAGTTAATCAATCGCAAAAAGCGCCATAAATCAGTAAACAATGACGCCACGTTATAAGAGCAAAACGTTTTGTCTAAACTAGCCTAAACACCGACCAACCCTGGCTAGCCATTCTTACAAAAACCTTTATTACAAAAATATCACTCTAAAACACAAACCTTTGCAATAAATCCTTTTCCTTCTCTTCTCTTGACCATTTCACTATAAAGCATTCAAGTAATGAAGGGGAATGTGGTAACATAGTGATCAATAGGAAGGTTGAAATCACTAAGGAAAGGAAGAAAAGCATTGATATGGCAGTTGCCCTACGAACAGAAGATTGCTCTTCGACCATAGCAAAGAAAATTCCAAGACGGCAAATCAATACAGCTAAGCTTGTTATCCAAGAAACAAGATGACGTTAAGGTACAACACCAAGAATGCACCTGAAGTCAAAGCACATCAGTTAAAACTTTCGAAATATTAACTGAAATAGATCATAGGATGCATTTCATAAAACATTACATGCATTAAAACATCAATGAATGGAGTCCCATCTTCTTTTCCATCAAAAAACTCAAAAAACCAACTTAAGAAGCTTGGGACGGCCGTCCCAAAGTCCAGACGGTCGTCCCAAGTGTCATTTTTCAGTTGGGACGTGCATCTCAGGTGGGGGTCCCACCATGAACGAATTTGCCATTTGGGACGGCCGTCCCAACCCAGACGGCCGTCCCAAACTCCTTTGCGCGGCCTATATATGTGGGGCGCGGGTTTGAGCCTTGGTACCTCATTCCAAGCATTCCTATCTTGCTTTTCCTCCTCTTCCATACATTTTTAGCATTTCTAAGAGAATAGAACTCACAATGGAACACGGAGAAGCTTCGTCCAGAAGAAAACGCACCAGGACTGCTGCTAGAAGAGCTCCTATCACTAGCATGATGATGGCAGAGGCGCATCAACAACGACTGGCAAATATCCAACAATTTGCCTAGTACCCTATGCTGCGGTTAGACTTTGGGATCCTTGCCACATTCGGCTGGGAGCAAGACGTTAGGAGGTTCATCCACAACATAGGATGGGACTTCCTACTTCGCGAGCCGCCCACTCGGATCCATCGCACCGCTACAATGGAGTTTCTCGCCTCTGTCAACATGATGGAAATGCCATCTGCAACTCCTGGGGTGCCACCAACACAAGTTGTCTCCTACTGGATGGATGGAGCCTACCGGACCACCGCCCTGGATGACTTCAATGTCATCATGGGATTCTGCCAGCGAGCCGATACAAGAACACCGGAATATCGGTCCGCATATCTGGAGAAACCTACTGTTCTCACCACCACTAGTATGTGGAAGGAGATTACTGGAGCTATCAATCTCCCATCCAACCTCAAAGGTGCAGCCTTCAATCCCCCTCTTCGCATTTGCCACAAATTGCTTGCTGGGACTATTCATAGCAGGAAGGAAAGCCAGGGAAAGGTCACGCTGGCCGATCTTTTTATAATCTACTGCATGCATCAGGGACACCGATGCAACCCAGGATACGCATTCCTGAAAGCTGTGAAGGAATGCGGTACTCGGGGACCAGCGGGAGCGATCATGGTGGCTCCCTTCCTTACCCCTCTTGCTGAATACTGGGGATGTACCGACGGAGAAGATCTCCCAGCTGAACTTCAACCAGAACCGATCAACGGAGGAGTGCTGACGCACATGAATATCCTCAGCAGAGAGGGGTCAGGTTTCATCTTGAACCCTATCATCTCAATTTCATGGGATATGCGCGACTTCAACACGCCACAAGACATCCCTACCACTTCAGAGTCCCAGCAGCAATCACGCGATCAGGACTTCTCCGGCTTGTACCGACGCTTAGACGAGGAGCATACCTATATGGAAGGAGAGTTCCAGTTTATACGCCAGCAGTTTGGCCAGCTGACTGTTAGGCAAGACAGGACAGACCGCCAGATAGAGAGCCTGGTCCAGACTCAGGCGAGATTCCAGCGCCGCCTACTCCGCCGCTTCCCTTCGCCAGCACCATCTGCCCATTCCAGCCCAGAGGCAGACGATTAGGATTTATTTATATAGCTTTCTAGTGTCTTAAATATGCTTGAAATGTATCCAACAAAAAGCAGTAATGAATAAAAATCGTTATTTCTGTTTTACACTTCGCGTTCAAAAAGCCCATGTGTACAAAATAAAAGGCACACATGATCTACTAAAAAGCCAGATTTCAAAACAGCTCGCGATAAAAAACTAAACCGCGATGGAAAAAGGCGAAATCTGAACCACTTTAGCAAAATAAGGAGCTTCGAAGAAACTGGCTCCAATCACCAACCTCCTACACCAACAAGAGGAGATAACTCAATAGGAAAAGCCAACGGAAAGGCTTAATTATCCCCAAGCGGATCCATGCCTACTCCAGGGGCAAAACAAAAAGATTATCTCACGACTCAGCCTCGTCACCGCATGAGTCATCAAGCACATTCATTAGAGAGTCGCCGCCCCGAGGAGTCCATAAAAAAAAAGAGATCACGCAAGAATCCATCGAAGAAAGCACAGAATCAAATCAAACCCCCCGGTGGATCACCAAAAAAAAAAAAAAAAAAAAAATTTCCCCAGTAAGCCTATCCGCAAAGGCAAATTACAAACCCGTAGGGAGATAAGCACCCAATATGAATATCCCCAGTGAAAGGCAAAACCTTCACTCCCAAGAATGCCTATGCTTACTCAGAAACAAGCAAAGAGCCGATATCCCCAAGAAACGGGAAATCAACCTATGCAAGAGGCAATACAAGCACAAAGCTTTCAAAAGAAGAGCATCCGCCTAATCAAGAGGCAAAATCGACAAAGATCAACAAAACCCCCAGTAGGATTCCTGCCTAAAAAAGGCAATCAACAAAGAATCCCCGGCAAAAGCCGGATGGCTAAACAGAAAAGCCAAAAATCAAGAATCCCCGGTCAAGACCGGATGGCTAAAAGAAAAAGCCAAAAATAAAGAATCCCCAGTAAAACCGGACGACTAACAGAAAAGTCAAAACAAATATTCCCCACGGAATGGGCGCATGAACAGAAACAATAAGCCGCCAACACATCTTCAAAAACAGATAATCACATGATTAACTACCAAAAAGTGCACCCATCAGAATCTTGCAGAACGGGATTCGGACCAGGTGGGGGTAGGTACCCATCAGAATCTTGCAGAACGGGATTCGGACCAGGTGGGGGTAGGTACCCATCAGAGCCTTGCAGAACGGGGTTCGGACTGGGTGGGGGTAGGTGTAGACCCCTAATTTTGCCCGGCCTCTCAAAAGAAAAAGCTAGAGGAACTTCACCCGAAGATGGAGTCCATCCGGCTTCCCAAAAACGAGGAAACCTCCCGCAACCAATACAGAGATCGCTCGTCTACACGATAACGAACAAAGGAGACTTCCTACACGAAGATAAGGCTTCAACGGACACCTATCGGCATCAACAGGTGGTCCCAAACATAACAGGTGGTCCCAAACACAACAGGTGGTCCCAAACACAACAGGTGGTCCCAAACGCAACAGGTGGTCCCAAACGCAACAGGTGGTCCCAAACACAACAGGTGGTCCCAAACGCAACAGGTGGTCCCAAACGCAACAGGTGGTCCCAAACGCAACAGGTGGTCCCAAACGCAACAGGTGGTCCCAAACACAACAGGTGGTCCCGAAACGCGAAAACTGGCCAGAACAGGTTGAGACGGCCGTCCCGAAGTTGGGACGGCCGTCCCAAGGCCAATTTCAAGTGGGACGGCCGTCCCGGACCCCCAGGTGGTCCCGCTCTGTGTAAATTTGCCATTTGGGACGGCCATCCCAGTCCAGACGGCCGTCCCAACCCAGACGGCCATCCCAAAGTGCGCCAGCTGCAAAAACTATAAATAGGAGGCTCATTTGCCACTTTTTCAGGACACAGACACTCCAGAGAGCTCTGAAACACTTTCAAAAACTCAGAGCACTTGTCTACTTCTCCCCCTTTCTCGAATGATCTTTCCGATTGCCTTAAATAGGTAACAATCGGTTAAGGAATTATATTCCGGCATTTGATTCTTCTTTAAATTTTTAGTGGAGTCGATCTTGTATTGGTGAGGAGAGTCTGTGTAGAGAGAGGGGTTGCCAAAACGCATCCTCACAGTTTGAGATTCTCAATACAAAGCTTGCTACGGAGGTTCTTTTCAATTCTCTTCTCTTTTATTGCTTTATTTATTGTTTTATTTAGCTTTATTTACTGTTTGTGCCATGTAGAATAAAATCATGTAGATAGCCATTTTTATATCTCTTTTATTGCTTTATTTAGCTTTATCATGTAGATAGCCATTTTAATATTATAAAATAGGGTAATCGCGTAATTTCTCGAAGTCTTCTCTTAAAATGAATTGATCTGTCATAGGGAACCCGAAAGGGGCGTTGTGGGGTGCTAACACCTTCCCCACACGTAACTAACTCCCTTACCCAACTCTGGTTATAATGGCCAAGTTTGGTTTTTCATTAAAATCAATACCTTTTATCCTTTTCCAATGTTTATGGTCAAAACATTGGTGGCGACTCCATAAGAACCCCTTTTCGAAAACCTTTTAAAACAAATACGCGAGTCTAAACCATCTTTTCGCGACCGCTCGCATAAACGTTCGAGACGTCCTCCGACGTCGCAAAGGGACGGCGGCGACAGATGGCGACTCCACTGGGGAAGCTAGAGAGTTGATCCCATTTAGTCACAGATAGATTCAAACTAAGTAAAGATTTGAAATTACGCCTTTACCCTTCTGTATGTTTTTATTGTATGGCTTTATATAACTGCTGTATGATTATTTCTGCAATTATTTGAAATATAAATTGCACACAAAAACCCTTGCACACAACAGTCCCTCTATACCCGGGGGCAAGAGTGAATATCTATAGGGAGTGGGTGGCAGATACGATCGGTTAGTTGGCACACGGGGCTACTACCGTTGTCGGAAAACCACCAACTCAAGGTGATAACTCTCTTCTTTTGGTCTAAGAGTGTCGCCACGGAGTTCCGTGCATGACCCGAGGACTGAGAGATTGAGAGGTCCCTATAATGGGGGCACCTTGGGGACCTTTGGCCTGGTGAGAACAGTTAGAACCACCTAAACCAAGCACGTTTCTGCAGGAAAACCCTACCTCGTGATTAAATAAGCGTGGCTCTACTCGTGGATGTATGAATTGTGTGTGCATACGTTTGCTGCATTTGTATTGATGCATTAGCATAGGGTAATCATACAACAGACATAAAAAAAATAAAAACAAGTTAAAATCATAAAAATACCTTTGTTATAAAATAAAAAAAAATTATTAGCAAAAGTCTCATAATTCATATCACCTTTTCTCCATAAAAAATAAAAAGGGAAGAAAATAGGACTCTCTTCATCAAAATTCATAAACATTCATATAGATAAGTTTTCTTTTCGAGAAAAACCCAGTACTACCATGAATCATATTAGGAACAAAACATGATAATACTTAGAAAAACAAACACTTGCATACACGCATTTACAAAAACTCATCCTCATATCATGCATTTTCATTTCTGCTAGACAATGGAGGGATCCAGTAATAGACAGTTAAAGAAAGTGGAGATCCTTCTATGCCGTGTAGAAAAGTTAAGGCATTTGTGTACATGTATGCCGCCAGAGGTCTATGTTAACTTTGAGAAGTCTTACGGAAGAATTCTTGACCTCCCGAAAATCAACATTGATCCAATATTTGTTAGAGCATTGGTCCACTTCGGAGTCCCGATTTACACTGCTTCGAATTCTCGCAGCTTGACTTGGTACCAACCTTAGAAGAATATGAACTCATGGTTAGATGGCCTCAATCAGCTTGGGATTTATGTCTCGCTCAGGAGAATATACGGCCGTGAGTAAGGTTGCTACTATTATACGACCGCCTCCTCATCAATCTACCCTAGAGGGAAAAGGGAATATCGGAGGTTGGAAAATGGCTATAATAGAAGACCACTTAGTCTCTTTAGCCGAAAAGAAGGACTGGTCTACATTCAACAAGACTCTAGCATTAGCAATGTTCGGAATCATATTATTCCCATTCCATGTGAACATCGTGGATCATGCCGCAATGGACGCATTCTTTGCCCGGGATGTATATTCACAGAGTCCTATACCCGCAATCCTTGCCGATACCCCGCTTTCGTAGAATTTTGCCGACAGAGACAGGGAAAAACACTCGATGTTGTACTTCATTGCTATATGTATGGGGTGTTACTCACTTTTACGCCTCAAGCCACATGGGTGTATTTCCCGACCCTTTAAGAAGTTTCTCAAGAATCCCTCTTCAACATCGTCAAGCTTTAGAGTGGAAAGCCGAGTTAGAAAACTGGAGCATAGAGCATGTATCTTGGGTTTGTCCTTGGTTCCGACCCGGTTATATTCTCGGTACGATGCGGAGATTACCCGAGCATACCACTTCTAGGTCTCGGAGGTTGTATAACCTACTCTCCTAAAATGGCTATGAGACAACTTATGAGAACCCGGATTGCGCCAACCCAAGAAGAGCTCGGAGGACTGAGTCTCGTGCCACTATTCCCATAGCTTTGAAGAAGTATCTCGCTGTCCGAAAGCATGGGAAAGACCAGTCTACATGGGGGACAAAGAACTTGGAAAGACTCAGGTATCTACATCCCGCGAGTACGAGGAATGGAGGAAAAATAGAGGGATACCCCAACCATCTGTTACAATCACTACAACTTTAGTGAATGAAGAGTTGCAATTACAAGTCAATGCATTACATAAAAAGGTTGAAGTCATGGAAGCTCAGCCTAAGAGCCTTCGAAGGAAAAGAGCAAGAATCAGCCCTTATAATAGATGGTCTAAAAAGGCAATGCAAAAAGAAGGACCATGAGATAGAGCTTCTCAAGAATGATTATGCCGACTACCAAGAAGAAGCTAGACAAGCATTGAAGATGCCGAGGCTTGAGCAAGATAGCCTATTCCGGGACATGAGCGATGAAATAGCACATCTTGAGAGTACGCTTGCGAACAGTGCAAAAACGATCAAGCTAATACATGATGATCTAGCGAATACTCTGGTCGAAGCACAAAAGTGGTGGGAAACCGCTGAAAAATACAGAGAAGACCTGGAGGAGCTACGTAAAAAAGAAAAAGATGGATTAGCTCAATATGGTCAACTACTTCGTGAAAGAGACCAAGTAAGAGAGAGGTCTCGACCAGCAAGCATGCTTTGATCGTTCATCTAGGAGAAAAGATGAGAGTGGCTTGTCGATATAGTGAAGATATGAGTCAGGCAAGACATGAGCAAATCAAGATACTCTGAAACCATGTGAGAACAACTGAGGATGAATTACGAAGAAAGCCTAATTTACCTATAGGATTCTTCAAGCTTTTCCGTTTTTGTCAAGCACTCGCTTCAAAGCATTGTATAGAAGGATTTACACTTTCTAATAAAAAGATTTTTTTCCCTTAAATTGTCTATTGCATTCATAAATTGCATACATTCACATATCCCTCCTCATTTTAATAAATAAAGATAATAAAAAGAAAGGATTAACCGATGTGCTTTCCACGAATCGAAAAATGGAAAAGAAGCCTTTCGTCATCAAAATCTCTACGACGGTCAATAAATCCGAAGACGATAACAAACAAGCATCGTTAATCATTCCAATCGATAAAAGGGAAGAAACAATAACGCCTTTACGTTTATTTGTACCTCGTCCTTTCCCTTATTCATCAAATAAAGCTGTACCCTGGAGATACTCGAAGAATCGACGGCCAATCAAGACATCTCCAACATAGCCGTATTGGGGGCATGACAAGAAGCTGAAGAATATATTCCCCCAAGGAATTACAAGATAATATTCCTAAAGATAAAATGAAAAATAAAGCCGAAGAAGAAAAGGAATCCAAGGAGGAGACAGATGAGCTACTCCAAGACATAAGACAAAGTGAGTACTCTATTATTGATCAACTCAATCGTACTCCAAAGAAAGATAACTTTGTTATCACTCATCATGAGTTCGGAACCGCATCGAAGCGCACTATTAAAGGTTTTGAATGAATCATTCGTTCCACATGCAATATCCCAAGACAAGTTTGAAGGAATTATTGGTAATATCACAGCTAATAATCACCTTACTTTCACAAATGAAGAACTCCCTTTAGAAGGGTCAAATCACAACAAGCCCTTGCATATTTCGTTAAATGCAAGGAATATCTCATTTCCAAAGTCCTAGTGGATAATGGGTCATCCCTAAACGTTATGCCTAAAGGCACACTCGACAAGATAACAAGTGCAAGGAACCCACATGCGCTCGAGTAATACAATTGTTCGAGCCTTTGATGGATCAAGACGTGAGGTAATAGGAGAAATTAGCCTACCAATTCAAATCGGACCTGCTACCTTTAACATAGACTTCCACGTGATGGATATCACGCCAAGCATACAGCTTGTCTCCTTGGTAGACCTTGGATTCATAGCGCTAAGGCAATACCTTCGACGCTCCACCGGAAAGTCAAGTTTGTGACAAATGCTAAACTAGTCACAGTTCAAGCTGAAGAAGACTTTCTAATAAGCAAACCGTCTGTCCAACCATATGTGGATGCGGCTGAAGAGGCTCTTGAAACATCTTTTCAAGCACTCGAAATTGCCAATATCGAAAGACTCCCTAGTAGCATGAAGGTGGCCCAGATGATGAAAAGATATGGATATCGCCCGAGACAGGGGCTTGGAAAGAACGCTCAAGGAATAAGAGAGCCACCGCATTTCAAAGATAATCCGCTAAAGTATGGATTAGGGTATGACCCTACAAAAGATCAAGCCAAGCGGAAAATAGGGAAGTCTTACCCCTCGAAGATGGTATTCCGAAAAGGAGGGGTGTTAGCGCAAAGGGTAGCGTTAGTCATTAGGTGTCCTTCTTCCGATTCTAAGGGATGTAAATCTAGTGACTATTAGAGATCACTCCTCGGGGTTTGCCCGTCCCCCGAGCATCTTTAGGGCACACATTTCCCTGAAATTACAAAAGAATGCTATTCTTACTATCTGCTTCTTTTCTTGCTAAATGTATCTATACCCCATTTTAATAAACAAAGTTTAGATAAATGTTTTGTTCTAAATGCGTCAGAATAATTAAAGCGCCGCAAAGAAAAGTCAAAAAAATGATTGATAACTAGAAACACAAATGAAATCTATCTTGACAAAATCAAGTTTCGACAATGTCGTGCAAAAAAATATACGCATATAAAAGAAAAGCCCATTGAGGCCAAAGGCCGAGACAAAAGATAAAAGGGCAAAATACCCGGCGGGAAACCCACAAAGGGGGCCGCACAAAAGTTAGGGTAAACCCGGCAGGAGACCCGAACAATAATAAAGGGTAACCTGGGCAAAAGTTAGGGTTATGAAAAGTCCGCTAGGTATTCCTAAAAAATAAATACAAAAAGGAAACCTAGACAAAAGTTAGGACAAAAAGCACAGCATCCTAGGCTGAAAACTCGAAAGGGCGGACTAGGAAAGTTAGTCAATCAGCCAAGAAGGCGCCATAAAATAGTAAACAACGACGCCACATCATAAGAATGAAACATTTCTCTAAACTAGCCTAAACACAGACCAACCTTGGCTAGCCATTCTTACAAAAACCTCTATTATAAAAAATATCCCTCTAAAACACAAGCCTTTGTTGTAAATCCTTTTCTTTCTCTTCTCTTGACCATTTCACTATAAAGCATTCAAGTAATAAAGGGGAATGTGGTAACATAGTGATCAATAGGAAGGTTGAAATCCCTAAGGAAAGGAAGAAGGACATTGACATGGCAGTTGCTCTACGAACGAAAGATTGCTCTTCGGCCATAGCAAAGAAAATTCCAAACGGCAAATCAATACAGCTAAGTTTGTTATCCAAGAGACAAGATGACGTTAAGGTACAACACCAAGAATGCACCCGAAGTCAAAGCATATCAGTTAAAACTTTCGAAATATCAACTGAAATAGATCATAGGATGCATATCATAAAGCATTACATGCATTAAAACATCAATGAAGGGAGTCCTATCTTCAAATTCATCAAAAATCACTCAAAAAATCAAAAAACCAGCATAAGAAGCTTGGGACGGCCGTCCCAAAGTCCAGACGGCCGTCCCAAGTGTCATTTTTCATTTGAGACGTGCGTCTCAGGAGGGGGTCCCAGCCTATACAATTCTGCCATTTGGGACGGCCGTCCCAACCCAGACGGCCGTCCCAAACTCTCTTGCGTGGCCTATATAGGTGGGGCGCAGGTTTGAGCCTTGGTACCTCATTCCAAACATTCCTATCTTGCTTTTCCTCCTCTTCCATACATTTTTAGCATTTCTAAGAGAATAGAACTCACAATGGAACACGGAGAAGCTTCGTCCAGAAGAAAACGCACCAGGACTGCTGCTAGAAGAGCTCCTGTCACTAGCATGATGATGGCTGAAGCACACCAACAACGACTGGCAAATATCCAACAATTTGCCTGGTACCCGATGCTGCGACTAGACTTCGGGATCCTAGCTACATTCGGCTGGGAGCAAGATGTCAGAAGATTCATCCACAACATAGGATGGGATTTTCTGCTCAATGAAGCACCTACTCGGATCCACCGCACAACAACAATGGAGTTTCTTGCCTCTGTCAACATGATGGAAATGCCATCTACAACTCCTGGAGTGCCACCAACACAAGCCGTCTCCTACTGGATGGACGGAGCCTACCGGACCACTGCTCTGGATGACTTCAATGTCATCATGGGTTTCTGCCAACGAGCAAATACAAGAACACCAGAGTATCGGTCTGCAAATCTGGAAAAACCTACTGTTCTCACCACCACCAGTATGTGGAAGGAGATTACTGGAGCTATCAATCTCCCATCTAATTTGAAGGGTGCAGCCTTCAATCCCCCTCTTCGCATCTGCCACAAATTGCTTGCTGGGACCATTCACAGCAGGAAGGAAAGCCAGGGAAAGGTCACATTGGCTGATCTTTTTATAGTCTACTGCATGCATTGTAGACCCCTAATTTTGCCCGGCCTCTCAAAATAAAGGCTAGAAGAACTTCGCCCGAGGATGGAGTTCATCCGGCTTCCCAAAACCGAGAAAAGACCTCCTGCAACAAGACGGAGCTCACACATTCACGCAATAAAGACTAAAGAGACTTCCCACAGAAAGATAAAGCTCGTCCGGCATCTTAGTGAAGGCCAAGAAGACTTCCTATTGTTAGAAAAGTAGTTTTAAATCAAGAGGGGGGGTGAATTGATTTTTGAAAGTTTTTCGCAATACACAGATTATCTAATTCGAAAATTAAGTTTCTAAAAATCTTTTTGAATTACCAAGCAATCAAACAATATAAGCGCAGCAACTGAAATTAAAGAGAGAAAGGTTAGGAAAGATTTCACCGGTAATTTTATACTGGTTCACCCAATACCAGGGCTACGTCCAGTCTCCAGCCAAATTCCAGCTGGGTTCCACTAGAATAGATGTTTTACAGACTCACCCTCTTACACCTATTCTAACTCTCCACCAAGAACCAAATTCCAGCTCTTGGAAACCTCTCGCAACCAAATTCCAGCCAGCAGAGAAACCAGGTGCTCAAATTCCAGGCACCACACACAAGAACCAAATTCCAGCTCTTGCTTTAACCTTTCCACCAAGAACCAAATTCCAGTTCTTGGCAACTTTCTACAACAAGTACGAGAAAACTTGTACCCAAATTCCAGGTACAAAACAGTACAAATGAATGAATAGAAATTTAAAAGAAGAAACAAAGAAAGCTCAAACCGGATTACACCAATCCACAGTCAGTTTCTTCTTCAAAGAAATGCAAAGTGCCTCAAGAAAGATTTCAAAAGAAGTTCACAAAAACAGTTGTGTATCTTTCTTGAAAAATGCTAATAGTTGTTTGTATTGATTGCTTGAATTGTGTAAAAACTGATATTCAATCTCTGTTTAAAAGTTTCAAGCAATTCTGTTTATAAAAGAGTATTTTCAAATCTGCTGCATTAATTAATCTGTTGAAAGTTTGTTTTAATCTGTTGAAATAGCCGTTATAATCTGTTAAAAGTCCTTTCAACCCATTAATGCATTCTTGATCTTTAACAGAAAATGTTTTAGTTGATACAACCATGTTTATATCAGTTAAAACGTTTTACAAACATTTTCTAAGTATAAAACAATCGATTGAATCGCGTATTAATCGATTGATTTGTTTAAAAACCTTCTTATAAAACTTTCGAAGTTATTTTAGCTGATATAAAGTCGTTTCAATCGATTGAAAAACTGCACATATATTTTCAAGTCATTTTAATCGATTGAAAGTTTGTTTTAATCGATTGAAAAGATTTTCTAAGTTATTTTAATCGATTGAAATACGTTTTAATCGATTGAAATAAGTCTGATCGGTCATAATTCAATTCTGATCGATCATAACCAACTCTGATCGGTCATAATCTCATTCTGATCGATCATCCTGACATCCAAAGTGATTTTAATCGATTGAAACGTGTTTTAATCGATTAAAATATTTCTGATCGCTCATATATAAGATCTGATCGATTATATTGCATTCTGACCTATTATATTCGAATTCTAATCGGTCATAAAGGGTTTTTAATCGATTAAAAGGTTTTTGTATCAATTAAAATGCTGTGAAAACACTTCTATAAACATTCTAAGTGTTTTAAACGTTTCTTTAAAAAACTATATCAGTTAAAACCATTGTTAAGAAGGTTCTTTGTCAAAATGCTTTTGTTTTTGATTTGTTTAAAACTATTTTTGAGGCATTTTGCAAAATGAATGAAGAAGCTTTATGCAGTGGAAAAGGTAAAGTGGTTTTACCTAAGCTTTCTGTTTAGACACACTAAGTCTTCAGCTCCATTCTTCTGAGTGACTTGTTTGACTGCTGCAGAGTTGACCCTTGACTTTATCTTTGACTTCATCAAATCAATGAGATCTTTGCTAGGATCACTTTCACCTATATGAAGATAAAGCTTCAACGGACACACATCGGCATCAATCTATGTCCGAAAAAGGAAAGGAAAGCTTCCCGGGGTCCCAAAACGCGAAGACTGGACAAAACAGGCCGGGACCACGGTCCCAAAAGTGGGACGGCCGTCCCAACTGCAATTAAGCAGTTGGGACGCGTGTCCCGAATGTGGGACGGCCGTCCCAAACCCGGTTTAAGTGGGACGGCCGTCCGGCCTTCCTGGGGGTCCCGTTCGTGTAAATTTGCCATTTGGGACGGCCATCCCGGTCCGGACGGCCGTCCCAACCCGGACGGCCGTCCCAAAGTGCGCCAGCTGCGAAAAACTATAAATAGGAGGCTCATTTGCCACTTTTTCACACCACGAGACACTCCAGAGAGCTCGAAACACTTTAGAGCACTTGTCTACTTCTCTCCCTCTCTCGAATGATCTTTCCGATTGCCTTAAATAGGTAACAATCGGTTAAGGAATTATATTCCGGCATTTGATTCTTCTTTAAATTTTTAGTAGAGTCGATCATGTATTGGTGAGGAGAGACTGTGTAGAGAGAGGGGTTGCCAAAACGCATCCTCACAGTTCGAGATTCTCAATATAAAGCTTGCTACGGAGGTTCTTTTCGATTCCCTTCTCTTTTATTGTTTTATTTATTGTTTTATTGCTTTATTTAGCTTTATTATGTCATGTAGAATATGTTCATATAGATAGCTATTTTAATACCTCTTTTATTGTTTTATTTAGCTTTATTCATCATTTTATGCATGCAACATAGAATAAAATCATGTAGATAGCCATTTAATATTATGTAATAAAATAGGGTAATCGTGTAATTTCTCATAGTCTTTACTTAAACGAATTAATCTGTCATAGGGAACCCGAAAGGGGCGTTGTGGGGTGCTAACACCTTCCCCACACGTAACTAACTCCCTTACCCAACTCTGGTTATAATGACTAAGTGCGGTTTTTCTTAAAATCAACATTTTTTCCTTTTCCAATGTTTATGGTCAAAACATTGGTGGCGACTCCATAAGAACCCTTTTTCGAAAACCTTTCAAAACAAAAACGCGAGTCTAAACCATCTTTTCGCGACCGCTCGCATAAACGTTTCGAGACGTCCCCAGGACGTCGGAAAGGGACGGCGGCGACATGCATCAGGGACACCGATGCAACCCAGGATACGCCTTCCTGAAGGCTGTAAAGGAATGCGGTACTCGGGGACCAGCGGGAGCGATCATGGTGGCTCCCTTCCTTACCCCTCTTACTGAATACTGGGGATGTACCGACGGAGAAGATCTCCCAGCTGAACTTCGACCAGAACCGATCAACGGAGGAATGCTGACGCACATGAATATCCTCAGCAGAGAGGGGTCAGGTTTCATCTTAAACCCTATCATCTCGATTTCATGGGATATGCGCGATTTCAATACGCCGCAAGATATCCCTACTACCTCGAAATCCCAGCAGCGAGTCACGAGATTCCGATTTCCCGGCCTGTACCGACGCCTGGACGAGGAGCATGCATACATGGAAGGAGAGTTCCAGTTCATACGCCAGCAGTTTGGCCAGCTAACTGTCAGGCAAGACAGGACGGACCGCTAGATAGAGAGCCTGGTCCAGACTCAGGCGAGATTCCAACGCCGCCTACTCCGCCGCTTCCCTTCACCAGTACCATCTGCCCATTCCAGCCCAGAGGCAGACGATTAGGATTTATTTATATAGCTTTCTGGTGTCTTAAATATGCTTGAAATGTATCCAACAAAAAGCAGTAATGAATAAAAATCGTTATTTCTGTTTTACACTTCGCATTCAAAAAGCCCATGTGTACAGAGTAAAAGGCACACATGATCTACTAAAAAGCCAGATTTCAAAACAGCTCGTGATAAAAACTAAACCGCGATGGAAAAAGGCGAAATCTGAACCACTTTAGCAAAATAAAGAGCTTCGAAGAAACTGGCTCCAATCACCAACTTTCTACACCAATAAAAGAAGGTACATCAAAAACGAAAAAGCCAACGGAAAGGCTTGATAATCCCCAAGAGGATCCTTGCCTACTCCAAAGGCAAAACAAAAAGCTTACTCCCTGACTCAACACCACCACATGAGTCATCAAACATAGTCATTCAAAGCTGCAATCAGCATCCTTCCATCCAAGAAAGAAGGACACCATCAAAATGAAAAAGCCAAATGGAAAGGCTTGACCATCCCCAAGAGGATCCTTGCCTACTCCAAAGGCAAAACAAAAAGACTACTTCACGACTCAGCTTCATCGCCACATGAGTCATCAAACACACTCATGCAAGAGTCTCCGTTACTTCCCCAAAGCAGAATAAGGAGAATAAGGAGAATAAGGACTACATAAGAGTCCATCAAAGAAAATACGAAATCAAATCCTCCACATCATTAGGGGGCAACCAAAGGAAAAGAAAGAAAAACTTTTTATCCCCTAACGGAGGCCACCACAAGAAAAAGGTCAAATAAATGTCTCCTAACAGAGCATATCAAGAAACGTCTACAAAAAGAGGAAAGCAAAAGATTTTTTCCATCTTCCAACTCAAATAAGAGCTTCACAAAAGTCGGAGCCAAGACTCCATCATAAAATCAAACCAAGGATTTGATCCCCAAGAAACAAAGAAAAATTCCCCAGGGATCACCAAAAAGAAAAGAGGAAGAAAAAATATATATCCTTTCTCATCCAAAGATCAAGCCAATGTGCATAAAAGGAGCACATATGCAACAACTAAATCGCAAAAAAAAAAAAAAAAAAAAAAAAAAAAAAAAAAAAGAGAAATTGCAAGAAAAGGGTAGAAACCCATTCCCCAGCAGGAATAAGAGCATAGGCAAAGCCAGCTCAAACAAATAAATGGTCAAAAAACTCCATTCCTCCCTTAGGGGCAATCCAAAATAAGATCTCCGGAATGAAGTCAATTCCCCAGTAGATCACCGAAAAGAAAATCCCCATCGAGCCTACCAAATGAAGGCAAAACTACAAAGTTTATATCCTCGGGGAATCGCGTATAAATTCCCAAATACATATATCCCCAGTGAAAAGCAAAGTCTCGCACTTCCAACAGGCAAGCGTAAAGCCAATATCCCCAAGAAATGGGAAATCAGCCTATGCAAGAGGCAATCCAAAACCTAAGTCTTCACCACTATTGAAGCCTATGCCTAAATCAACAGGCACAACCAAATAGAAATCACATCCCCAAGTGGGTTCTTGCCTAAACAAAAGACACAATCAACAAAAAGCTCAAATCCCCAGAGGATTTCCGCCTGATCAAGAGGCGCAACCAAACAAGAATCTCCCCAAGTGAATTTCCGCCTAATCAAGAGGCGCAACTAATAGAAAACAAATCCCCAGAGGATTCTTGTCTAAAAAAGAGGCAATAAAAAATCCTCGGCAAAGACCGGATGGCTAAAAGAAGAAGCCAAAACAATGAAATCCCCATGGCTAAACAGAAAAGCCAAAATCAAAGAATCCTAGCAAAAGCCGGATGGCTAAAATAAGAAAAGCCAAAATACGTAAATCCCTGGTAAAACCGGATGACTAAAATAGAAAAGTCAAAAAGAAAAAATTACTCCCCGAGACGCATGACCAAAAACAGTAAGCCGTTAACTCATCTCCAAAATAAATGATCATAGGATTGACTACAAAAAAAATTCATCCTATAAAGCCTTGTGAAAAAGGCTTATCATTCACATCGGGTGGGGGTGTGTACTCACCTAAACCTTGTGAAAAAGGTTTATCATTCACACCGGGTGGGGGTGTGTACTCACCTAAACCTTGTGAAAAAGGTTTATCATTCACACCGGGTGGGGGTGTGTACTCACCTAAACCTTGTGAAAAAGGTTTATCATTCACACCGGGTGGGGGTGTGTACTCACCTAAACCTTGTGAAAAAGGTTTATCATTCACACTGGGTGGGGGTGTGTACTCACCTAAGCCTTGTAAAAAAGGCTTATCATTCACACCGGGTGGGGGTGTGTACTCACCTAAGCCTTGTGAAAAAGGCTTATCATTCACACCGGGTGGGGGTATGTACTCACCTAAGCCTTGTGAAAAAGGTTTATCGTTCACACCGGGTGGGGGTGTGTACTCACCTAAGCCTTGTGAAAAAGGCTTATCATTCACACCGGGTGGGGGTATGTACTCACCTAAGCCTTGTGAAAAAGGTTTATCGTTCACACCGGGTGGGGGTGTGTACTCACCTAAGCCTTGTGAAAAAGGCTTATCATTCACACCGGGTGGGGGTATGTACTCACCTAAGCCTTGTGAAAAAGGTTTATCATTCACACCAGGTGGGGGTGCGTACTCACCTAAGCCTTGTGAAAAAGGCTTATCATTCACACCAGGTGGGGGTGCGTACTCACCTAAGCCTTGAAGAATGAGGCTTATCATTCACACCGGGTGGGGGTGTATACTCACCTAAGCCTTGAAGAATGAGGCTTATCATTCACACCGGGTGGGGGTGCGTACTCACCTAAGCCTTAAAGAATGAGGCTTATCATTCACACCAGGTGGGGGTGCGTACTCACCTAAGCCTTAAAGAATGAGGCTTATCATTCACACCGGGTGGGGGTGTGTACTCACCTAAGCCTTGTGAAAAAGGCTTATCATTCACACCGGGTGGGGGTATGTACTCACCTAAGCCTTGTGAAAAAGGTTTATCGTTCACACCGGGTGGGGGTGTGTACTCACCTAAGCCTTGGGAAAAAGGCTTATCATTCACACCGGGTGGGGGTATGTACTCACCTAAGCCTTGTGAAAAAGGTTTATCGTTCACACCGGGTGGGGGTGTGTACTCACCTAAGCCTTGTGAAAAAGGCTTATCATTCACACCGGGTGGGGGTATGTACTCACCTAAGCCTTGTGAAAAAGGTTTATCATTCACACCAGGTGGGGGTGCGTACTCACCTAAGCCTTGAAGAATGAGGCTTATCATTCACACCGGGTGGGGGTGTATACTCACCTAAGCCTTGAAGAATGAGGCTTATCATTCACACCCGGTGGGGGTGTATACTCACCTAAGCCTTGAAGAATGAGGCTTATCATTCACACCAGGTGGGGGTGCGTACTCACCTTAGCCTTAAAGAATGAGGCTTATCATTCACACCGGGTGGGGTGCGTACTCACCTAGGCCTTGTAGAACAAGGCTTATCAAAAATGCATCAGGTGGAGTAAAAATACTCACCGGGAGCATTGTAAAAAAATGGGTACAAAGACCTTACTTCTATTAAAGGATAGTTTGGTGATTGAGCACCTCGGAAGTAAGTACGCATAAGAGTTTAAGCAAAACGTAAACTCATACCAAGTGAGGGTAAGTACTCACCAAAACCTTGCAGAATAAGGTTCATACCTAGTGGGGGTAGGTACCCACAAAAGTCTAGTAAAAATACAGACTTATACCCGGTGAGGGTAAGTACTCACCAAAGTCTTAACAAAAGGAGGCTCAAACCAGATAGGGGTTAGTACCTATCAAAATATTTATCATCTGGAGGATCAACAAGGAGCAGCATCCGAAGGATGACCGGGCAAAAGGGTTAACTCCTTCCCCTACCAACTAATTTTGTCGGCATATTAAAACCAACGAATTAGTTAGGCAGGTGAAGGGGGGGCAGCTGTAGACCCCTAATTTTGCCCGGCCTCTCAAAAGAAAAAGCTAGAGGAACTTCACCCGAAGATGGAGTCCATCCGGCTTCCCAAAAATGAGGAAACCTCCCGCAACCAATACAGAGATCGCTCGTCTACACGATAACGAACAAAGGAGACTTCCTACACGAAGATAAGGCTTCAACGGACACCTATCGGCATCAATAGGTGGTCCCAAACACAACAGGTGGTCCCAAACACAACAGGTGGTCCCAAACACAAAGGTGGTCCCAAACGCAACAGGTGGTCCCAAACGCAACAGGTGGTCCCAAACACAACAGGTGGTCCCAAACGCAACAGGTGGTCCCAAACACAACAGGTGGTCCCAAACACAACAGGTGGTCCCAAACACAACAGGTGGTCCCGAAACGCGAAAACTGGCCAGAACAGGTTGAGACGGCCGTCCCAAGTTGGGACGGCCGTCCCACCCCTCCAGATTCAGTTGGGACGCGCGTCCCGAAGTTGGGACGGCCGTCCCAAGGCCAATTTCAAGTGGGACGGCCGTCCCGGACCCCCGGTGGTCCCGCCTCGTGTAAATTTGCCATTTGGGACGGCCATCCCAGCCCGGACGGCCGTCCCAACCCGGACGGCCGTCCCAAAGTGCGCCAACTGCAAAAACTATAAATAGGAGGCTCATTTGCCACTTTTTCGGGACACGGACACTCCGAGAGCTCGAAACACTTTCAAAAACTCAGAGCACTTGTCTACTTCTCCCCTTTCTCGAATGATCTTTCCGATTGCCTTAAATAGGTAACAATCGGTTAAGGAATTATATTCCAGGCATTTGATTCTTCTTTAAATTTTTAGTGGAGTCGATCTTGTATTGGTGAGGAGAGTCTCGTGTAGAGAGGGGTTGCCAAAACGCATCCTCACAGCTTGAGATTCTCAATACAAAGCTTGCTACTGGAGGTTCTTTTCAATTCTCTTCTCTTTTATTGCTTTATTTATTGTTTTATTTAGCTTTATTTACTCGTTTGTGCCATGTAGAATAAAATCATGTAGATAGCCATTTTTATATCTCTTTTATTGCTTTATTTAGCTTTATCATGTAGATAGCCATTTTAATATTATAAAATAGGGTAATCGCGTAATTCTCGAAGTCTTCTCTTAAAATGAATTGATCTATCATAGGGAACCCGAAAGGGGCGTTGTGGGGTGCTAACACCTTCCCCACACGTAACTAACTCCCTTACCCAACTCTGGTTATAATGGCCAAGTTTGGTTTTTCATTAAAATCAATACCTTTTATCCTTTTCCAATGTTTATGGTCAAAACATTGGTGGCGACTCCATAAGAACCCCTTTTCGAAAACCTTTTAAAACAAATACGCGAGTCTAAACCATCTTTTTGCGACCGCTCGCATAAACGTTCGAGACGTCCTCCGACGTCGCAAAGGGACGGCGGCGACAGTAGGTACCCATCAGAATCTTGCAGAACGGGATTCGGACCAGGTGGGGGTAGGTACCCATCAGAATCTTGCAGAACGGGATTCGGACCAGGTGGGGGTAGGTACCCATCGGAGCCTTGCGGAACGGGGTTCGGACCGGGTGGGGTAGGTACCCATCGAGCCTTGCAGAACGGGGTTCGGACCAGGTGGGGGTAGGTACCCATCGAATCTTGCGGAACGGGATTCGGACCGGGTGGGGGTAGGTACCCATCGAGCCTTGCAGAACGGGGTTCGGACTGGGTGGGGGTAGATACCCATCGAATCTTGCGAACGGGATTCGGACCGGGTGGGGGTAGGTACCCATCGGAGCCTTGCGGAACGGGGTTCGGACCGGGTGGGGGTAGGTACCCATCGGAATCTTGCGAACGGGATTCGGACCGGGTGGGGGTAGGTACCCATCGGAATCTTGCGAACGGGATTCGGACCGGGTGGGGGTAGGTACCCATCGAGCCTTGCAGAACGGGGTTCGGACCGGGTGGGGGTAAGTACCCATCGAGCCTTGCGGAACGGGGTTCGGACCAGGTGGGGGTAGGTACCCATCGAATCTTGCGGAACGAGATTCGAGGCCGGGTGGGGTAGGTACCCATCGGAATCTTGCAGAACGGGGTTCGGACCGGGTGGGGGTAGGTACCCATCAAAACCTTGCAAGAACAAGGTTCATACCAAGTGGGGATAGGTACTCACTAAAGTCCAGCAAAATGCAGACTCGTACCGGGTGAGGGTAAGTACTCACCAGAGCCTTATAAAAGGAGGCTCAAACCAGATAGAGATTAGTACCTATCAAAATATTTATCATCCGGAGGATCAACAAGAAGCAGCATCCGAAGGATAACCGGGCAAAAGGGTTAACTCCTTCCCCTACCAACTAATTTTGTCGGCACATTAAAACCAACGAATTAGTTAGGCAGGTGAAGGGGGGGCAGCTGTAGACCCTTAATTTTGCCCGGCCTCTCAAAATAAAAGCTAGAGGAACTTCACCCGAAGATGGAGTTCATCCGGCTTCCCAAAACGAGAAGGACCTCCCACAACAAAAGACGGAGTTCATTCATTCACACAATAAAAGCCAAAAGAGGCTTCCTACACAAAGACAAAGCTCGCCCGGCATCTTAATGAAGGCCAAGAAGACTTCCTATATGAAGATAAAGCTTCAACGGACACACATCGGCGCCAATCTATGTCCGAAAAAGGAAAGGAAAGCTTCCCGGGGTCCCAGAACGCGAAGACTGGACAAAACAGGCCGAGACCACCGTCCCAGAGTTGGGACGACCGTCCCACCTGCCATTTTACAATTGGGACGCGCGTCCCGCATGTGGGACGGCCGTCCCCAACCCAATTTAAGTGGGAAGGTCGTCCCGGACCCTCAGGTGGTCCCGCTCTGTGTAAATTTTCCATTTGGGACGGCCATCCCAGTCCAGACGGCCGTCCCAACCCAGACGGCCGTCCCAAAGTGCGCCAGCTGCGAAAACTATAAATAGGAGGCTCATTTGCCACTTTTTAACAACAACAGACACTCCAGAGAGCCCTGAAACACTTAGAAAACTCAGAGCGCTCGTCTACTTCTCTCCCTCTCTCAAATGATCTTTCCGATTGCCTTAAATAGGTAACAATCGGTTAAGGAATTATATTCCGACATTTGATTCTTCTTTAAATTTTTAGTGGAGTCGATCTTGTATTGGTGAGGAGAGTCTGTGTAGAGAGAGGGGTTGCCAAAACGCATCCTCACAGTTCGAGATTCTCGATATAAAGCTTGCTACGGAGGTTCCTTTCAATTCTCTTCTGTTTTATTGCTTTGTCTATTGTTTTATTTAGCTTTATTTATTGTTTACGCCATGTAGAATAAAATCATGTAGATAGTCATTTTAATATCTCTTTTATTGCTTTATTTAGCTTTATTTATATAATTATGTAGATAGTCATTTCAATATTATGCAATAAAATAGGGTAATCGCGTAATTTCTCGAAGTCTTCTCTTAAAACGAATTGATCTGTCATAGGGAACCCAAAAGGGGCGTTGTGGGGTGCTAACACCTTCCCCACACGTAACTAACTCCCTTACCTAACTCTGGTTATAATGGCCAAGTTTGGTTTTCATTAAAATCAATGCCTTTTATCCTTTTCCAATGTTTATGGTCAAAACATTGGTGGCGACTCCATAAGAACCCCTTTTCGAAAACCTTGCTTTTATTAGAGGATAATTCAATTGTCGGACACCTCGGAAGCAATGAACACATTTTAAAACAAATACGCGAGTCTAAACCATCTTTTCGCGACCGCTCGCATAAACGTTCGAGACGTCCTCAGGCGTCGGAAAGGGACGGCGGCGACATCAAGTATCTTAAAGGAACCATTAATGTTGGACTATGGTATCCTGAAGGTGCATCTCTTAAACTTGTTGGATTTTCTGATTCTGACTTTGCAGGATGCAGATTGGATAGGAAAAGTACCTTTGGTACATGTCATTTACTAGGAAGCAGTCTCATATCATGGCACAGCAAAAAACAAGCATGTGTAGCTCTTTCAACTGCAGAAGCTGAATACATAGCAGCTGGGAGTTGTTGTGCTCAGAGTATTTGTCTTAAACAACAATTGAAAGACAATGGAGTGGTTCTCAACACGATACCTCTGGTTTGTGATAATACTAGTGCAATTAATTTAACTAAGAATCCTATTCAACACTCTAGAACTAAGCATATTGAAATTAGACATCACTTTATTAGAGAACATGTATCTAGGGGTGATTGTGAAATTTTATTCATTGAAACTGTGAAACAATTAGCTGACTTGTTCACCAAACCACTCCCTAGAGATAGGCTTAATATGCTTAGAACTGAATTAGGAATTCTGGATATATCTAGTATTGAATAATTGATTCTTTACTGTGCTTTTTAACAGGTTGATGACATGCTCAATCGATTAAATTGACTGAAAATTCTGAAATTATGTGTTTTAATCGATTGAAATTGCAAAATAATCTGTTGATTTCCTGATTCTCAATCTCTGTTCATATTGTATTACCAGTTTAATCGATTAAATAAGTTTTTAATCGATTTATTTCACTAACTATGTTGCTCTGCATGTTTTTCTTTTACAAAACAATCGATTAAATCTTCGATTCAATCGATTTAATTCATTTTTAATACTCTGCATGTTTGTCTTTTACAAAAACAATCGATTCAATCTTCGATTCAATCGATTTATTTTACTTGTGATAATCTGCACCTATATCAGTATTTGAAAATCAATTGATTTTATGGAAAAACAATTGGTTAATTTTTTAGGGTTAGTAGTATATGTGTTGCCTCTAATATCTTCTGTAGATTGGAATGAGTAAATAGGGAACAACTTCAGCTACTTTCTTAAATGCCATAGTTATCCAATAAAAGTTGAATGACTGTGATTGGATATCAGATGTGAAGGTAATTAAGTAGCACAGTAACAATTCTCTCTCTCTCTACTTTTACCATCTCTGCGCATAAAGCAGAACAGCATTAAATCACTAAAGACAAAATTGACTATTCACAGAAGATGAAGGGTTCAGGTTTTCTCATTTCATTTTAGCATGCAATAATTGTTCGAAAAACTCGTACTCTCTTCTTAAAAAATATTCTCTCTTCTCTGTTTTTCTGTTCATCTCACAAAAGCAAAATGTTGAAGCGCACCAAATCCGGGAGGAAGAAGTTCAGCAAAGGAGAATCCTCAACTGCTGTGCAAGGAACCTCAGGAGGAGGACGCATTGAATCCTGGTTCAATGGGAACCAAGAAAAGATGGACTTGTTTATTCACGAAATGAGCAGAAAACAAATTAACATACCCAAGGTTCTGAAACTTTCGTGGTTGGATGCTGAAGGATTCAGAGGTGTTCGGAAGCTGCTGCAACACCAGAAGGTTCAGAAGTTCCTTGAGCTCAATGGTAAAATCTATCCTGACCTTATCAAAGTTTTCTTCACTAATCTGTCATTTGAAGGCTCTACACTCAGAACTCAAGTTAAAGGAGTGGAAATAGAGATTACTCCCACTGTCTGGAAAGATGTTGCTGGTCTCAAGGATGAAGGAGTGAAAGTCACTAAAGGGTATACCTCTGATGTGGACGAATTCAACAAAGTCCAGTACTTTCGCTCTTGTTTGAAAAATAAGCATGACTCTGTGAGTTCCTTCAACACTGGAAAGCTTAAGCTGGAAGAAAGAATTCTTGCGTTCACAGTGGCCTGGCAGCTTACTCCCAGGGGGAGCAATCATGCAGTACTAAATGAAGGTGATTTAGTGCTGATGTACTGCATCCATCACAGAATCAGAGTAAACTGGGTTTTGTCATCAAGGACCATATGATCAAAGCAAAAAGGCTAAGTGATTTTAGGTTCCCTTATGCAATCTTGATCTCTAAATTTCTGACTCATTTTGGTATTGACCTGGAAGGAGAATTGGCTGAAACCATTCGCACCACAAATGAAGTTAACAACTTCGTCCTTCATAAAATGGGATTCATCAAGATTGATGGTGAGTGGATTTCGAAAGAAGAAGCTGGGAAAGAAGAAGAAGAAGAAGAAGAGGAAGAAGATGTGAATACTGGTGAACCAAGTACTGCTTAAGCAAGGCAAACAGATCCTATGGAAGATGTCATGGAAGAACAGTCTCCATTGGAAATGATTCCTTATATTGCACAACCTGACCGTGGCACGCCTCTTTCGCAATTCGAACGGACTATGTTGCGTCAAATGAATGAAATGCAAACAAATCAGCGAAGGCACATGGAGATGACATTTGCTCTGCAAACTCGTCAGCATCGACTCTATGAAGACTCCATTGAAAGAATTAATGGTTGAGTTCAAGAGGGGGGGTGAATTGAACTTAAAAAACTTTTTCGCAAAACTTTACTTTCTTTTGGAAGAATGAGTTATCTTTATTCAATTCTTGAAAAGATGATTTGATTTAAAACACAGCAAGCTTATATTCAGAATTTAAAAGAGATGATAGAAAGAAATCAACACACAAATTTATACTGGTTCACTCTAATCCAGAGCTACGTCCAGTTCTTGACAAAACCTGTCAAGTTTTCACTAATACCAAGTGACAATTACAACCCGTAGATCCTCACCAATCTACACCAAGAACTATCTCTTCAACCTATAAGATAGAATCTTGAAAAACACCCAGTAACCAAATCCAGTTACTGTACCAAGTGTAGATTACAATCCAATCTACACAATTCACACGATACAAAAGAATAAGGAAAGAAGAAACCTGGACTTTGAATTCTAATTGCCCAGCACCAATTCTAAAGCACTCTCTCGCTGTGAATGACCACAATGTTGATCAAAGCACCTTATGATATGACAAAATCTTGAATGCAGAGAGAAAAACGTAGATGAACGATTCACAAATTGATTTCTCAAGTTTTCTCAAGTAGTGTATTGTACTGTATATCTTCAAAAGATGAATCAAATCTGTATATATAGAGTAAATCAGAAAAACAAAACGTTTCATCTGTTAAAAACTGTTTTAGAGAGTCAAAAGATAAGTTGGTTAGCAGTAAAACAGGTTTAGAAGAGAATCTGATCGATTAGAACAGAAGTATGATCGATCAGACCGAGTTATGATCGATTAGAACTGAAGTATGATCGATCAGACCGAGTTATGATCGATTAGAACAGAAGTATGATCGATCAGACCGAGTTATGATCGATTAAAATGAAACTATGATCGATTAGAGTATTATTTCAATCGATTAAAAGATCGATTCAATCGATTGATTTCATTTAAAGTTCCTTTTAATCGATTAAGACATCGATTCAATCGATTGATTTCGTTTAAAGTTCCATTTAATCGATTGATTCGAGTTTTAATGGATTAAAACAACTTAATGAAAAATGACAGCACTCTGTTTCAATCGATTGAAAATCATTTCAACAGATTAAATTCCTGCAAACTTTTAAGACTCGAAAATGACTTTCTGTTTCAACAGAGTTGAAAACCTTTTCAACATATTGTTTTTCCGAAAACATTTAGACTTAAAAAATATCTTTATTTTAACAGATTGAAAAACGTTTCAACTGATTGTTTTTCCGAAAACTCTTAGATTGAAAAATATCTTTCTTTTTCAACAGATTAAAAAGTATTTCAATTGATTGTTTTTCCGAAACCTTTATATTGAGAAATTTACTAAGTTATTTTAACTTGTTGATTCTGCGAATCAATCAATGGAAAATACGATTATATAGAACCACTTATTCTGTTAAGTGATTTTAACCGATTGAAAATCTTTTTCAACAGATTGAAAAAACTTAGTTTGTTCTTTTAATGCAGAAAATGATTTTCAATGCTATGCAGTAAGATTAAGGCGCTTCATCACAACATATAATGGCCTATCAAGGGATTAAGTGCTCAAGTTAAAAACCTAATCATCTACACACCCACAACCTAAACTAAATTTATGTCTTCATCAAATTATATCTAAGTCTTCATCAAATCCTCCAAGTGCTTCAATCTCCCCCTATTTGATGGAGACAAATAACCACTGCACCTGCAAAACAAAAATACCAGACCAGAGACATATATTTTGTGGTGTGTGTGTAGTGACAGTTTTAAGCAAATTACTTCTCCCCCTATTTGACTGCATCAAATAGATTGTTGTAGTTACAGTCCAATGAGTCCACGTGGGAACCCCAAATAAAAAGCAGAATATAAAACCAACTAAGAAAAGAAAAAAAAAAACAGAATTATCAGCAGACATTGATCAGTAAACTTCAATCATCTCCGGGACCTGGGTTGAATTGTATTTCCACAATTCTGTTGTAAATGTCTTCAAGTTGATTATCGATGTGCTGGAACCTTGCAATAAAATTCTCATCCAAATAGTGCTGTCGAGCCCTTATAGCTGTAGTCATATTCATATGCCTCCTTTGATCAGCTTGAAGTTGATTCATTTGCTGCAGCATTGTTCTTTCAAACTGTGACAGAGGTGTGCCACGGTCAGGGGGTGAATTATATGGAATCATCTCCAGCGGGATCACTTCTTCCATAGGATCAGATGGATGAGCTCTAGAAGTGCCAGGAATATCAGTGTTGATATTTTCTTCCTCTTGTCCATCTTCATCACTTTCTTCATCTCTTCCAGCATCCTCCTTGGAGACCCACTCACCATCAACTTTCATAAATCCCATTTTGTGAAGCATAGAGTTATTTATTTCGTTTGTTGAACGAACTGTCTCGACAAGTTCTCCTTCAAGATCAACACCAAAATATGTTAAAAATTTGGAAATCAGTATAGCATAGGGGTACCTGAAATCACTGAGTCTTTTTGCCTTGATCATGTGGTCTTTGATGACAAAAACCCAGTTTACCCGAATCCTGTGGTGAATGCAATACATTAGTACTAAATCTCCCTCATTTAGCACCGCATGATTGCTCCCCCTGAGTGAGCCGCCAAGACACAATGCAGGCAAGCAACCTTTCTTCCAATTTTAGTTTCCCAGTATTGAACGAGCTGACGAGTCATGCCTATTCTTCATGCATGACCGAAAATATTGAACCTTATTAAATTCCTCCACATCGAAGTACACCCTTTGGTGACTTTCACTCCTAAATCCTTTAAACCAAGCAACCTCCTTCCGCATGTTAGGAGTAATCTCAATGTCCACACCTTTAACTTGGGTTTTCAAGGTGGAACCTTCAAAGGACAAATTTGTGAAGAAAACTTTGATCAAGTCGGGATAAATCCTACCGTTCAACTCCGAAACTTCGAAGCTTTTGATGTTGCAGCAGACTTTCCGATGCCTCTAAATCCTTCAAGCATCAAACCAGGAAAACTTTAACAGCTTTGGTATGTTGACTTGTTTTCTCGCTCAACTCATGGATAAACAGATTCATTTGCTCTTGGTCCCCGTTGAACCAAGTCTCAATCCTTCCTTCAACATTTTGTTCCTGCCTGAACGTAAGACGACTCGCCCCTGCTTGATTTCTTCCTACCGGACTTTGTGCGCTTGAACATATTTGATTTTTGGAATGAACAGAACGTAGAAGAACCGAGAAAAGAGAAGCTCAAAGGAGAAAATAATACTATAGGAATGAGAATACACAATCTTTATCAGCCTTAAAAAAATTTTTGTCTTTACTCGATTTATTGTTTCGTGCAAGTGATGATAAAGAGGAGAGAGAATTGCTACCGTACACTTTAATTACCCACACATCCGATATCCAATCGTAGTCATTCAACTTTTATTGGATATCTTTGATATTTAAGAGAGTAGTTGAAGTTTATCTTGTTGTAAATGCTTTCAGCTTTACTCGTAGAAATCTGTTAGAGACAAAGTACATACAACTAGCCCTAGAAGAAAAATAATCAATTGATATTTCGTGAAACCAACTGATTTTGTAATCGTAGATACTTATAAGTGAAATACACCGATTGAATCAAAAAATAAATCGATTATTTTGTAAAAGAAAATGATTCAGAGTACCATTAGTGAATTCAATCGATTGAATCGAAGATTTAATCGATTGATTTATAGAAGAAAATGTGCAGAGCAACAAGATTAATGAAATAAATCGATTAAAAACTTATTTAATCGATTGAACTACTAACACATCAATACCAGAGAGTAAGAAACAGAAATCAACAGATTATTTCACAGTTTCAATCGATTAAAACAAATAATGTCAAGTTATTCATGCAATTATTAATCGATTGAACTTGTTATCAGCCTGTTAAAAGGCATACAATCACTGTAACAAATTAGTTATGCAATACTAGATATATCTAGAATTCCTAATTCAGTTCTAAGCATATTAAGTCTATCTCTAGGAAGTGGTTTAGTGAATAAATCAGCCTAACCGTTTTTCAGATTCAACAAATAAAATCTCACAGATCACCCCTAGATACGTGTTCTCTAATAAAGTGATGTCTAATTTCAATATGCTTAGTTCTAGAGTGTTGAATAGGATTCTTAGTTAAGTTTATTGCACTAGTATTGTCACAAACCAGAGGTACCTTGTTTAGAGTTACTCCATAATCTGTTAGTTGTTGCTTGAGATAAATGCTTTGAGCACAACAGCTCCTAGCTGCAATGTATTCAGCTTCTGCAGTTGACAGAGCAACACACGCTTGCTTTTTGTCGTGCCACGATATAAGATCGCTCCCAAGTAAATGACAAGTACCGGAGGTACTTTTTCTGTCTAATCTACATCCCGCAAAGTCGAATCGGAAAATCCAACAAGCTTAAGGGACGCACCTTCAGGATACCATAGTCCAACATTGATTGTTCCCTTAAGGTACTTCGAATCCTTTTGGCAGCAGTAAGATGTGATTCCTTTGGATTTGCCTCGAAATCTTGCACACAGACATACACTAAACATAATGTCGGCCTACTAGCAGCTAGATAAAGCAGAGAACCAATCAAACCTCTATATTTAGTTTGATCAACAGGTTTCCCTTTTTCATCTAAATCTAAACAAGCAGTTAGTAGACATTGGTGTAGAGGATTCCTTGCAATTGTGCATATCAAATTTCTTTAACAGCTTCATTGCAGTATTTAGATTGACTAAGAAAAATGCCATTTCTTAATTGTTTAACCTGGAGACCAAGGAAGAAATTCAATTCTCCCATCATAGACATTTCAAATTCACTTTGCATTTCTTTTACAAACTTATTACACATGGCATTATTGGTGGAACCGAAAATGATATCATCTACATACACCTGCACTAGAATAATATCAGTCCAGCATTTCTTAATGAACAGAGTTTTATCAACCTCACCTCGCTTGTACCCTTGATCAATTAGAAAATTACTTAACCTCTCATACCATTGTCTAGGTGCTTGCTTCAAGCCATAAAGAGCCTTTTTCAATTTGTAGACATGGTCGGATGCTTGTGATCTTCAAACCCAGGAGGTTGAGAAACATACACTTCTTCATTGATAAGTCCATTAAGAAAGGCACTCTTTACATCCATCTCGTAGTAATCTGAAACCACTTAAACAGGCATAAGCTAATAATAATCTAACAGCTTCAAGCCTAGCTACAGGTGCAAATGTTTCATCAAAATCAATGCCCTCTTGTTGGTTATATCCTTTGGCTACCAACCTAGCTTTATTCCTAGTGATAATGCCATGTTCATCTAGCTTGTTTTTGAATACCCACTTAGTACCAATTACATTGATATCACTCGATTTTAGGAACTAATTCCCATACATTATTCCTTTCAAATTGATTGAGTTCATCATGCATGGCACTAACCCAAGTATTCATCATTTAATGCTTCTTTAACTGTCTTAGGCTCTATTTGTGAAATGAATGCCATATGATTACAGAATTGATTAAGAGAATGTCTAGTAGATACTCCCTTATTAATTTGCCCGATGACATTGTCTAGAGAGAGATTTCTTGGGACAATCCACTCTTTAGGAAGCTCTTCCGAACATCTTCTTCCTGTTCTACAAGTAATTGTAGATGGATCAGCTTTTACGAGGTCCACAGATGGATCACCCTCTTCAACAAGTATGCCGATCTCGTGCTATCGGGACATTTCAACCGATAAGAATTATCGCTTAAATCTTCTTCATCAGCCAGCACTCGTTGATCTATTCTCGCACAACTCGAGGAGACTCATTAAACACAACATGTACAGATTCTTCAACCGATTTCAATCTCAAATTATAAACTCTATATGCATGGTCGTGAGTTGAGTAACCAAGAAAAATTCCTTTGTCGATTTTTCATCAAACTTGCCAATGTTTTCTTTCCCATTGTTTAAAACAAAACATGTACATCCAAAGACCCCGAAATAGTTTATGTTGGGTTTTCTTCCTTTGTACAGCTCATATGGGGTTTTCTTAAGCATGGGTCTAATCAAGACTCTATTCAAAACATGACAAGCAGTGTTGATCGCATCAGCCTGAAGTATTTTGGTAAAGAATTTTCACTCAACATTGTTCTGGCAAGCTCCACAATTGATCTGTTCTTTCTTTCCACAACACCATTCTGTTGAGGAGTTCTTGGAGCAGAGAAATTGTGTTTTATACCAAATTTTTCACAAAATGATTCAAACTTCTCATTTACAAATTCTCCACCATTGTCACTTTGAATAGATGTAATGAAATATCCCTTCTCATTATGTAAAACCTTGGCAAGCCTTTTGAAAGATTTGTAGGAATCAGATTTAGCTTTAAGAAAGACAAATCCGGTAAATCTGGAAAAATCATCAACAATCACCATGATATAAAGATTACCACCTAGGCTTTTATTCCTTGAAGGACCAACCAAATCCATGTGAAGCAGCTTCCAAAGGTCTAGAAGTTGAAACAATGTTTTTGTTTGAAAAAGATTTTCTGGTTTGTTTGCCTTTCAAACAAGCTTCACAGATTTTGTCTTTCAAGATTTGAAGCTTAGGCAGCCCAAAAACTAACTCTTTTGAAATCAGTTTGTCAAGATGGTTAAGATGTATATGAGCAAGCCTTCTATGCCACAACCAAGATTCTTCTTTTTTAGTAAGAAGACAACTTTGAGATGATATAGATCGCTTAATATCTAACATGTATATGTTGTTTAACCTCTTACCTACCAACATTACCGTGTCGATTCTCGGCTCACAGATAAGACATTTTTCCGGTTTGAAAACAACTTTGTGACCAAGATCACATAACTGGCTTATACTTATCAGATTGTGTTTGAGACCTTCAACAAAAAGAACATTGTGAATGGTTACAGATTCACCATCTCCAATATCTCCGTAACCAAGAATTCTTCCCTTGTTGTTGTCTCCATAAGTCACATGACCCCCATTCTTCAATTTCAACTTCTGGAATTTTGAAATGTCACCTGTCATGTGCCTTGAGCATCCACTGTCCAGGTACCAAAGAGACTCTTGATGCTCGTTCCTGAAAAGTCAAACATAAAGCATTTGGTACCCTTTAAATATTTTGGGTCCTTGGGAGTCAAACTTTCTGCTTAACATGTTTTGGAACCCATCTCTTCCTACCTTGCGGCACAAAATATTTTCTAGCATGACAGTAATTTTATAGTATGTCCTTTCTTCATGCAGTAATGACAAGATGAGAAAGGAGATGCCGTTGTTTTTCTATATGAAAAGAAGTTCAAATATTTCTTAGTTTTTACCCCATTCCTAGGTTTGTACCCGATTCCGTAACGTTCAAACACACAGCTTTGAGATCCAAGCAAGTGCATCTAAATTCTCTTTACCTTGAGTAAATTTTGTTAAGGTTTTAGTTAAGTAATCAACCTTATTTTGTAAAACAAGTACACTTTTCACAATTCTTATTAACAAGCAACATTATCTCGCAGATGAATAGATAATATCTAGATGTTCTAAATCTGTTTTGCTTTCTAGCAGTTCTTTTTCCAGAGTTTTAACTCTATTTTCTAACCAGCTTATTTAGCCCTTTCAACCGATTATTTGTATGAGATAAATTTCTGGCTTCACTATGCATTTCATTGAAAGCATTCAGTAATGTGCTGTAATTCATTTCATTTTCTGTAGGAGTTGAACTTACATGTGATGAAGAGGATTCACAGCCTACCATCAAACACAAGTTCACCTCTTCACCTTCGGATTCGGAACCGGAAGAAGATTCATTGTCTTGCCAAGCTATGTAGGCCTTTTTCCCTTTGTATCTTGAATCTTTCTTGTTCTGATTCTTGGTCTTTTCCGGACAGTCGCTCCTTATGTGACCCCGTTTACCACAAGAATAACAAGTAATATTATTTTGAACAGATTCAGCTCTTTCTATCATTGTACCTTTTTACTTGGCCAGCCTTGTTCTTTCTTCTCGAAATTTCCCGAATTTCTTAACCAATAAAGTCGAGTTCTCGACTCATCTTCTTCGAACCACCGTTTTCTTCAATCGTCTTGAGAACAATATTTCTACTTTTCTTTTCTGCATTCTCTTGTTCTTTGAACCGATTGATTTCCAACTCGTGTTCCCTTAACTTACCAAAAAGTGAGGCAGTAGTCATTTCAGCTCAAATCTCTTGATTCGGATATTGCTGTCACCTTTGGTTGCCAAGTTCTGTCCAAACACTTCAGTATTTTGATATTCAACTCCTCCTTGTCAAAGGTCTTCCCTAGCCCGATCAAATGATTAACTATGTGCGTGAATCTTTTCTCGCACATCCGCAATTGTCTCCCCTTGCCGCATTTTAAACAACTCATAGTCCCCGATTAACTCATGCTTTCTTGCCCTTTTCACATCAGATGTTCCTTCATGTGTGACCTCTAGAATTTCCCACATTTCTTTGGCGTAAGCACACCGAGACACCCCGAAAAACTCATCAAGATTTAAGGCAGAGGTAATAATATTCTTTGCAGTATAATCATATTGCACTCTCCTATTTTCTCGCATCAGTCAACTCACTCCAACTTTTCTCAACAGCTTTACCATCTACTATATGAGTTGGTTTAAAAGGACCATTAACAATTGTTTCCCAAATGCCTCTATCAAGGGATTCAATAAAGATTTTCATTCTAACCTTCCGTAAAGAATAATTCACACCAAAGAAAAGTGGAGGCCTGTTTATGGAGGCTCCTTCGAAAAATTCATCTTTCCCTCAGCCATTGGACCGATTACTTGAGTAACTTACAAGAACCAGCTCTGATACCAATTGAAAGAATTAATGGTTGAGTTCAAGAGGGGGTGAATTGAACTTAAAAAACTTTTTCGCAAAACTTTACTTTCTTTTGGAAGAATGAGTTATCTTTATTCAATTCTTGAAAAGATGATTTGATTTAAAACACAAGCAAGCTTATATTCAGAATTTAAAAGAGATGATAGAAAGAAATCAACACACAAATTTATACTCGGTTCACTCTAATCCAGAGCTACGTCCAGTTCTTGACAAAACCCGTCAAGTTTTCACTAATACCAAGTGACAATTACAACCCGTAGATCCTCACCAATCTACACCAAGAACTATCTCTTCAACCTATAAGATAGAATCTTGAAAAACACCCAAGAACCAAATCCAAGCATCTGTACCAAGTGTAGATTACAATCCAATCTACACAATTCACACGATACAAAAGAATAAGGAAAGAAGAAACCTGGACTTTGAATTCTAATTGCCCAAGCACCAATTCTAAAGCACTCTCTCGCTGTGAATGACCACAATGTTGATCAAAGCACCTTATGATATGACAAAATCTTGAATGCAGAGAGAAAACGTAGATGAACGATTCACAGATTGATTTCTCAAGTTTTCTCAAGTAGTGTATTGTACTGTATATCTTCAAAAGATGAATCAAATCTGTATATATAGAGTAAATCGAAAAACAAAACGTTTCATCCGTTAAAAACTGTTTTAGAGAGTCAAAAGATAAGTTGGTTAGCAAGTAAAACAAGTTTAGAAGAGAATCTGATCGATTAGAACGAAGTATGATCGATCGACCGAAGTTATGATCGATTAGAATCGAAGTATGATCGATCAGATCGAAGTTATGATCGATTAGAACGAAGTATGATCGATCGGACCGAGTTATGATCGATTAAAATGAAACTATGATCGATTAGAGTATTATTTCAATCGATTAAAAGATCGATTCAATCGATTGATTTCATTTAAAGTTCCTTTTAATCGATTAAGACATCGATTCAATCGATTGATTTCGTTTAAAGTTCCATTTAATCGATTGATTCGAAGTTTTAATGGATTAAAACAACTTAATGAAAAATGACAAAGACTCGTTTCAATCGATTGAAAATCATTTCAACAGATTAAATTCCTGCAAACTTTTAAGACTCGAAAATGACTTTCTGTTTCAACAGGTTGAAAACCATTTCAACATATTGTTTTTCTGAAAACATTTAGACTTAAAAAATATCTTTATTTTAACAGATTGAAAAACGTTTCAACTGATTGTTTTTCCGAAAACTCTTAGATTGAAAAATATCTTTCTTTTTCAACAGATTAAAAAGTATTTCAATTGATTGTTTTTCCGAAACCTTTATATTGAGAAATTTACTAAGTTATTTTAACTTGTTGATTCCGCGAATCAATCAATGGAAAATACGATTATATAGAACCACTTATTCTGTTAAGTGATTTTAACCGATTGAAAATCTTTTTCAACAGATTGAAAAAACTTAGTTTGTTCTTTTAATGCGTAAAATGATTTTCAATGCTATGCGTAAGATTAAGGCGCTTCATCACAACATATAATGGCCTATCAAGGGATTAAGTGCTCAAGTTAAAAACCTAATCATCTACACACCCACAACCTAAACTAAATTTATGTCTTCATCAAATTATATCTAAGTCTTCATCAAATCCTCCAAGTGCTTCATCCATTGCCAGATTTCAGCATATTGATAATCAACTGGAGGATATCTTCAACAGGATTGGAGACCTCCAATTCAATCAGGGTCCCTGGAATGGTGATGAATGAAGTCTCGTTTTAATGCATTTGTTCACTTGTTTCTTTTGTTTTTTTGGGTACCTACGTGGTACTGTTGGACTGTAACTAAACACTTTTTGATGAAGTCAAATAGGGGGAGAAGTATTTTACTTATAAATGACACTACACACACATCACAAAATCATATATGTCTCTGTTCTGTTATTATTTATGCAGGTGCAGTGGTGATTTGTCTCCATCAAATAGGGGGAGATTGAAGTTGTTAGATTTGATGAAGACATATAAAGTTTAGAGAGTTTATTTTGTGGGTGTGTAGATAGATAGGTTATAGGTTTAGAATTTAATCTCTTGATAGTTCAATAGATCTTGTGATAAGCGCCTTTAAATGATGCATCTCATTGAACTTATTTCACTGCATGAAAAACCAACCTTTTAGCATTAAAAGAACAAACTAAGTTTTTCAATCTATTAAAATAATTTTTCAATCTGTTAAAATCACTTAACATAGGAAGTATTCATATATAGTCGAAATTTTAATTGATTGAATCGCAGAATCAACAGGTTAAAAAGTTCTTAATGATTTTTCAAATATTAAAGGTTTTGCATTTTCAATCTATTGAAATTTATTTTAATCTGTTGATACAGAAAGATCATTTTTTTCATTCTATGGTATCACAGGATTTCAATCTGTTGAAATAAGTTTTAATCAATTGAAACAGAGAGATTATTTTTTTCATTCGAAGGTATCACAGGATTTCAATCTGTTGAAATATATTTTAATCTGTTTAAACAGAGAGCTACCATTTTTTCTAAACTGTTTCAATTCTTTGAAAACTCGAATCAACCGATTGAATTAAGTTTTAAATGAAATCAATCGATTGAAATATCGTTTTAATCGATTGAAAAATATTCTGATCGATCACTGTCGCCGCCGTCCATTCTGACGTCCAGGGACATCTCGAACGTTTATGCGAGCGGTCGTGAAAAGATGGTTAGACTCGCGTTTTACGTTAAAATTATGTTCATTGCTTCCAAGGTGCTCAACAACTGAACTATCCTCTAATAAAAGCAAGGTTTTCGAAAAGGGGTTCTTTTGGAGTCGCCACCAATGTTTTGACCATAAACATTGGAAAAGGATAAAAAGGCGTTGATTTTATTAAAAACTAAACTTGGCCATTATAACCAGAGTTAGGTAAGGGAGTTAGTTACGTGTGGGGAAGGTGTTAGCACCCCACAATGCCCCTTTCAGGTTCCCTATGACGGATTAATTCATTTAAGTAAAGATTATGAGAAATTACGCGATTACCCTATTTTATTGCATAATGTTAAGAATGACTATCTACATGACTTTATTTCTTATTGCATACAAAAAGCAATAAATAAAGCAGTAAAAGAGAAGAGAATTGAACAGAACCTCCGTAGCAAGCTTTGTATTACGAATCTTTAATCGTGAGGATGCGTTTTGGCAATCCTTCACTCTACAAAGACTCTCCTCTCCAAATACAAGATCGACTCGACTCAATTTTACAGAAGAATCAAATGCTGGAATATGATTCCTTAACTGATTGTTACCTTCCTAAGGCAATCAGAGAGTTCATTCGAAGAGGGAAGAGGATAGACAAGTACTGGGAGTTGTCTGGTGTGTGAAACATGGCAAATGAGCCTCCTATTTATAGTTTTTCGCTGCCTGAACGTCTGAGACGCCCCTCTGAGTTGGGACGGTCGTCTGGGTTGGGACGGCCGTCCCAACTGCCTCTTTTACAAAGGCTGGGACCCCCTGAAAAGTGGGACTGGCAGTCCCACTTAGGACGGCCGTCCCACTTGGCCAGGGAAGGTTGGGACGGCCGTCTCGACCTTGGGACGGCCGTCTCGACCTGTTTTGGCTAGCCTTTGTGTTCTGGGACCCCCGGGAAGCTTTCCTTTCTTTATTCGGACGTCGGTTGATACCTATAGGCGCCCGTTGAAGCTTTATCTTCATATAGGAAGTCTTCTTGGCCTTTATTGAGATGCCAGGCGAGCTTTATCTTGTTGTAGGAAGTCTCCTTTAGCCTTTATTGAGAGACCGGGCAAAATTAGGGGTCTACAGCTGCCCCCCTTCACCTGCCTAGCTAATTTGTTGGCCTAATATGCCGACAAGATTAGCTGGTAGGGGAAGGAGTTAACCCTTTTGCCCGGTTATCCCTCGGATGCTCCTTTGCTGAAGTTGCTGATCCTTTGGATGATGAATGTGAACTTCCAGGATGCTCCTTCGATGCGGTAGCTGATCCTGTGGTTGATGAGTATGAATTTCGTAGCTTTGGGATGCTCCTTCGATGCGGTAGCTGACCCCGTAGCTGACGAGTGTGAGGCCTTAGGATGCTCCTTCGGAGAGATAGTTGATCCTTCGATTTGTAGGATGCTCCTTCGATGAGGTGGTCGATCCTTTGGTTTGCAGGATGCTCCTTTGGAGAGGTAGCCGATCTTTCGGTCTGCAGGATGCTCCTTCGGTGAGGTAGCCGATCCTTCGGTCTACAGGATGCTCCTTCGGTGAGGTAGCCGATCCTTCGGTGAGGTAGCCGATCCTTCGGTTTGCAGGATGATCCTTTGGAGAGGTAGTCGATCCTTCGGTCTACAGGATGCTCCTTTGGTGAGGAAGCCGATCCTTCGGTTTGTAGGATGCTCCTTCGGAGAGGTAGCCGATCCTTCGGTCTACAGGATGCTCCTTTGGTGAGGAAGCTGATCCTTCGGTTTGTAGGATGCTCCTTCGGTGAGGTAGCCGATCCTTCGGTTTGCAGGATGATCCTTTGGAGAGGTAGCCGATCCTTCGGTCTACAGGATGCTCCTTTGGTGAGGAAGCCGATCCTTCGGTTTGTAGGATGCTCCTTCGGAGAGGTAGCCGATCCTTCGGTCTACAGGATGCTCCTTTGGTGAGGAAGTTGATCCTTCGGTTTGTAGGATGCTCCTTCGGTGAGGTAGCCGATCCTTTGGATGATGAATAATTTTGATAGGTACCAACCCCTATCTGGTTTGATGAGAATGAACCCTCATCTGATCCGAACCTTCTTTTGTAAGGCTCTTGTGAGTACAAACCCCCACCCGGTTCGAGTCTGTATTTGCTACATTTTTGTGGGTACTTTCCCCCACTATGTTTGAGTTCACGTTTGCTAAACTCTCTAACGAGCCCCGTTTTGCAAGGCTCTTAGGATTCTCTTTTTGGCAGTCAATCTTTTGATGAGTACAAACCCTCATCCGGTTTTTGGAGATGTGTTGGCGGCTTATTGTCTCTAATCATGCGCCTATTCCATGGGGAGTGATTGATATTCTTTCTTGACTTTTCTTTTTTAGTCATCCGGTTTTACCGGGGATTCTTTGTTTTTAGCTTTTCTTGTTTAGCCATCCGGCTTTGCCGGGGATGATTTGTTTTTGGCTTTTCTGTTTAGCCATCCGGTCTTTGCCGGGGATTATTTGTTGGTTGCCTCTTATTTAGGCGAGAATCCACTGGGGATTTGTTGATTGTTGGTTGTGCCTCTTGATTAGGCAGATGCTTCAATAGTGGTGAAGGCTTTTTACTTGTTGTTTTTCGCCTCTGAATAGGCTGATGTTCTACTTGAGGATATTTGTTCTTGATAATACCTCTGAGTAGGCGGATGCTTTTTTGAAAGCTTTGTGCTTGTATTGCCTCTTGCATAGGTTGATTTCCCATTTCTTGGGGATATCGGCTCTTTGCTTGCCTCTGAGTAGGCATAGGCATTCTTGGGAGTGAAGGTTTTGCCTTTCACTAGGGATATTCATATTCGTTGTTATAGGCGATTAACTCCCTAAGGATATGAATTTGTAGTTTGCCTTTTGCTGGTAGGCCCGCTGGGGATTTTTCTTTTTGGTGATTTGTCGGGGATTTGATTGTTTTCCCGGAGATCTATTTTGACTTGCCCCCTAGGGGGATATGGAGTTTTTGACTCCTTGTTGGATGCTGGTTGTTTGAGCTGGCTTTGCCTATGCTCTTATTCCGCTGGGGAATGGGTTTTTATCTTTTTTCTCGCGATTTGTATCTCTTTTTCGCGATTTGGCTTTTCCATATGTGCGCCTTTTTATGCACATTGGCTTTTTCTTTGGATGAAAATATATTTTTTTCTCTTTTCTTTTTGGTGATCCCTGGGGAATTTTTCCTTTACTTCTTGGGGATCCAATCCTTGATTTGATTTTTTATGATGGAGTCTTGGCTTCGACTTTTGTGAAGCTCTTATTTGAGCTGGATGAAGATGGAAAATTTTTCTTGTTTTCCTCTTTTTGTAGACTTTTCTGAAATGCTCTACTTGGAGATTTTTATTCGGCCTTTTTCGTGGCCTCTTATTGGGGAATGAAAGTTTTTCTTTTTCTTTCTTTTTCGTTGCCCCCTGGTGATATGGAGGTTTTGACTCCGTATTTTCTTTGATGGACTCTTGTGTAGTCCTTATTCTCCTTTGGGGAATGAAGCGGAGATTCTTGCATGAGTGTGCCTGATGACTCATGTGGCGATGAAGCTGAGTCGTGAGGTAATCTTTTTGTTTTGCCTCTGGAGTAGGCAAGGATCCGCTTAGGGATGATCAAGCCTTTCCGTTGGCTTTTCTGTTTTGATGGCTTCCTTCTTTTTAGATGGAAGGATGTTGATTGAGGCTTCAAATGACTATGGTTGACGACTCATGTGATGATGATGCTGAGTCGTGGAGTAATTTTTGTTTTGCCTCTGGAATAGGCAAGGATCCGCTTGGGGATTATCGAGCCTTTCCGTTGGCTTTTTTTTTTTCGATATACCTTCTTTTATTGGTGTAGAAGGTTAGAGCTAGTTTCCTTGAAGCTCTTTATTCTGCTGAAATGGTTTTGATTTCGTCTTTCGCGATTTTGATTTTCATTTTAGAGGCTGGATTTTGGCGCCTTCTATTTTCAATCACAAGCATGGAGACTATCCTCCTTATATGCATGTTTATTATTCTTGTTTGAAGAAAATTATTTTTCTTGATTTTGACAAAGTCGTATTATGCAACTTACTTTGTGTGTGGATGTCCTAAATGCAATCTAATGTTTATTTATTTTTGATGCATTTAGAAAGTAACTGGCCTTCTCCCGTTGGCTTCTTATGAATATGTCGATAGGCTCCTCTTTTATGATCATGATGGGCTCCCCCTTTATGATGACGGCCTCCTCTTTTATTCATCTTTTGGTTTTAGCCCTATCTTTTGCCTAGACAGCCCTTTACGGGTTTTCGATCTAGCGGGCTGCCTTAATTTTTGCCTAGAATATTTTAGGGGGCTTTTGCCTTATCTTTTGCCTAGATCGTTCTTTTGGGGTTTCCGATCTAGCAGGCTACCCTAGTTTTTACCTAAGAATATCCTAGCAGGCATTTATTTTTTTCTTATTTGTTATGCTTCCCTTTTTTAGATGCATGCTTGATCTTTGATTAAAGGTCTTTGCGCATATTTATGATTTATCAATAAAGAGGCATTTCCATAATATTTGGTCAAGAGAAAGGAAATGAAAAGGAATTTTATTGATAAATGAGCAAAAGTTTTATTTCTTTTATAGAAGGATTTCAAAAGGTATTTTAGAAGAATGGGTGGTCAGGGTTGGCTATACTGTATAGGCTTAAACAGTCATGTCTGTGATATCTGTCCCCTAGTTCTCCTAATTGCTTCAGTTGAGATGCCTGAGCTCAGAGTGAAGACTATGCAGACTGCTTGCTTCTGGAAGAATGTTACCTTAGCCACCTTTTGGTTTTCGACTGAGGTGACCATTGCTCTTAGTTAGTTTTTTTTTACCTCTACTTTTTGCCTAGGACGTATCCTAGCGAGGAATATGGACCCTATCTTTTGCCCAGGAATGCCCTTTGCGGGTTTTCATTCCTGACAGGTCTTGAGCAATGTCTTCAAGCATAATACTTCTTCACCGTACCGGAGTTGATTAGGTGTCGAATTTCTTTTCCATCCATATTGATGATGATAAGAGCCCCTTCCGAGAAAGCTCATTTGACCCCAAGGGGTCCTTCATAGTTCACTGCCCATTTTCCAATTTTATTGTTTTGGGCTGGAAGCAACTTATTTACCATTAAATCCTTCTTTATGGTAAATATGAAGGTTGACTTTTTCATAAGCCCTTTTTTAGTTTCCTTTTATAGGCTTGCTCACGAAATTTAGCCATTTTTCTTCAATAAGGTTCAGCTGGTCATATCGGCTTTGAACCCGTTCGGCTTCTATTATCATCCTGTGTTTTTGTCAACATGATTAGCTGTACTGATTTGTTGTCTCGGATCTTTGCTATAACCGAAGAGTAATCATTTTGAATGTAGAGCAATTGTCATGTCAATGCCCCTCTTCCTTTCCTTAGGGATTTCAATCCTCCTATTGATCACTATATTTCCACATTTCCCAGTCAATTACGTGAATGCTTTGTGGTGAAGGGTCAAGAGAATAGAAAGAAAGGGATTTATTGCAAAGGCTTGTGTTTTAGTGAGATTTTTTTTTTGAAATAATAGTTTTTGTAAGAATGGCTAGCCAAGGTTGGTCGGTGTTTAGGCTAGTTTAAACAAACGTTTTGTTTTTATGAGGTGGCGTCTTCAAATGAATACTCTGACGCCTATTTGTGACTGATTAACTTTCCTAGTTCGCCTTTTTTGGGATTTCAGCCTAGGATTTTGCCCTTTTATCTTTTTGTCTTGGCCTTTGACCTTGACGGGCTTCTTTTAATAATAATTTCTTTTCTCAAACCATTGTCGAAACACGATTTTCTTATTCGTGTCTCTAGCTAATCAACCATATTAACTTTAACTTCATTTTGTCTATGGCATTTTGATTATTTTGACGCATTTTGGAACAAAACGTTTGCCTAAACCTGGTTATTTATGGGGTATAAATATGATTAGCGAGAAAAGAAGCAGATAGTAAGAATATCATTCTTTTGTAATTCAAAGGGAAATGCGTGCCCTAAAGATGCTCAGGGGTCGGGCACACCCCGAGGAGTGATCTCTAATAGTCATTGTGTTTACATCCCTTAAAATCGGAAGAAAGACATCTAATGACTAATGCTACCCTTGATGCTAATATCCCCCCTTTTCGGAATATCGTCTTTAAGGTATGGAGGGGAGACTTCTCTTTTCTTTGTACGACTTGATCTTTTGTAGGGTCGTACTTTAAAGGATTATCCTTAAAATCTGGTGGCTCTCTTATTCTGTGAGCATCCTTTTTTCCAACAGTCTTTGCATGTCCGGGGAAATGGTCCCCTCCTCACTGTCTAACTCAATCCATTCGCCTTTGGCTTTCGGATCCAGCAGGGAGTTTTCAATCACAGACATGACTGTTTATATGGTCTTTATTTGGGTCTAGATTTTATTTAATTATTTTGGAGTGAGAAAAGAATGAGAAACATATGAATATTATGAAAAATGCCTCATTTTATTGATGAAAAGAGAAATATATACAGAGTCCCTTTTAATCAAAAGATCTCGCGGCCACAGGAAGAGACCACGAGAGATGCATCGGAAGATTTTTTTTATCTTTTTATGCTTTTTATTTTTTTGTATTTTTTTTTAACCAAAAGACGCACAAAATGGGGAGCCCTAGTTAGTTGGCTTTCTCTACCCAGGCTCACTATTCTGGTTGTGACGGAGGCATGTCTTCCATTTTTGGAGTAGATGCATCAAAGGTAATCCACCTTGCATCTATCAGATTCTGGACCTTGTGCTTTAAGGCCACACAGTTTTCAATGGAGTGCCCTGGAGCGCCTGAATGATAATCACAGTTTTCATTAGGCTTGTACCATTTTGGATATGGTGGCTCCATCTTCTTTGGAGGGACATATGCTAGGAGATGGTCCTTTATCAATTCTGGAAGCAGACTTCCATAAGAGGTTGGAATGGGAGTGAATTTCTTCTCTTGTCTGCGTGACTGCCTAGATGGTTGTGAAGAGGAAGAAGGGGTAGTGAGGTTGATGGCATTTACGCTCTCCTCTTTCTTCTTGCCAAAGGACTTCTTGAATGATGTGTGGGATTTCTTAAACTTGGGAGGGAATCGAGTATTTTTGACATCAGTTACCTCCTTTACATCAAAGTTGTATCCCTCTAATGCCCTTAATTTCTCTTCTAGGGCAGAAATTCGTTGCTCAGAGACTGTATTGTGGAAGCATTGTTGATACATTAGCTCCGTCAACTGCGCTATTTGTTCCTTTAAGACATTAAGCTCAGCGGTGAGCATATGGTTCTGCTCCTCTAATTACTCCATCTTCTTGGCTTTTTGAGCGCGAGTGAGAACAGGTAGAAGACCAGCCACTTTCTAAATGATTTAAATGATTTTTATTATAGCTTTTTATTTCAAATGATTAGTGTGAAATAGATATGCCTTAGACAATAGCTTTGGTATCTTCTCAAAAGCCTATGTTTTAAGGGTACCATACCCATCTCAGTGTGATGGTTTCCTTTTTTCAAAAGGTTACCATCATACCTTAGCGCACTTATCTCTTCTAGGAAGGTTATAAACGCACTTGGGTCTCTTTCGCTATTGTCTAAGGATATCTAATGCATCCTAGAATGAATGTGCTTTATGCATGCACTACAAAAATATTTTTTATGACAGTAGATATTGTAAGTGGAATAACTTTTGACTGGGTTGTCCAATTTGGACGCACAGCATGTCAAAACAAAGAGAAAAGGGTGAAGAACCAAGCTGCAAATCCCAAAGGCGATTTGGCCCAGTAACTTTCCCAAAAAACGCTCCTAAGACCTATTTTTTGGAGGTTTATTAAAATGATGTGCATGCATGCTGCATTTTTTTTCTCTCTTAGTTTTACCACTTATTGGATGATGTGGTATGAATGATACGACTTTGGCAAGAATCTTTTTCTTATAAAAAGGAATTTTTATGGCTTTTAATTTTTTATATTTTTTATGACCCTTTATCTCTTCTGTCGGTCAACGTGGCTACTTAGCTTACAAAGAACCTGAAACCAGGCTAGCTTAACTGAAGACTGTCCGAGATAAAGTTGGTTTATCTTATCACTTTTATGGTTTTTTAGGGTTTTTCACTATTTTGTTTGTTGTATGATTACCCTATGCTAATGCATCAATACAAATGCGGCAAACGAATGCACACACAATCCATTCATCCACGAGCAGAGGCACGCTATTACGAGGTGGGGTTTTCCTGCAGAAACGTGCTTGGTTTAGGTGGTTCTAAACTTTTCTCACCAAGGCCAAAGGTCCCCAAGGTGCCCCCATTATAGGGACCTCTCAATCTCTCAGTCCTCGGGTCATGCACGGAACTCCGTGTCGACATCCTTAGACCAAAAGAAGAGAGTTATCACCTTGAGTTGGTGGTTTCCGACAATGGTTGTAGCCCCATGTGCCAACAAGCCGGTCGTATCTGCCACCCACTCCCTATAGGTATTCACTCTTTCCCCCGGGTATAGAGGGACTGTAGTGTGCAAGGGTTTTTTGTGTGCAATTTATATTTCAAACAATTTGCAGAAAATAATCACTACTACAGAATGAGCATTCAACGTCGGGTGTAGAAGGCTTTCAACGTCGGTTCCAATGACGTCGTTGAATCAGGCGTCATTGAATGTCAAAGGATTCTACGTCGGTTCAGAATACCCGACGTTGAAAGTGTTAGACATCTACGTCGGTTAAGCAAATGTCCGACATAGAAATGAGTAAATTCTACGTCGGTTATTGAACTAACCGACGTTGAAAGTCCTTTCTCGCTCAAGCGACCAGTGTACTCGCTTGAGCGATGAAGCCTTCAAACAAAGGGGACTCTCGGTGCTGTTTCGCTCAAGCGAGTACACGGTCGCTTGAGCGAGAAAGGACTTTCAACGTCGGTTAGTTCAATAACCGACGTAGAATTTACTCATTTCTACGTCGGACATTGAACTAACCGACGTTGAAAGTCCTTTCTCGCTCAAGAGACCGGTGTACTCGCTTGAGCGACGAAGCCTTCAAACAAAGGGGACTCTCGGTGTCTGTTTCGCTCAAGCGACCGACGTTTCGCTCAAGCGATCGACGTTACAACGTTGGTTAATGCAATAACCGACGTAGAATATCCCTTTTTTTAAAAAAATTTTGTTCCGTTTTTGTGCTACCATACACGACCTGCTATAAATCTCGATCCAGAAATCTCAATCCAGCCAGATTTACACAATATATACACAATATACAAAAATCTCAACCAGGTCTTTTCACCTAATCACTATATATTTACACAATACACAAAAATCTCAGTCCGAGCCACATTATGTACATAATACACAAAAATTATCAATCAATCCTATTATTCCTAACTACTTGTACAAACTTTTCTCGCCCATTTGTTTCTAACCATGTCTATAGTATCCATAGGCAAAGGTTCTATATCTTTAAATGCCTATAAGAAGTTCACAATAATAGAATGGTAAACCTTAAGCAATAAAAATAAAGGAATTGAATATAATAGCAAATGTCAACTTACCTCGTCCCAACTATCCTGAATGCTACCAAAAATGATGAGCCACATCCAATACATTACATAGTAGCCGCACTCGTAGCCTCCATTTTGTTTGTTACACTAAAAATGAGTAAATATGTTAAAAATAACTATTAAATTTGAACGTAAATTAATAGATAGTATAATATATATATAAAGGCTACTTACTTTGATAAAATTCCAATTTGGAGCTGTGCTTTTACTTGTGTGTTTTCCATCTAATGTACTACAAACCTTTAAAGCACTATATATTGAAAAGAAGGGGCTTAGAAATAGAATAATCAAGATGTTTAGACATAATATAATAAATACTTACTCGTTTACAATATTTTTTAGCTCCATGTCCGGTTTTCTTCCCAATGAGCAGTAACCAACACACAAGATTCTGCTTTGGACAAATAACTAATAGCTGCCAGTGGTTTTTGTATATACACATGATTAGAATCTATTAAAAAAACTTGTGTAAAACCAGAAGAGGCTGGGATAACTTACGAATGATGGTATGCTCCAAGGTAAATAATCTCTTTTAGAAACAGTCATCCAATTCTGCATGTAAATGAGAATTTGATCACGCTTATTCCCAGACTTTTGTATGGATTGAGGCTCGAAGAATCCATACACATGACCAATGCCCTGCTCCACTATCATTTCGTGCATCATCCTAAAATATGCCAATTTAAGTGAACTTATAGCTTATATATTTACTAAAATGAAAAGAGTCATGAAAGATATGAACTTACAATGTCCAAAATTGTAAAACAACTATATTTAGACATTGATTGCCCATCCCAATCTCTAGGGCATCAGTGTGGGAAATGTATAGGGGGATATTGCTAGAAGTCATCCCAAATAATGTACAATCCCATGGAACTTGGAATGACTGCAGATACAATTGTGGGGAAAGAGACAAGAGATCAAAAATTGGATTTGGAGAAGTCTCCACAACTGGTGTCTTCTCCTTAGATGCGGAAGGAGTGGCAATAGCTTTACCCAAGTCTTTTGGCTGCCGAACATCCTACATATTTTATAAAATATAATCATAAACAATAAATCAATTTATTTATGTGTTAGATGTATTATAACCATACATATACATACCTTTGCCATTATTGACCTAACTAAATGTCGGGGCCAAGTAATGAAGGTCCGAAGGGCTTGGCCCACTGTCCGCACCTCTTCGGTGGGGATAGGGACACTAGCCACGGCGTCAACCACCTTTTCAACCACTACTTTGACCAAGTTAGGATCCAAAGGCACATTGTGGATGGTTGAAGCCCCTTCATGAACTGATCCATGGGCCACTAGCCTTAGACCTTCATCTACCTCAACCCACAAGCCATATCGATCATCCTTTGTGGATTCAGGATGAATAGATGCCACCTCGGGTGTGACCTCGATAGTGGCTTCAAGCACAACTGCCCTTTGTGCTAACTCTTGGACCTACAAATACAGTAAATTCCAATAAGGACTAAGATTTTAGAAACACAAGTCAAGTACCAATTTGTGGTTGAAAATGCACCTGATGGAGGATGAGCATCAGCAAATGAAGTACCCATGGAGGTCATACGCAGAACCGCTCCCGCACACGTGCGAGTGATGGTCTCCTCAAGTCGTGCGCCGATGGAAGGAGTCAACTCTTCCTCCAATTTTGCCCCGATGGCCGGTGTCAATTTCTCCGTGAGAGCCATCTCCAAGGCAGCAATATCTTCTTGGCTCGGGGATGTGGAGGTGCGGATATCCCGTGATGGTGGTCCAAAATACTGTCGGACACCCACACCTTGGCCAACAGCTCGAACACGACCTGGATGTTCTGGTCGTCCAATAGCAGTGGTCAAGATATCCCGACGACCGAAGGGATGAAAGTTCCCCGTGTACACTTGCTCCTCCAAGGCATCCTACATTATAAAAGTTAATTTTATTAATGAACATGTTACATATAACTAATTCAAAGTAAATTAACTTCTTTTACTTACAATCCGAGCAGCAATTTCTCGGGCTTCCAGTGACGTCATGTCACCGGAAGGCTTTGTACGCGCCCTCTTCCACTTCGGTGACGTTTTGGAGGAGATGGTGGAGGAATCTCGCTCTTCGCTTAAACCGGAAGAGGCTAACTCCGACCGTCGAAGTCTACTCTTCTCCTCCATCATCTTCTTAGTCAATAAGTTGTACCCCCACGAGACAGAAGGTGGGGGCGACATTCTTCCTTTGAATGTCTTTTGCTTTTTGTCTTCTTTCCTGCAACATAATTGAACACAATATTAGATACACAACTCATTATGAAATATTCAAGTCAATTAAGCCATAAGCTATTACCTCCCACTCGAACCAGTCCTACTATGTACAAACTTCTTCCAAGTGTCCTCATCTATGCCATATCTTTGGCAAGGGGTTAATCCCTTGCTAACTTTGTCCTCGAGCATACACCCATTTAGTGGTCAATGTGGACTTGAACTGTCTCCACATTTTTGCTATGGTCGTCATTATCTTCCTCCTCACATCCTCAAAATTAACTAAAGCAAAGTGTTCCTACGAGTAGCAAACAAGTTTTAGTTAACCAATTGATAATAATGTATAAACAATATAAACAACTAAATACACATACTTACAAGAAGATCTTGCCATAACAAGTTCTTCACAGTTTCCTCCACATGATCCCAAGTAGGATGGAGAATAGATATCTACACAACATAAACAACATAAGTATCAACAATATATTTGAAATGAAATTAACTTTGAAATAGAATAAATACCTTCTCTCTAGCTAGTGTACCCAAGTAGCTACTAAATTGGGTACTCGAAGGGACCCGACACCTTGCCAGTCCTAGGATCAACGAAACAGATAACTTCCGGCCGGATATGTGTCTAACGGTCAAGCCTTTCAACCGTGTAGATTGTCGACTCCTCTTACTTGGAAAATGTCTTTCCGGATGCCCGAGGAGATGGTGGAGGAGATGGTGGAGGAGATGCCATTTACCTGTAATGAAAAAAACATAGAATTATATCAATACACATGCAAAGTCCCCTCAATTACATGTTAAAAAAATAAATAAATAGAAACATAACTTAGATTGTATTAATATTTTCCCATATGCCTTCATCTAGGTACACCCACAGGTACGACTCTTGCCAAGTAATCTGAACAAAATTCTATGGCTTCTTCTACAATATACCGCTCAACAATTGAAGTTTCAGGTCTATATGGATTTTTAGAATACCCTTTGAAGATCTTCATGTATCGCTCAATTGGGTACATCCACCTCAAATAAACCGGCCCACAAATTTGTATCTCCCTCACAACATGAACGATTAAGTGAATCATTATATCAAAGAATGATGGAGGAAATACATCTCCAATTGACATAGCACAACCGTAGCCTCATTTTCCAACTCATCTAGTGATTTTTCATCGATATCCTTGGCACAAATAGAATTGAAGAAAAAACATAGTCGCATAATGGCATGTCTAACATTCTTAGGCAATATGTTACGTATAGCCACGGGTAACAACTGTTGCATCAAAACGTGACAATCATGGGACTTTAATCCAATTAACTTCAGATCTTTCATGGATACAAGACTCTTAATATTTGAAGAGTATCCTTGTGGCACTTTAATACTTGCAAGACAATGACATAAACTACGTTTCTCCTTCTTTGACAAGGTGTGACATGCTGGTGGTAGATATGTTCTATTGCCTTCAGGCCTTGGATGTAATTCAGGACGTATTCCCATCTCACAAAGGTCTTGACGTGCTTTGATCCCATCCTTTGACTTTCCTTGAATGTTTAACAATGTGCCAATGAGACTATCACATACATTCTTCTCCACATGCATAACATCAATACAATGTCGTACTTCTAAATGGCTCCAATATGGAAGATCAAAGAAAATTGATCTCTTCTTCCACATGTTCTTGTCAGAAGACCTTTTTTGGGTCTTTCCAAATGTAATGCTTATGTTCTTCACTCGATCGTAAACTTCTAAACCAGTCAATGGTTCTCTGGCAATTTCATCCTCCTGTATGCCATTAAAAGCTTTCTTCAGTCTACGGTATGGATGGTCATGCGGGAGAAATTTTCTGTGCCTGTTATAAACTGTCTTCTTTCCATGTTTCAATTGTATATAACTGGTCTCTTCTTCACAAATAGGACAAGCATAATGCCCCTTCACACTATACCCACTCAAGTTTCCATAGGCAGGGAAGTCATTAATGGTGCAAAATAACATTGCATGCAACTTGAACTTCTGCTGCTGATACCCATCAAATGCATCTACTCCTTCCTCCCATAATAGTGTTAAGTCTTCTATCAAAGGACTCAAATACACATCTATGTCATTTCCTGGCTGTCTTGGACCTGAAATCATCATACACAACATGACATATTTGCGCTTCATCCCATCTGTTGCTAATCCAAGTCTAAGGTTTCTTGCATCACTACCAAAACTTGGAAATAGACGGTCAAAATTCTTCCATTGGGGAGAGTCAGATGGATGTCGCATTTGCCCATCACATGTTTTTCTCTTTGAATGCCAAATTAAATTTTCAGCATCTTCGTGAGCGTACAACCGCCTAAATCTTGGAATAATTGGAAGATACCATAAAACTTTTGCAGGAGGACGTTTTTTACCACTCTCCTGACTACAATCATCACCATCCTTCGCTTTGTAACGTGATACACCACATGTTGGACATTGGTCTAAAGATGAGAATTCTTTCCTGTATAACACACAATCATTAGGGCAAGCATGTATCTTCCTATATTCTAAACCCATCGGACATAGTATCTTCTTCGCTTCATACATACGGTCCGGCAAGGTGTTATTGTCTGGGAGCATCTCCTTCAAAAGTTGGAGTAATTCATTAAAACTTGTATCACTCCAACCAAATTTTGCTTTTAGATTGACCAATCTTAACACGAGATGACAACCGTGTGAAAGTTGTACATCCGGGATACAAAGGTGTCTCCGAATCGGTCCTCAATGTATCATATATAGATGCATGTGCTTCAAGAAAGCTCTCTTGACCCACATCACAAAGCATGTCCTCTATTCGATCTTCGCAGGTTACATCATCCTCAATAGTTTGTGATACTCGTTGGAATATCAACCACTTCACCGTGCCATGTCCATATGGTGTAATTCTTCATCATCCCATCGTAAATAAGATGCTCCCGCGTTGTGTCCATCTCTTGTACTCTGCCATTTACACAATTAACGCATGGGCGTAGATTTTTCCATTCATTTTGGGAGCATTTTGTTCGGCAAATTTCAAAAAGGAGTCAACTCCATTCTCATACTCTTCGACATACGACTTGCATTGACCCAAGTTCGATCCATCTAACTACACAAAAAGGCTTGCCTAGATATTCAAGGTTTATTAGAAAAGGTTTAACAAAACAATACAAAAAAACGTGTACATTGCCTAACAATGATCTAATGTTCCATACATGCTCTAATGTTCCATATACCACTTCGAAACCTAAACCTAAACCTAAACCTAAACGAAACCTAATGTTCCATATACCACTTCGAAACCTAAACGAACCTAGATCAAATCAAACCATATATACAAAATCATCCATCATCTTTCTAATGTTCCTACGCAGGAAATGCTCTAAATAATCCATATTTATGTTAAATGCATGTTGTAAATCATCCATACAACTTAATCTAACCCGATGAGAGCACTGCGAGTGGGCGCGAAGGGGCGGCGAGGGGCGAGAGCACTAGCAGTGAGGACCGAGGCAGCAGAACCACAGCCGAATGAGGTAGCAGCGGCGAGTGGGCGGCGAAGGGGCGGCGAGGGGGCAGTGGGCGGCGAAGTGGGCGGCGAAGGGGCGGCGAGGGGGCAGCAGTGAGGACTGAGGCACAGCGAAGAAGAAGCAGAAGGAGGGAGTATGTGGGACGAAGAAGAAGCAGACGAGGGGGCAGCGCGCCTAGGAGGAGAGGTATAAAGGACATTCAACGTCGGTTATTAAAAAACCCGACGTGGATAACGCTTTCGACGTCGGGTAAATCATGTAACCGACGTTGATTTTGGGAATTCAACGTCGGTTATACATAATCGACGTTAAATTTAAACATTTAACGTCGTCTGTTATATAACCGACGTTGAATTGCAGTTACTACGTCGGTTATTATATAACCGACGTTAAATTTTGTTTCATAATTACAAGTTTGCCACCGCGTCTTGTACAACGTCGGTCTTCGTGATAACCGACGTTGGATGCTGTCGTAGAAAGTGTTTTCTGTAGTAGTGAATCATACAACAATTATTAAAGCCATACAATAAAACATACGGAAGAGGGTAAAGGTGTAATTTCAAATCTTTACTTAGTTTGAATTTATCCGTCACTAAATGGGATCAACTCTCTAGCTTCCCCAGTGGAGTCGCCATCTGTCGCCGCCGTCCATTCCGACGTCCAGGGACATCTCGAACGTTTATGCGAGCGGTCACGAAAAGATGGTTAGACCCGCGTTTTACGTTAAAATTATGTTCATTGCTTCCGAGGTGCTCAACAACTGAACTATCCTCTAATAAAAGCAAGGTTTTCGAAAAGGGGTTCTTTTGGAGTTGCCACCAATGTTTTGACCATAAACATTGGAAAAGGATAAAAAGGCGTTGATTTTAATAAAAACCAAACTTGGCCATTATAACCAGAGTTAGGTAAGGGAGTTAGTTACGTGTGGGGAAGGTGTTAGCACCCCACAACGCCCCTTTCGGGTTCCCTATGACGGATTAATTCATTTAAGTAAAGATTATGAGAAATTATGCGATTACCCTATTTTATTGCATAATGTTAAGAATGACTATCTACATGACTTTATTTCTTATTGCATACAGAAAGCAATAAATAAAGCAGTAAAAGAGAAGAGAATTGAACAGAACCTCCGTAGCAAGCTTTGTATTATGAATCTTTAATCGTGAGGATGCGTTTTGGCAATCCTTCACTCTACAAAGACTCTCCTCTCCAAATACAAGATCGACTCGACTCAATTTTACAGAAGAATCGAATGCTGGAATATGATTCCTTAACTGATTGTTACCTTCTTAAGGCAATCAGAGAGTTCATTCGAAGAGGGAAGAGGATAGACAAGTACTGAGAGTTGTCTGGTGTGTGAAACATGGCAAATGAGCCTCCTATTTATAGTTTTTCGCTGCCTAAACATCTGAGACGCCCCTCTGAGTTGGGACGACCGTCTGGGTTGGGACGGCCGTCCCAACTGCCTCTTTTACAAAGGCTGGGACCCCCTAAAAACTGGGACTGGCAGTCCCACTTGGGATGGCCATCCCACTTGGCCAGGGAAGGTTGGGACGGTCGTCTCGACCTTGGGACGGCCGTCTTGACCTGTTTTGGCCAGCCTTTGTGTTCTGGGACCCCTGGGAAGCTTTCCTTTCTTTATTCGGACGTCGGTTGATACCTATAAACGCCCGTTGAAGCTTTATCTTCATATAGGAAGTCTTCTTGGCCTTTATTGAGATGTCAGGCGAGCTTTATCTTGTTGTAGGAAGTCTCCTTTAGCCTTTATTGAGAGACCGAGCAAAATTAGGGGTCTACAATCACAACTTAATTCTGATCGATCATATCAGGTTCTGATCGATCACAACTCAATTCTGATCGATCATAACTAATTCTGATCAGTCATATAGATATTCTGATCGATCATCTGCTACTTTAAATCAGTTTTTAACAATTTAATCAGTCAGTTTCTCTCTTTTAATCTATAAATACAGTTTTGATTTCTCTTTTGAGATATACAATTTGGAAAATAATTGAAAGCAATCTTAGAGCTCTCATATACGTACCTTTCTCTGTGCATTCATAAACTTCTCATATCATAAGGCGTTTAGATCAAGATTGGTTGAAAGATCATCAAAGAGAGAAAGTTCTGAGTTAGAATTGCTTCTGGACTTCTATAGTGTTAAAGCTGCAGTCCAGGTTTATTCTTTTCATTTACTTGTATAAAGTGTGATTGTGTAGATTGGGTTTGAATCTGCACTGGTTACAGTAACTGGATTTGGTTACTGGGTGGTTATTCAAGAGTCTATCTTGTGGGTTTGTGAGATAGTTCTTGGGGTAGATTGGTGTATATCTACTTGGTTGTAATTTTCACTTGGAATTAGTGGAACTTGGCAGATTTATCAAGAAGCTGGATGTAGCTCGGGAAAGAGTGAACCAGTATAAACTTTTGTGTTGAATTTCTGCTTTCATCTCTTTTATTTCTTGTCTATATTCTTGCTTTGATTAAAACTAAATCTACCTAATAAAAGAATTGAATAAAGATAATTCATTCTTCCAAGAGAAAGTGTGTTTTTCAAAAAAGTTTTCTAAAGTTCAATTCACCGCCCCCCCCCTCTTGAACTCAACCATTAATTCTTACACTGTTGTGCCAAGAAGATCGAATGGTAGGTAAAGGAGTTGGTCCTCTTGCTCGGTTACCCTTCGGATGCTCCGTCTTGCGGCGGTTGATCCTCTGGGGAAAATTTGTGTTGTGCACCTCCAGGATACTCCTTCTGACGGTAGCGGATCCTTCGGTTGATGGGTATAAACCCCCGATCAGGCTGGTAGTTGTAGTCCGCTGTGTGTTGGACTGGATGAGTATGAACCCCCCATCTGGCTGGTAGTTGCAGTCCGCTGTGTGTTGGATTGGATGAGTATGAACCCCCCATCAGGCTGGTAGTTGCAGTCCATTGTGTGGTGGACTGGATGAGTATGAACCCCCCATCAGGCTGGTAGTTGCGACTTACTGATCTGGCTTGAGCGTAGATCAGGCGCACTGCGTGCACAAGTTGATAGGTATGAACCCCCTATCAGGCTGGTACAGTCCACTGCGTAGGACTGGTGGTGGTGGCGGCTTACTGCTTGGGTGGCTCATGCGCCGAGCGTTTGAGATGTGCTTTCTTTGTTGTTTGTCTTTTTATGGGAATGGTCGTCCGGTCTGCGCTGGGGATTTTGTTGGTGTTCATCCAACTTGTTGGTTGCTGGGAATTCTTTGTTTTTTATCCTTCGGTAGTGGTCAGCCAACTTTACTGGTCGTCGGGCAGTCTGTTGTTCGACTTCTTCGCTTGGTCGTCGAAAATTGTTGGTCCAGGTGGTTGACTTGTTTTAATCCTACCTTTTTTTCGTGGTTTTATCTCTTTTTTCTCGCGATTTTAGATTTTGGCTTTTTCTTGAGCGTACGTCTTTTTACTCTTAGCTTCTTTTGGTTACGCTGACTTTTTTTGGGAAGGGATATCAAGAAGATGCGTGAAATAAAATTGTATTTATAAAAGATTTTATTACAGCAGTCCTATTCTATGAGCACTATCCCTAAGAAGGTGGGCTCTCGTCTGGAGACGATCCGTAGGAGGGAAATTGCCGGTACATGTACCTCCGGAATTCTGCTTGATCCTGGACTTCATCGCGGTATTCTTGCTGGAATGTTTCCCAGTCTTGCCTCATTCCCTTCTGATATTGGTATATCATATCCAGCCTTGTGTCGAAGGCCTCCTGCCTTAAGGACATCTGCTCTTGCCTCACAGACATTTGATCAAATTGCTGGCGCAGGTCATAGATGTTGCGGTTCATGCCAGCAAAGTCGTCTGTGTACTGCTGCTATTGTTGTTGCTGCTGCTGCTGTTGTTGTTGGAACTCGGGAGGTGTTGGGAGATCGCACATTGCCACGATTTCCTGGAGATCCAGAGTGAAATCCAGCGATGGGTGGAGGATCAGCTGGGTCCCGTTGCGCATCAGCATCCCCATGCTGACCAGGATCGACCCGTTGATGGACTCGGGTTGTAGGCTGGAGGCCAGTTCTTCCCGGCCACCGCACCCCCATTTCTTTGCCAGGGGGGTAATGAGGGGAACCATGAGGACGGCTCCCACTGGCCTGCTCCCGAAGTCCTTGAGGGCCTTCAGGAAGAAGTAGCCAGGGTTGCACCGATGCCTCTGCCTCATACAGTAAAGGACGAAGAGGTTGGGGAGTGTTACCTTTCCCTGGCTCTCCTTCCTCCCGTGGATGGTCCCCGCCAGTAGCTTGTGGCAAATGCGGAGGGTCGGGGGGAGTGCTGAGCCCTTCATCAGTGTGGGCAAAGTGGGTGCCCTGGTGAGCTCCTCCCACATCTTGCCGGCTATGAGGTTGGTGGGGCGCGCGTAGATGGCCTCCTGGTACTCCCGGGTTAACACGTCCCCGGGTTGGACGAATCCCATGGACACGTTGAATTTGTCCAAAGTGGTGGTCCGGTACATCCCACCCATAAAGTATGTCACCATTTTTGTTGGTGACAGGCCTGGGATCATGGCAGGAGTCTCGGCGTAGGAGATGGAGGCAAGAAACTCCAATACCGCCTGAGGGTACACATGGGTGGGAGGAGACTGTAGGAGAAAGCCCCACCCAATGTTGTCAATGTGGGCCCGGACGTTGTCCTCCCACCCAAATTCGGCGAGGATGCCGGAATCCAACTTGAGCATAGGGTGCCATGTGTACCCCCTAACGTGCTCAAGACGAGCCTGGTGCGCTGGAGAGAGCTGAGTGGGGTCCTGAGGGACAGGTGCGGAGGAACTACTAGGGCCAGCAGAACCCCTTCTCTTCCTGGTCTGGCTTCCATGGAACATTTTGATGGTAAGGTGCTTGGAAGTGAGAGATCAGAGAAATGGAGTGCAGAGGGGTTGTGGTGAGCCTCAAGACCCCTCCCCTATTTATAGGGGAAAAATCAAATTCGGGACCGCCGTCTGGGAAGTCGAGACGGCGGTCTCGATTTTGCGCAAGTCGAGACGGCCGTCTGGGACCTCGAGACGGCGGTCTCGACTTTGGCCTTAAGCGAGACGGCCATCTCGCCAAGCGGGACGGCGGTCCCGAATTTGGCCAAGTCGAGACGGCAGTCTCGTTGGTCGAGACGGTGATCCCGATTTTCTGGAGACCGAGATAGCGGTCTGGGAATGCCAGACGGTCATCTCGATTTTAAGCGTTTTTTTTTTGTAGAAAATAGGACCTGGTTCAAAAACATTTTATGCATACAATGTTTTCATGTTTGATGTCCTATAATGCCTATTTCAATTAGTTTTCAGAAGGATTTGACTGACTTGTCCTGTAGCGTCGAATGCCCTCTGATTTGCGTTCTCGTATTTGGCTGTACCATGCCGGAGTTCTTGTGACCGAAGGATAACTTGTTTTTTCCTTTTTCTTTTCTTCTTTTCTTTGTAGAGCACTCTTTGCCATGTAGTGTCCCTTTTTCTCTGTTCTAGGGATTTCAATCCTCTTGTTGACTATATGCCTCCATATTCCCAAATTAATTATTAGAATATTGTTGTGAGGGTCAACAGAAGAGAAGTAAAAGGGCAAATTCAAAGGCTTGTGTTTTAGAAGGTTGATTTTATTTTAGAAAGAGATTTTTGTAAGAATGGTTAGCTAGGGTTAGGCTTAGGTGTTTAAGCTTTTCGTCTAAGCAAATGTTTCCTTTTTTTGTACTTGCGCCTTAGTTTTATTTCCATTGCTTTTTATGGCTAGTTGATCTCCCTAGATCACCCTTCGGGTTTTCGAACTAGGATATTGTGTTTTGGCCCTATCTTTTGTCTAGGTTCCTTCTTTTTGTATTTTTGGGGAATCCTAGCGGACTTTATTTTGTAACCCTACCTTTTGCCTAGGCTACCCTTTATTTTTGTTCGGGTGTCCTACCGGGTTGACCCTATCTTTTGCGTAGCCCCCTTAGTGGGTTTCCTACCGGGTATTTTGCCCTTTTCTTTGGCCTTTGGCTTCTATGGGCCTTTTTTTTGTGTATTTATTTTTTGTTCACAATATTGGCGAAGCATGACTTTCTTTATGGTGGGGTAAAGCCTTATTTGGTGCTTCTAATCAACTAGCTTGATTGTAATGGAAATGGCGAATTTTGGTTATTTGGACGCGCTTTTTATTCTTCTTTTTCCTTTTCCGTTTACTTAGACAAGGTTATTGTGAGGTCTAGTCAGAAATAGCAAGAAGAGAAACAGATAGTAAGAATTATTCTTTATTAATTAATAAGGGAATATGTGCCCTAAAATGCCCGGGGGTCGGGCTAGCCCAGGGGGATAATCTCTAATAATCATGGGGTTTACATCCCTTAAATGAAGAAAAAGATTTCCTAATGACTAGGGTAGCTCTTGACGCTTGCACCCCACCACTTCGGAAAATTTGCTTGAGTGTGCAGAGGGGAGACTTCCCTTTTCCTCTTTCTATTCGGCCCTTAGTGGGGTCATATCCTAGGCCATGCTTGAAAGGATTGTCTTTGAATTCTGGGGGTTCCCTCATGCCTTGGCAATCTGCCCCCAGTCCTTGGCAAGGATGGTAACCATGCTTCATCATCATGCGGGCTACCTTTGCGTTTTTGGGAAGTCTTTCTATGCTGGCAATTTCGAGCGCTTGAAAAGATGTTTCAAGGGCCTCTTCAGCTGCATCCACATAAGGTTGGGTGGACGGTCCACTGATCAAGATATCATCCTCTGCTTTGACCGTGACCAATTTGTCATCCACTATGAACTTGACTTTTTGGTGGAGCGTCGAAGGTACTGCCTTAGCGTCATGAATCCAAGGCCTGCCGAGGAGACAACTATATGCTGGAGTAATATCCATTACGTGGAAATCGACGTTGAAGATAGTGGGTCCAACTTGAATTGGCAAATTAACTTCTCCCACTACTTCTCGTTTTGATCCGTCGAAGGCTCGAACGATGGTGCTACTTTGGGCGTAGACAGGTTCCTTGGATAGTTAACTTGTCTAGTGTGCACTTGGGCATCACGTTCAAGGACGACCCGTTATCCACAAAAACTTTGGCGATGAGGTACTCCTTGCACTTGATTGAAATGTGCAAGGGCTTTTTATGGTTAGATCCCTCGAGGGGGAGTTCTTCCTCTGTGAAGGTGAGGTGATCGCTTGCCATGATGTGACCAACGATCCTCTCAACTTTTTCTTGGGATATGGAGTGAGGTACGTGCGCTTCGCTCAAGACCTTCAACAGGGCATTTTTGTGCGGTTCCGATCTCATCATTAAAGATAACAATGTTATCTTTGCAGGAGTGTGATTGAGCTGGTCTATAATGGAATACTCGTTTTGCCTTATAAACTGGAGTAATTCCTCTGTCTCCTCCTTGGATTCCTTATTTTCTTTTTCTTCGGTCTTCTTATTTTTTCCTTTATTTTTGGGGACATCTTCTTGTGAGTCCTTGGGGGAGTAGACTCTTCCACGTCTAGTCATGCCCCTAATGTTGGCTATATTCGTGATATCCTCTTTTATTGGTGAAGATTCCCCGTATCTCCACGGTACAACTTTATTCGATTCATAGGGGAAAGGACGTGGCATAAGTCTCCACATTTGATGAGGACTGGACCAGGTCGGAACCAAGGGCAGACCCAGGATAAATTGTTGGCGTCCCATTGTTCCAACTCGTCCTTCCATTTTGAGGTTAAGCATCGTTGGAGAGGGATTTTGGAGAAGCTCCTCAAAGGATCAGGGAACATCCCCATGTGACTAGAGGCGTAAAAATGTGTAATGCCCCACACAAAGAGTAGTGAAGAGCAGCAACGAAGTGTTTTTCCTTGCTTCTGGCGGCAGAATTCCACCGAGAGCAAGGTGTCGGCAAGAATTGCAGGCAAGGGACTCTTCGAGTTCACGTCCCAGGCGAAGAAGGCGTCCATGACGCTTGATCCACTGTGTCAAGGTGGAAGGGAAACAAGATCGTTCAAAATATGATTAAGGCCAGGGTTTTGTTAAAAGCGACTCATTCTGTCCTTTCAGCCAAATCAGACAGATGGTCTTCTAACATTGAGACTTTCCAACCCCGGATGTTCCCTTTTTCCATTAGGGTAGTCTGTCGGAATGGCAGTTGGATGACAGCAGCGACTTGTGCTGCAGGAGTATATGCCCCGTGGCGGATGTGGACCCCGACTGATTTGGGCCATTTCAGCATAATTTCGTACTCCTCCAAGGTGGGCACCATATCAAACTGCGGAAATTCGAAACAGCGCAGACTGGAGTTCCAAAAATGAACTAATACCCTGACGAAAACTTGATCGACACAGATCTTCAGTAGGTCGAGAATCCATCCATAGGATTTTTCAAAGTTGGAGCGGACCTCTGGTGGCATTACCGCACAAAGCCGTTCCAATTTCTCAGTATGGTATCAGGGAATATCCACCTTCTTCAATTGTCTACTAGTCCCCTCCATTTTCTAAAACCAAAATGCATGTCTTATGAAAATGATGCTTATTGGATGAATGTGAGTGTTTATTTTTATTTATTTATCATGTTTTGTATGATATTTGCGTATTTTTTGAAAAATAAACTACCTATATGAATGGGTGTAATATTTTTGAACAAGGTCCCATTTATTGCTTTAAACTGAATTTTTATTTTTATTTTATAGCCTTTTATCTCTTCTGTCGGACTGCGTGGCTACTTAGCTTACAAAGAACCTGAAACCAGGCTAGCTAAAAGGCAGACTGTCCGAGATAAAATAATGGCTTTATGCGAAAGAATAGTATTTAGCGTCCTCTATCTCTTCTGTCGGACTGCGTGGCTACTTAGCTTACAAAGAACCTGAAACCAGGCTAGCTAAAAGGCAGACTGTTCGAGATAGGGGTGTTTATTGCAAAAAATGTTTTTTGTGATTTTTCTGTTGTTTGGTTATGCTATGCAATAGACAAATGCAACAAACAGATGCACACACAATTCGATCATCCACGAACAGGTGAGAAGTCGTTTTAATCACGAGGTAGGGTTTTCCTGCAGAAAAGTGCTTTGGCGAAGGTAGGTTCTAACTGTTCTCACCAAGGCTAAGGCCCCCAAGGTGCCCCCATTATAGGGTCCCCACTCTCCAGCCTTCCGACCATGCTTAGCACTAAGGGCATAGTCAGCCTTTGTGCCAAAAGAGGAAGGTTATCACCTTGAGTGGTGGTTTCCGATCACACTGGTGGGCACAAGGCCATCACTACATCGAACCGTACCTTCCACCCACTCCCTATGGATTTCTCACTTGCCCCCGGGTATAGAGGGAACTGTAGTGTGCAAGGGTTTGTGTACATTTTGTATTTCAAACAATTGCATAAGTATAAACAAGCAATAGTTATTAAAGCCAAGCATTAAAGCATGTTATAATACAAGGTAGGGTAAAAGCGTAATTTTCTTAGTTTATTTACTTTAAGCTGGCCCATCACTAAATGGGATCAACTCTCTAGGCTTCCCCAGTGGAGTCGCCATCTGTCGCCGCCGTCAAAACGAGGCGGTCAGAGCGACGCGATGGTTCTGACTTTCCAATTTTCGCGTTTTTATTGGTGTGGTTACAACGCCTTTAGGTTGTCCGATAACCGGGCTGAACCTAGGGGCGAGGTTTTCAAAAATTCGCTCTTGGATTGTCCGATAACCGGGCTAACCCAAGAACTAATTTTGAAGGGTTCTTTTGGAGTCGCCACCGATGCTTTTACCGGAAACATCGGAAAAGGAGTAAAAAGGCGTTGGTTTTCAAAAAACCAACTTTGGTCATTAGAACCAGAGTTGGGTAAGGGAGTTAGTTACGCGTAAGGGAAGTGTTAGTTCCCTTACGATGCCCCTTTCGGGTTCCCTATCATAGGCCAGCTACCTTGAATAAATAAACCGATGAAAATACGCTTTTACCCTTTATTTGCGGAATTTAAAATTATGACTACATGGCCCTAATATCTATTGCATAATTAAAAATAAAGTGGTAAAGGAGAGAGAGAGAGTGTAGAAACCTCTGAGGCAAGCTTTCTATTAATTTCTTGAAAACTAGGGTGCTTTTTGGTAGCCCTTCACTCTTTACAACGCCGGAAAACTCTCGAAAACGCTCTAAAAAACTCTTAGAAACTCTCAGAAACTCCAAAAATGCTTTGGAGGGATTCTAGAAAGAGAATTTGGGGAAGTGACTAGAGAGAGAATGGAAGAGTTGTGTGAAATGAGGGGAATGGCGCGGCTATTTATAGGGATTCGTGCTTGTCAGGTCGAGACGACTGTCTCACCTTGCAGAAATGGCGAGACGGCGGTCCCGAATCCGAGATGGCGGTCTCGACCCTAAAAGGCGAAAATACTTATTTACATGCCGAAAATCCCTCCTATCCTAGTATGGGGCCTAATAGTCTCTCCTAGTGGCTTCTTAGGCTTCATCCATCTTCGAATAGAAGGTCTTCTGGTTTTTATTATGAGGTCGGGCAAGATTTGGGGTCTACATGCGGGTCGGAGGGTCCTGGAGGAGAAAGTCTCACCCGATGCTATGGATGTAGCCTCATACATCCTCTTCCCAATCGAACTTGGCCAGGATGTCATAGTCTAGACGTAGCATCGGGTGCCAAGAGTAGCTCCCAATGTGATCCAGCCTGGCCTGTGAAGATGATGAGGATCTTATTGAATCATTTAAACGAAGATCTTGTTGATTTGATGAAGTCAAAATGAAGTCAAAGGCTATCCTGTTGCAGTCAAAGGTTACTTGGATAAAAGGGTAGAGTGATTAGTGAGTCTGCATCTTTACTTAGGTATAATCATTCTTATCTCTCTGCTGCATGAGGTTTCTTTATTTAAAAGATTTTGCAAATGCCTCTAAAACGTGTTTAAACTGTTAAAAACAAAGTATTTTGTTAAATGGTTTTTAAGTAACTATTTTAACTGATATTATATGATCTTTATCAGTTAAAATGTTCTTAACACTTTCAGAATAGGTTTTTAACTGATATGTTTTCGAAATAATCGATTGAAACCTTTTAAAACATACACTGGAACTGTTTTAATTGATATGTCTTTGAAATAATCGATTGTTTTCATTAAAAGTGTTTTTAAAACCTTTTGCCAGTATTTTAACTAATGTAGAAACTAAATAATCGATTAAAATGACTTAAGGTATTTTGAAAAGTGTTCTGGCAGAATTTTAATCGATACAAACTTGAAATAATCGATTAAAATAACTTGAAGTGTTTTGAAAGATGTTATGTCAGTATTTTAATCGATACAAATGCGAAATAATCGATTAAAACAACTAAGAGATTTTTTCCAAAGTGTTTTAATCGATTAAAACAAGTCTCATTATCGATTAAAATGACTTAGAAAGTTTTATGAAACTTTTTGGCAGAATTCTAACCGATTAAAATGCGAATCAATCGATTAAAACAACTAAGAAGATTTTTTCCAAAGTGTTTTAATCGATTAAAACAGATTGTTATCAGTTAAAATCACTTAGAAAGTTTTATGAAAATATTTTGCAGTGTATTAATCAATTAAAAGGCGAAATAATCGATTAAAACAATTTAAAGGATTTTTTACAAAGTGTTTTAATCGATATAAACGTTGTCGTATCAGTTAAAACAAAACTGAAAAATGATCAAGAACATTTTAAGTGTTTTTAAAAGAAGTTTTAACAGATTAAATCAAGACTTTTAACAGATTAAAAGATTGTTTTAACAGATTAATTAAACCAACAGTTTGTAAAATATTCTATATAAATAGGATTGCTTGAGTCTTTTAAAACACACCTTTGAGCAATCAATCAAGCAATCATAAGTGCTACTTTCAAGAAAGAATCGCGCAAGTTTTGTGAAGTTTTTCGTAGCTCTTTCTTGAGGCAAATTTTGCATTCTTTTTGTGAAGAAACTCATTCTGCAGAGTTGCATAATCCTAGTTTGAGTGTTCTAGTTTCTTCTCTTTGTTTCTCTACTTTTCTTTACTGTATTGTGGGTGTCTGGAAGTGTGGGCACTGGTTTCTGTGGCTGGAATTTAGCTGTAGGGTTGTTCAAGAACTGGAAGTTGGTTCTTGGTGAAGGTTTAGGTGCAAGAACTAGAATTTTGGTTCTTGTGGTAGATTGGGTGTGTGATTGGAATTGTAATCTGTAAAACATTCAATGTAGTGGAACTCAGCTGGAATTTGGCTGGGAACTGGACGTAGCCCTGGGATTGGGTGAACCAGTATAAATCTTGGTTTTATCTTTCTAAATCTTTCTCTCTTTAATTCTGTTGTTGTCTTTATTTTTGATTGCTTGCTTTGTTTGATTCAAGAATTGGTCAGGACTCTTAATCTTTGAAATAGATAATCTGTATGTTGCGAAAATCTTTCAAAGATCAATTCACCTCTCCCTCTTGATCTCAACCTACTTTTCTAACAATTGGTATCAGAGCAAGGTTCTTGAGATTTATTCAAGTTTTTCGATCCAAATGGCTGGAAATAAGTTTTCTGAGGGTGCTTGTATTGATAGACCTCCACTATTTTGTGGAACAGATTATTCATTTTGGAAGATAAGAATGAAGATCTTTATTGAATCTATTAATATAAGTGTTTGGAATATTATTGAACAAGGTTCCTATGTTTTTAACAGAGAATGGTCTAGTTTGAATGATTGTGAAAAGAAACTAATTCAAGATGATTGTACTGCTAAGAATATCATCACATCTGCACTTAACAGAAATGAATTTTTCAGGATATCTCATTGTCAAACTACTGCACAGATGTGGAAAACTCTTGAAATGGCTTATGAAGAAACAACAGAGATATTTTTGATGGTCAATTCGAATTCTCCCATGACCAGTGTAAGTTCTGATACTTCAACAACAACTATGAATTACAGTTCATTACAAGATGCTTTTTATGAAATGCATGCAGTAGCTAAGAAATTAGAAATTGAAAACAAAAGATTAAAAAGCATGAATAGTTTATTATAAAACAAAATCACTCTTCTTGAAAAGAAAATTGTTGATGAAGAAACTAAGAATGAAAAATCTGGAAATAGGTAATAATTCGGATTGCATGTGTAATGATAAAGATTGTGAAAATTGTCCTGAGTTACAAAAGAAATTAACATATTTAATAAAAACTGCATCTAAACTTGCACAAGGAAAAACCAGTCTTGATGTTATACTTGATTCTCAAAAGTTGGTTATTGATCATGGTGGTATTGGTTTTACACCTCTTGTTGGAAAGAAAACTAGAGCATTTAAAAACTATTTTGCATATAGTAAATCTGTTTCGTCACCATTTATTATATGCTTTTATTGTATGAAAAAAGGTCATTTTGTGAAATTTTGTAGAATCAAGAAATATGTTATACCAAGAGGTAGAATGAAGTGGATTCCCAAGAATTCATTTCAAATAACCTGATTGGACCCAATGATTATAAAAAGGGTACTAGATATATGTTAAATCTGTTTTGCAGGAACAAAATCTGGAAGTTCTTTGGTACCCAATTAGCAAACTTTGTTTCTGGATTCATGGACTGTGTATTGTAATTGATATAAAACTATTTTAATCGATTAATTCCACTTACAGAGAATACCAGAAAAGTTGTCCGTACAATTTTAATCGATTAAAATACGAATTAATCGATTAAAATGCTCTCAGGATATTCAGTATGATTGTTTTAATCGATTAAAAAGGATTTACATCAGTTAAAATCATTAAATGGCCAAATTTAATCGATTATTTTTCGATTTAATCGATTATTATTCTGATATGTTCTTTCCAGGACAAGATTAATCGATTCAATAACAAATTAATCGATTAATATTTTGCTTCCAGTGCAGAATTAATTGATTGTTTCGACTCTATATCAGTTATACTTAAACTATACTAATTTTTCTTTCAGGCACAACAAATTGAAGATCTCTGGTACCTTGACAACGGCTGTTCTAAACATATGACAGGTGATATTACAAAGTTTTACAATTTAAAACCAAAGAATGGTGGGACTGTTGTCTATGGGATGTAAACCCCAAATCTTGCCCAGCCTCAAAATAAGAGCAAAAGACCTCCTATTCTAAGATGGACGAAGCCTAACAAGCTACTACGAGAGACTATTAGGCCACATGTTAGGATAGGAAGGGTTTTCTGTATAAAAATAAGGATTTTCGCCTTCAGGGGTCAAGACCGCCGTCTCGCTTTTTGGGACCGCCGTCTCGCCATTGCTGCAAGTCGAGACCATCGTCTCGTTTGGCGAGACGACCGTTGAAAGAAGTTAAATTGATATGTCGCAGTTTCAACACTTTCAAATGAGTTCCCCTAAAACAGTAATAATGCACTACAATGGGAACCAGAATATCAATCCGTGGAAGTAATAAGAGTATATGATTGAGTTATGAATGATTCAATGGGGAACTAAACTAAAAATGAAATTTACAATCTTAGACTAAATTAAAATGAGGTAAAATCCTAATATGCAGTGAATGAAAATTCTGCAGAATGCAAAAATGGCTAAAAATATGGAAAATCACAAATCTGACCCAAAATCACAAATTTGACCGTGATGAACAAGTAACCACGGTCAAGTATCATAAATCGACCGACGTGAACAGTAATAACAATCAGGAATCACGGTCGAATTTTGTGCTCTCGGTCAACATACAAAAACTAATGAGTTGTCTCGGTCAAAAATGGAAATTAGTGAACAAAATATATGATTGACCTATAAGAATGTAAACGAAATGAAAACAAAATGCGGATGAATGAAGTTAAACGAAATTCATAAATCCGACCACAATGAATAGTAACCACGGTCGAAAACCACAATTAAATGTGAACTCTCGGTCGAATGAAATGTAAAAACAATTTCTCAGTCAAAAATCAAATTCAAGGTGTAAAATATATGAATGACCAGAGTGAAATGTAATTATGTTGGAGTTTTGAGTTTTTAAAATGGAAAATGACCGTAGTGAACGATGACTGGTGGTCGAAAAGTGGTCGGAAAATCAACAAAATAAAAGGTCTCGGTCAAAATGAATATATGAAGAAATGCCTCGATCAAGAATCAAATTAAGTGTATAAAATGTACGGTTGACCGATGTAAATGCAAATATATTTGTATTTTGAGTTTTAAAAATGTGAGATGACCGTGTGAGAGTGTTTTGGTGCGTGTGGCTGAAAACCTGACCGAGTGACAGTGATCACTTCGGTCAAAATGTTCAAAACAGTGGTAAATGTGTGATGTGAATGATGAAATGAGTGAAGTAATGTATATTTATGAGTTTTTCAGTATTCAAGGGGAATTTGTAGTGCAGAAAATTAAAATGGGAACTTAGCTACACTTAAACTATTCTAATCTTATGCTAATCTATGACGAGAACCTAAAACAATGCAGTAAAATCTATCTAAACCTAAAAATAAGCTTCTACAGAGATTAAAGCAAGTAAACAAAGCAATAAAACCTAGCTACCGTGACTGTAAAGCAATTAAAACATCAAAACAGTAAAGTAAAAGCAGTAAAATGCAGAACATTAAAGAAAGCAAGAACAAGAACTGTGGAGCAGATTCGGTGTAAGCAAAATTACAAAACTACTGCGTTTTTGACATTGTGAAAACCTAATTAATCAATCAAGCATTCACCATACAGTTCACCAAAGTGATTGCAAGCTTCAATCCTCAACCGAGAGACATCCACAAGCTAAAGCAAGTCAAGAACACAAGTCTTAAACAAGTTGTCACATGCAATTCAGTTCCAGCAGATTTTGTTCGGTAAAAACCTAATCTAATTCATGAATTCAGTAAAGAAAAACAATTAAAGATGATAGAAGAAGGAAATCCAGATCTAATTCGTGAAGAACAATGAAGAAGAATGAACACATACATGGAAGATTGAGATGCAAGCAAGGAGAAAGAGCCATGGTGCAGTGGAGAGAACAACTGAGAGAATTCTGATCGATTTGATTGAATCTGAACTTGAAAACTTCGACTATATGTTATTACATTAAGTTAATTTACTATATACTTCAACTAATGTACAATTACAACTTACAAGGCCCATAACCGGACATAATCCAATAAGATATTGAAGAGTCGCACTGCCTTCGTTTCAGTGCAGTACCGCGCGATTCGAAGCTTGCAGTTTTCTCAATTATTCTTCAAATGGAACGATTATGGTCTCATTAGAAATCTTGTTAAGTTATCTTTCAAACGCCACCGTTTTGACTAATTTTGGCGGTCTATCGAATTTATGATAATTATTTTACTGAGGCATGCCCGGTGGACCGACTCTGTGCGCGTAACCTCCCTTAACTAATTTATATAAAATTCAATTTAGCTCCGAATTGAGTGTTTCTTGATCCGCTGGAAAGATGAATTTGTCTAGCTTTCAATACTTCAAGAATCATGATTTTAGGATCTCTGTAGAAAAAATAATAAATAAAACAGTAAACTAATATCAGTACCCGTATACAATAAAATACAGCCAATTTATTGTTTTTATGCAGAATTTTATATTACGGCTTCTAAAGGCCTAGTAATACAAATTATAGTTAATTAAGCTTTATTAACATATTATAAACAATAATATAACATTATAAGCTACTTAAGATGTGCTAAAAATCAGTCACATCAAATACCCCACACTTAGCCCTTTGCACTCCTGGGCAAAGCTTAAGTTCTGCAGTTCCATGTTTTATAAATCAATTAAGTAAAGTGAGCATATAAAAATTCATATCCAAGCCTCATGCATCTAAGTTACAGCATCAAACACTTGACTCCTTAATTAATAGGCACTCATGAATAATTTAAACAAAAATCTATCCAGCTTTACTTGAGAATTTCCTCACTAAGTCAAGTGTTTATTTTCACTCATCTCTCAACTGTTTAAATATAGGTGCTGTTTCACTCAAATATTCTCAATGCAAAACCATTATCATAGGCTTGAATAAATTCTAATTTCAATCATCCTAATTACCATGCATCCAAAGAATCAAAAGGACTTTAATTAAGCTTATAACGTGGCCATGGGTTATAACTTTTAGGTATGGATAACAAAGGGATGCAAGGCTTTAAATAATGGAACTTTGATAAAAGAAACATGGTTTTAAATACTGCATAAGTGTGGTGGAAATCTTTAATACGTAATGCTTTCAATGCCTTCGGCTTCATAATTTATCATTCCTCTTTTTTTTTTTTTTTTCAATACAATCCAGCTTTGCTGTTTTTAGCTTTTCAACTTTTTTTTTTTTAAACCTTACATAATTTAAAAACCACCCCACACTTGAGCTTTGCTCAATCTATGAATTAAAACCTCTTTCCTTCACCAAAGTCCAGGGTTAAAACTGTTTTTTTCTGGCTTCAGGCTTGTAATGTACAGGTTATAAACAAAGAAAAGATAAATCAGGCTCAAGAGGGTGACTAGGGTCAATAATATTTAAAGGTTGGCTTTATTTGGTCAGTGGCTGCAACAAAGATGGCCTTGATCATTTTCAACAGATGCATAGAACCAAATAATTTACTCAGAGAATAAAGTCAAGTTCTGCAATAGTTAAAACATCAAGAATAAATCACACATCAAAGAATGACACTAGTGGAAAAATAGCTTTCTATGACGGGTTTTTATCACGGTCGTAATCCACCCGTCATAGTATGTGGCGCGGTGGCAATTTTGTAATAAAATCATAAACTTTCTATGTCGGGTAAGTTTTAACCGACATAGTAAGTGGAAAGGTCACTTTCTATGTCGGGTAAAATTTAACCGACATAGAAAGTTCACTTTCTACGTCGGTTAAAATTTACCCGACATAGAAAGTTAACTTTCTATGTCGGGTAACATTTAACCGACATAGAAAGTTATTTTTCTATGTCGGGTAACATTTACCCGACGTAGAAAGTGAACTTTCTATGTCGGGTAAATTTTAACCGACGTAGAAAGTGTCTTTGATGACGGGTGTTAGGGCAACCGACATAGTATCTTCTGCTCCTCCCGCACTCCATTTCATTTCATCACTTCCCCCCCATAGCAGAGCTCCCCTGTACGTTTCTCCCTACGCTCCATTTCCTTTCATCAGTTCACCCATACCAGAGCTCCCCCGTTCGCTTGTATACGTTTCTCCGCACCCACATTTGCTCGTCACGCCACCTGCCAACGCTTCGTGCCGCCTGCCGCTACCGGTGCCCGTCGCCCGGGATACGTTTCTCCCCACCCAGCCTCGCACGTCACGCCACCCGCCACCTCTCGTAGGTCTTCAAGAGGTAAGATTTCGTGCTTGCTTTAGCCAATGTAGGTTTACAGTATTGAATCTAGTAAGTAATAATGTTGTCAAGAGAGGAAAACATCACGGGTGCCTTTAGCTAATTTAGAGATGTATTGTAAGTAGTTTAGTCATTTGAATGTGTTTCGTAGTCATTTGAACATTAGTCATTTGAACATTAAATATGCCAAACTTGAGTGTTAATGTAGAAATAGATGATGTGCATGCCATCCGTTATGACCATATGGAAGGATTTTGGGAGAATGCTCCAACTTGATAATGTATGAAATTTTTTTAATGTATTATTTTTTAATGTATGCACTTTTTTGTTTATCTTCGATCATATTGTCTAAACTAATAACTATTATTTTTTTCTTTGAACACGGATATGGCAGATTCATCCGGTACCCCTCCTCCTACACAGTCCCCCCTCCTACACAAGGTGGTGATCGAGTCAGCCGTCTACCAGGAAAAAGGGTAGGCGTGCTACACGGCTGAGGGAGTTGAATATCGGTCGCAGCTCCGATCGGAAATTGCCTATCCAGTTTGACATGCAACCGGGTAGAGCCACTGGAGAGCACAAGTGCTAGATTCACTAGCTATGTGGCCTTGCTTGGGAGAAGCAAGGTTAGTATTCTTATTGAGGATTGGGACCATGTTCCGGAGACACTCGAAGAACCGGATTTGGCAGAGTATCCTGGTACCTACTCTTACTTGAGCATTTAACATGTATATATATTTAACTTTTTTGGGAACTTCATGTTATTTTTATTGTGTAGGTCACATATGATGTCCCTAACACCACTTTGTTGAGGACAAAGTGGATCTCATATGCTCGGGGAACGCTGGAGAGGTTTTAAGAGTGATCTCGACCAGTCGATACATATATGGGGCATTGAGCAACAAGAACCCATGTGACCAATGATCGCTTTTGGATGAGGAGACATGGCAGGCATTTCGGACTCAGCGATTAGACCCTAGGTTTCGAGGTTAGCACATTTGTCATTTGTTTGCAGTAATTTTTTTTAAATAGAGGTTTTAAATTTGGTATTTAACATGGAATGCAATAGGCCAAGAGGCAGAAGGCACAGGATATTCAGAGGAAGAATATCCACCCCCACAGGTTGTCTCGTGGGGGTTATGAGAAATTGGAGGAGAAGATGATGAAGGAGACTTCTTCAAGTCTACCTTCAGATGACTCCATTGTGAGTTCTGTCACCCACCCTTCGCGCCATGATAAATGGAAGAGAGCTCGCCAGAACTCATCAGGGAATTACTTATCTGAGCAAACTAATGTTGTTGCTCAACGTATTGTAAGTAGCATATCCTAAACTAATTATATATGTTATACTACAATAGGCATTTGTATTTGCTAAAAAATCATTCATTTGTGTTGTAGGATGAGTTGGTTGAGCAGAGCACTCAGGGATCATTCCACCCACATGGCCGTCAGGATATATTGGCAGTGGCCATTGGTACCCCAGAGCATCCTGGACGTGTTCGTGGTGCTGGACAAGGGGTGGGCATCAGACAGTACTTTGGTGCCCCACCCGTGGCAACTCCTTCTTTGAGGCAGCTGAATGAGCAAGAGTTTGAGTCCGTCAAACAACAAATTAGGAAGGAGATTCGAGATGAGGTGTACTCTGACTTGAAGGCAGAGTTATTGAGCTCAATGCGAGCAGAGTTGGCATCTTTGTCATCTCAACCTTCTGTCCCCACACGAGCGGCATCCCCGATTCATGTCGAGCACAAAGGAGAGTTGTGATGCTCCCGATAGAGGGGCAGAGGTTGCTCCTACCGACACCGCTGACCGTCGGTTGTATGTTGCGGGTCCTCCCGAGCATTTGGTGGCATACGGTACGTATTATATCTTTGACATGTATTTGGTACAGGTGTTACGCATTATATAGTCTAAAATATTTTATCCTTTGTTTACCTTAGGGAAAATGTATGCATTGGGGTCAACCATCCACCACCGAGTATTGGAGATGATATGATCGGAGTGGTGGTTGTAGATGTCCGGGATGCTGCTGCCTCAATCCCTATTCCCACCGAAGAGGTTCAAACAAGTGGGACAGTGCACCTGGCCATTTTATCTTATGGCCAGTTTCATTAACAAGACCCATCCCAACACATGCACAGGTTGATTTATGCATTGAACGATAGTACTTATTATTTTTTGATAGGTTGATGTATATTAATGTTATTGATTTTTGGTACTTGTATTGGAAGAGGCTGAAAAAGCAAAGGAAGTTGTGCATGAATCACCACCACCACCATCTCGCTTTACAACGACTCGGTGCATTGGCAGCGACTATCGGGACCACTCCCATACGGTTAGATATGCCACCCGAAGTCGTATGCGGGACCAAGACGATCCCTTTTTTCTTACTCCAAAGGGATATTTTTGATATTCTCACCGGTATCGATATGCTATGTGTATCGGTGTTCCAGCTTTGGGAAATGTAAGTATATTTACATATTTTTTATATTCTCACTGGTACATTATTTTATAACTTTATTTATTTTCAATGTTGAAGGTATTTACATCGTTTGTGTGTTGAGAGGAAGATCCGCTATCTCTATGGATTTGTTGACCTTGTTGCCATTCAGATCCGTTGGGAATAAAGTCGAAGAGGTGCAAACGTACTTAATAGAGGCATTTCAAAATGGGGGCAAAGAAGTCTACTTAGCACCTTACTTGCATCGATAAGTATACATCTTGTAAATTAATGCACATTTATGTAAAACTGAAATTTTACTAATATTATTGCAACATGCAGGGGTCATTGGCAGCTCATAATAATTGTTCCTCACCAATTTCTTGTGATTCTCTTGTGTTCATTACACAAGAAACCAAATGATTTGGATATTAGAAAGCACATAGACGCGTAAGTTTGGTTGTTTTTAATTGTTGTATCATATGTGCACTACTTACACCAAAATTATTTGTCCTTTTGTAGAGCTTTGGAAGCTCACCTAAGGTTGCAAGGTCTTCCATCTCATGCTAGAAAGAAGTTGACGTATATTGCACCAAAGGTGACCAAACACCTCTTACTGTTGTTCAATTTGTCATTTAAAGTTAATCTGACATGTATTTAACGTGTAGTGTCCACGCCAACCGGGAAGCCATGAGTGCGGGTTTTATGTGATGAAGCACATGCACACCATTGTAGCCAAAAATATTCTTGACACGTGGAGGGAGGTAAATATACTATAATTAAGTCAAATATGCCAATTATGTAAATGATTTCTAAATCTGAAATGTTTCAATATGTAGGAATTTACGAGACTCATCTCCAATGAAGATTGAAGTCTTAGACGATATCGAGAGCAGTGGGCTTCTTTCCTTTTAAGCATTCAATCTTCATAGGAAATTTAACTTGTAACAATTTAGATAGAATTGATTTAAGTTAGGAAATTTACATTCGTTTAAGTAAATGAACTGTCTGGAACTGGATCTGTCTCGTACATATATTCATTTCAATGTGTTTCATATGTACATATCTCGTCTCGCAATCGAATCTGTCCGTACTTGGATATATATCTGTAGCAAATTTATATATGAACTGTGCATATCTCGTCTGCATCTGGATCTGTGGTTATTTGTCCGGAACTGTGATGAATAGGCAGTGTCTACTCGAAGAAAGGTAGCATCTCGTAAATAAAATGCAGGTATTTAAAAAAATAACACTTTCTACGTCGGTTATGTCATTACCCGACGTAGAAAGTACTTTCTACGTCGGTTAATGGCATAACCGACGTAGAAAGTGTAACATTTTATGTCGGTTATAGGCATAACCGACATTGATAACACATACAATCACGATTACTGTTAACCGATATACATACTGGGGTTATAGAAAGTTAGAAAGTAAGACTTTCTATGTCGGTTATAATTTTAACCGACATAGAAAGTAAGACTTTCTATGTCGATTATAAGTGTTAACCGACATAGAAAGTATTATGACAGGTCAGAATCAGTTATGATCGATCAGATTAGCTTCATGACCGATCAGAACCAGTTATGACCGATCAGGATAGCTCATACAAAATAAGACTTTCTACGTCAGTTCCCTGACTAACCGACGTAGAAAGTCTTTCTATGACCGATCAGAACCAGTTATGATCAATCAGAATAGCTCTATGACCGATCATAACCAGTTTGACCGATCATAATAGCTCAAAGAAAGTAGGGCTTTCTACGTCGGTTCCTATTAACCGACGTAGAAAGTCTTACTTTCTACGTCGGTTATTAGGAACCGACGTAGAAAGCCTTACTTTCTATGACCCCCGTATCTATGTCGCCGCTTTAACCGACGTAGAAAGCCCATTTTAACCGATGTAAAAAGCCTTTTCTGCAGTAGTGTGAAGGCTCAAATCTCATGGCTTTTAAACTCAATTCAGCTGGAATCAATCCTGTTTTAACTTATCATGGCATCCACTAATTCAGTCATTAAAATGTCTAAATACCTCACTTAAATAATCATAAAGCAATGAATAAATCAAGGTTGTAACTCACATAATTTAGAAAATCAGATTATATAAAACAGATTATATAAAACATAATACTGCATCAGCTTGCCCAACTCAGAATTACAAAGCTCAAGTATGAACAAATCAAAGTCATTAATTAATTTAGAAATCTCCCTAAATACCCCACACTTGAAAGACACATTGTCCTCAATGTGAGTCAAATAAGTTTAGAAAAATAATACCTGAAAAAAAACTTTAATCTGCATAATTAATCAGCACATAACTTATTGTTGCACAACTGGGTTAGCTAAAGAAATTATATGATTATCCATATGTGAAACCGGTTGACTTTCATGGAATATCTTAAGTTTATGACCATTAACTGTAAATATATTACCTGTTTTTGGATCAGAAATTTCAACTGACTCCATGGGGAAATACTTTAGTAATAACATAAGGACCTGTCCATTTGGATTTTAATTTACCCGCAATAAGTTTAAGTCTAGAATTAAATAAGAGTACCTTTTGTCCTTCTTTAAATTGCTTCCTACATACGTTATCATCATGGAACTTCCTTGCTTTTTCTTTATATATTCTGCTATTTTCATAAGCTTGAAGTCTTATCTCTTCTAGCTCCCGAAGTTCCAATTTCCTTTGTTGTCCAGCTTCCTCCATGGATAAGTTACAAGCTTTCACCGCCCAATATGATTTGTGCTCTATTTCCACGGGCAAATGGCAAGATCTGCCATAAATAACTCGAAATGGGGACATGCCTAATGGTGTTCATGAGCGGTCCTTTGAGCCCATAATGCATCTTCTAGATGTTGGCTCCAATCTTTCCTATTTGGTTGTACAAGTTTCTGCAATAAATTTTTTTACCTCTCTGTTAAATACTTCTGCTTGGCCATTTGTTTGTGGATGGTAGGCTGTGGATACTTTATGTGTAAACCCATACTTAGCAAATAAGGCAACCATAGTTTTATTACATAAGTGGCTCCCTTGGTCACTAATGATGGCCTTAGGCACTCCAAACCTACAAAATATATTAGAACGAATAAACTTAACCACAGTCTTAGAATCATTATCCTTAACTGCTTTAGCTTCCACCCACCTGGATACATAATCAACAGCCAATAATACATAATTAAATCCATTAGAAACAGGAAAGGGGCCCATAAAATCAATACCCCAAACATCAAATACTTCACAGAATAAAATAGCTTGCTGTGGCATCTCATCTCTTTTAGAAATGGCATGCCCAGCTATTTGGCATTGTTCACAATTTAACACATAATGATAGGAATCTTTAAATATAGTAGGCCAATAGAATCCACATTCCAGGACTCTTATAGCTGTCCTTTTTGAACCAAGGTGTCCTCCAACTGGTGAGTCGTGACACAATTGTAAAATGTGAATACTATCTTCATAAGTTACACATCTCGCGAATAATTTGATTAGTGCACAATTTCCATAAATAAGGTTCTTCCCGGAAATAATACTTAGCATCGATTTTAATTTATTCAAATAATTCTTATCTCGCATTAATAGGTAAAACAGAAGAAGAAATATAATTAGCCAAGTCAGCAAACCAAGGAATAGATTTAACTTCATACAAATGCTCATCAGGAAATAACTCATTAATGTTATCAGGGGGAATAGTGGACTGGATTCTACTTAAATGATCAGCTACTTGGTTACACAAGTCCAGCTCTGTCCTTAATAATCAAATCAAACTCTTGCAATAATAAAATCCATCTAATGAGCCGCGGTTTGGAATCTTGCTTCTTCAATAAATACTTAAGAGCTGCATGGTCAAGTATAAACAACAATCTTTGTACCTAATAAATAAGATCTGAACTTATCCAAAGCAAATACAATAGCTAATAACTCCTTCTCGATGGTAGTATAATTAACCTGTGCGAGAATCTAAAGTTATGGATGCATAAGCAATAACATAAGTTACTTTATCTTCCCTTTGGGATAACACAGCTCCTAAAACATAATCGAGATGCATCACACATTAACTCAAATGGCAAACTCCAATCAGGGGGTTGCATAATAGGAGCAGTAAATTAACTTATTCTTTAACTCATCAAATGCAATTTTACAATCATCATCAAATACATATTTCACATCTTTTTGCAATAATTTAGATAAAGGAGAAGCTAATTTACTAAAGTCTTTAATGAACCTTCTATAAAAACCTACATGCCCAAGAAAAGATCTTACCTCCTTCACGGATTCTCGGATAATTAAGGGCTGCAATTGCTTCTACCTTAGTCTTGTCTACCTGTATTCCTTTGGCTGAAATCAAATGGCCTAGGACTATGCCTTCTTGAACCATAAAATGACATTTCTCATAATTTAACACCAAATTAGATTCTACACATCTATGCAATACTTTAGATAAATTATCAAGACATAAATCAAAATTAGAACCAAATACAGTAAAATCATCCATATATACTTCCATACAATGCTCAATTAAATCACTAAATATACTCAACATACATCTCTCGAAAAGTAGCAGGAGCATTACACAAACCAAATGGCATCCTAGAATATGCAAAGGTACCAAAAGGACATGTGAATGTAGTCTTATGTTGGTCCTCTCGGTGCAATATGTATCCGAAAATAACCGTAAAAACCATCCAAAAAGCAATAATGTGACTTACCCGCAAGGCGCTCTAACATCCGATCAATAAAAGGAAGAGGGAAATGATCTTTCCTGGTAGCCTGGTTAAGCTTTCTATAATCAATACACACCCTCCATTTATTTACAATTCGTGCCTGCAAGCATTTCTTTATTTTTTCCTTCAATAACTCGTAGTTCCCGATTTCTTGGGTACCACATGGACAGGAGATACCCACTCACCTGTCCGAAATTGGATAAATTATTTCGGCCTTCAATAACTTAGCTACTTCTTTTTTCACTTCTTCGACTATGGTTGGATTGACTCGCCTTTGATGTTGCCTATACGTCTTAATATTATCATCAAGCAAAATCTTATGCATACATATAGCAGGACTTATCCCTGGAATATCCTCAAGGCTCCATCCAATAGCTTTTTCATTTGCCTTCAATACATTAATCAAAGTTGCTTCTTCTGCAACAGATAAATTATTAGCAATAATCACAGGTTTAGTATTTAACTTACCCAAAAATGTATATTTGAGGTGAGCAGGCAGCTTTTTAAGTTCATCCGTACTTTGTGTTTGCTCGCTCACTTTCTTTTCCACTTTCTCTTTCGTATTTTCTTCATTTTCTTCCTTTTTGTGTGAATTTTCAAGTGTTATACCTGCAGAAAACAAATCTAATAGAGTATCTACATCATGGTTAGTGTAAAACTTTGCAAACCGGCCAATGTAGCCGAACACCGCATATGAGTCTATGTTGCTCAACCGTACACGATCCAAAGAGTCATCTACATTTATACAGATCCAAAGTTTTATCTACATCTCGTACAATCTACACTATTCAAAGCATCTAAAACAAACAAAGAATGATCATATATTACAGAGTGACTCTCTATAGGAAACTTCAATGCAAGCAAATACGTTGAAAGTCACTTTCTCTTCTCCAAATTCCATAGTAAGTACACCAACGTACACATCAATCTTTGTCTTTGCTTGTCATCAAAAATGGCCTACCCGGAATAATGGTGGACTGGCTGGTCTTCCTCTCATCGTCCATGTCAATTATGTAGAAGTCAACAGGAAAAATTAAACTGTTTACCTTAACAAGCACATCCTCAAGAAGACCAAGTGGTTGCACAGTGGTTTTATTAGCAAGCTGAATCACCACACTGGTTTCTTTGAGTTCTCCTAACTGAAGCATCTTATACAAAGTTGTAGGCATGACATTTATACTTGCACCTAAATCAATTAAAGCATTTCCAAAAGTCAAATTTCCAATAGTGCAAGGGATAGAGAATGAACTAGGATCACCACACTTCTGAGGTAGTGGCAACTGTGATAGTGTAGAAACGGCTTCAATGTTAGCTCCTTTAAGTTTCCTCTTATAAGTGCAGAGCTCTTTCAAAAACTTAGCATACTTAGGGACCTGTCTGATAGCTTCTAATAGGGGCAAATTAATTTCCACCTTTTTAAACATCTCCATCAACTCGGATCTACCTCCTTATACTTAACAGACACGAACTCTAGATGGAAAAGGAGGGGGAATCACGAGTTTAGCACGAACTTGTTGTGGTGGGACATCTTCCTCCGAGTGATTTGTCCTGGACAGTGGCGGGAATCGAACCGGTGCATCATCAAATTTTACCCGATTGCCACTTCTCGGGGTAATGGCATTCAAATCTCCCCTAGGATTTACTTTAGGTTGTGATGGGAGTGCACTGGAACCCTGTTGTTTCAATTGATTAAGCTCGGTGGATAACCGACCAATCTGAGTCTTCATGTCATTCATACCAGCCTACTATATTTTCCAGACAATTTACCCACATCCGGGCTATTTTCTTGGTGCACCAGCGTCTGCTGCAGAGGCTGCACATGCTGCTCGTCGGTTCCTGTAAGTGTTATACCTGGGTTGGTTCCGTTGATTGTATTGTTGTTGTGGTTGCTGATACCGGTGGTACTCGGTCCGGTCTAGAATACTGTGTAGGATAAGGATGGTCCGACCGTGTGTAATGCTTGTTGTTGCTTCGCTGCTGGGATGGAAAACATTGGCTCGTCGGCCTTGACTTGGTGCACCATATCCGAAATTTGGATGATCTCTCCAACCTGGATTATAAGTGGAAGAATAAGGATCATACCTTGGCTGGTTAGATCGCATAGGTGGCTGCACTTGTCTCAAATAAGACTGTTGTCCTGCAAACATAGCATCGGCTGACTCAATATTATTAGCTTCTTGCAACTGGGGGCATGAATCTGTATGATGATCAAGAGCTGCACAAATGCCACAATTGGAATGCATAGGAGGCGTGTAATTTTGCTGCTGTGATGAATGAATAGGTTGTTGTGTAAGAGCTAGCTGCCTCACTAATGATGTCAACTCTGTCAATTTATTCTCCAGACGCATAGTATCTTGAGTAGCCTCAGAACTCCGGCTAATCTCATGTAATCCTCTCGTGCTCTGTCTGGAATGAAACTGTTGGGAATTCTCAGCCATGTTAGAAATCAAGTACCTAGTTGTTGTAGGTGTTTTATCCATCAAAGCTCCTCCACTAGCTGCATCTATCATACTCCTATCCATGGCCATCAGTCCCTCATAAAAATACTGGATCAACAGCTGTTCATTAATCTGATGGTTAGGACAAGTAGCACATAATCTGTTAAATCTCTTCCAATATTCAAACAATGATTCTCCCTGCTGTTGTCTAATACCACTAATCTCTTTTCTAATTGCGAACTGTTCGGATGCAGGAAAGAATTTTTCAAGAAATTTTCTTTTCATTTCGAGGCCATGAAAGAATAAGAACAACCGACTATATAACCGAGTCTTTAGCAACATCACATAAAGAAAATGGAAAAGCTTTCATCTTCACGTGGTCTTCAAGCACATTAGCAGGTCTCAGTGTAGAACATACCACGTGGAACTCCATCAAATGCTTATGAGGATCTTCTCCAGCCAAACCATGGAACTTGGGCAACAAATGAATTAAACCAGATTTCAGCTCATAACCCACCATTCCTTCTCTTGGCGGAGACATCTGTATACATAACGGCTGGTAGTGCTCAGCAGGTGCTGCCAGCTCCTTCAAAGTCTTTTCTTGTTGTGAACCCATATCAGAATCAATACTCATCGGGTCTTGACCTGTTTTTAAGTTTTCTGTGTTCTGTTGTTCTTGTGTCCTCTGCCTCAGTCTTTTAGGCAAGTTCCTGATGCAAGTTCTGGCAATTTCTGGATCAAATGGAGCTAGGTCCACTTCAAAAGATCGGGTCATACACCTAGGTACCTATATAAAAGCTGCAACAAAACAACACAAGTGCAAAAATGCAAATGCAATGCAAACTAAACTATATGCAATGAAATGAATCAATCACAACTCCTACTTCTTAATGATCCTACTTCACTGAAGCACTTGGTGGATTTGATGAAGACATAGATATAGCTTAGGTTGTGGGTGTGTAGATGATTAGGTTTTTAGTTTAAGCACTTAATCTCTTGATAGTCCATTATATTTTGTGATAAGCGCCTTATAATGTTGCATCCCATTGAAAATCATTTTTATGCATGAAAAACTAACAATTAAGTATTAAAAGAACAAACAAAGTTTTTCAATCTGTTGAAAAGGATTTTCAATCTGTTAAAATCTCTTAACAGAATAAGTGGTCATACATAATCGCATTTTCAATTGATTGATTCGCAGAATCAACAAGTTAAAATAACTTAGTGAATTTTTTTCAAATATCATGGTTTCGCATTTTCAATCTGTTAAAATGAATTTTAATCTGTTGAAACAGAAAGACTATTTTTTTCAGTCTAAGAGTTTTTTCAGAAAATCAATCTGTTGAAATGAATTTTAATCTGTTGAAACAGAAAGACTATTTTTTTCAGTCTAAGAGTTTTTCAGAAAATCAATCTGTTGAAATAATTTTTAATCTGTTAAAACAAAGAGGCTATTTTTTTAACTAAGTGTTTTCAGGATTTCAATCTGTTGAAATGATTTTTAATCGATTAAAATAGAGAACTGTCATTTTTCATAAAGTTGTTTTAATCCATTAAAAACTCGAATCAATCGATTGAATGAAGCTTTAAATGAAATCAATCGATTGAATCGATGTTTTAATCGATTGAAATAATATTCTGATCGATCATAGTTTCATTCTGATCGATCATAACTCGGTCTGATCGATCATAGTTTCATTCTAATCGATCATAACTCGGTCTGATCGATCATAGTTTCATTCTAATCGATCATAACTCAGTCTGATCGATCATACTTAAGTTCTAATCGATCAGAGTCTCTTCTAAACTGTTTTACTTTAAACTAATCGATCTTTTGACTCTTTGAAATAGTTTTTGACAGTTGGAACATTCTGATTCTATGCCTTACTCTATATATACAGAATTGATCTATCTTTTGAAAAATATATACAATACACTACTTGAGAAAACTTGTGAAATCAATCTGTGAATCGTTCATATACGTGACTTTCTCTGCATTCAAGAATCTTTTTCATATCATAAGGTGCTGTGATCAGAATTGTGGTTAATCAAAGAGAGAAAGTGCTGTTAGAATTTGTTCTGGACAATTAGAACTTCAAGTCCAGGTTTTTTCTTTCCATACTCTTTTGTAAACGTGTGATTGTGCAGGTTGGATTGTGATCTGCACTTGGTACAATGAATCGGGTTTGGTTACTGGGTGGTTTTCAAGATTCTGTCTTGTGGGTTTGCAAGATAGTTCTTGGGGTAGATTGGTGAGTATCTACTGGTTGTAATTTTCACTTGGTATTAGTGGAACTTGGCAGGTTTGTCAAGAACTGGATGTAGCTCTGGATTAGAGTGAACCAGTATAAATTTGTGTGTTAAATTTCTTCTTTCATCTCTTTTATTTTCTGTCTATAAACTTGCTGTGTTTAAACCAAATTAACTTTACAAAGATTGAATAAAGATAACTCATTCTTCCAAAAGAAAGTTAGTTTTGCGAAAAAGTTTTTTAAAGTTCAATTCACCCCCCCTCTTGAACTCAACCATTAATTCTTTCAATTGGTACCAGAGCTGGTTCTTGTAAGTTACTCAAGTAAGCGGTCCAATGGCCGAGGGAAAGATGACTTTTTCGAAGGAGCCTCCATAAACAGGCCTCCACTTTTTTCTCGGTGTGAATTATTCTTTCCGGAAGGTTAGAATGAAAATCTTTATTGAATCCCTTGATAGAGGCATTTGGGAAACAATTGTTAATGGTCCTTACAAACCAACTCATACTGTAGATGGTAAAGTAGTCGAAAAAGATTGGGCTGAATTAATCGATGTAGAAAATAGGAGAGTCCAATATGATTATACTGCAAAAAATATTATTACCTCTACTTTAAATCTTGATGAGTTTTTCAGGGTGTCTCAGTGTGCCTCCGCCAAAGAGATGTGGGAAATTTTAGAGGTCACACATGAAGGAACATCTCGATGTGAAAAGGGCAAGAAAGCATGAGTTAATCAGGGACTATGAGTTGTTTAAAATGCAGCAAGGAGAAACAATTGCAGATGTGCGAGAAAAGGTTCACGCACATAGTCAATCATCTAATTGGGTTAGGAAAGACTTTTGACAAAGAAGAGTTGAACATCAAAATCTTAAAGTGTTTGGACAGAACGTGGCAACCAAAGGTGACAACTATATCAAAATCAAGAGACTTGATCGAAATGACTACCGCTTCACTTTTTGGTAAGTTGAGGGAACATGAGTTGGAAATCAATCGGTTCAAAGAACAAGAAAATGCAGAAAAGAAAAGTAGAAATATTGTTCTCAAGACGATTGAAGAAAACAGTGAATCTGAAGAAGATGAATCGAGAGAACCTGACTTTGTTGGTTAAGAAATTTGGGAAATTTCTTAGAAGAAAGAACAGTAACCGGCCAAGTAAAAAGGTACAATGATAAAAAGATCGAATCTGTTCAAAATAATATTACTTGTTATTCTTGTGGTAAACAGGGTCACATAAAGAGTGATTGTCCGGAAAAGACCAAGAATCAGAACAAGAAAGAATCAAGATACAAAGGGAAAAAGGCCTATATAGCCTGGCAAGACAATGATTCATCTTCCAGCTTTGAATCCGAAAATGAAGAGGTGAACCTGTGTTTGATGGTCGGTCGTGAATCCTCTTCATCACATGTAAGTTCAACTCCTACAGAAAATGAAATGAATTACAAGCACATTACTCGAATGCTTTCAATGAAATGCATAGTGAAGCCAGAAATTTATCTCATACAAATAATCGGTTGAAAGGTTTAAATAACTGGTTAGAAAATAGAGTTAAAGTTCGGAAAATGAACTATTAGAAAGCAAAACAGATTTAGAACATCTAGATATTATCTATTCATCTGCGGATAATGTTGTTGTTAATAAGAATTGTGAAAAGTGTATTGTTTTACAAAATAAGGTTGATTACTTGACTAAAACCTTGACAAAATTTACTCAAGGTAAAGAGAATTTAGATGCACTTCTTGGGTCTCAAAACTGTGTGTTTGAACATTCTGGAATCGGGTACAAACCTAAGAATGGGGTAAAAACTAAAAAATATTTGAACTTCTTTTCATACAGAAAAACAACAGCATCCCCTTTCTCATCTTGTCATTACTACATGAAGAAAGGACATACTATAAAATACTATCATGCTAGAAAATATTTTGTGCCGCAAGGTAGGAAGAGATGGGTTCCAAAACATGTTAAACGAGAAAATTTGACTCCTAAGGACCCAAAATACGTAAGGGTACCAAATGCTTGATGTTTGATCTTTCAGGAACAAGCAACAAGAGTCCCTTTGGTACCTAGACAACGGATGCTCAAGGCACATGACAGGTGACATTTCAAAATTCCAGAAGCTTGAAATTGAAGAATGGAGGTCATGTGACTTATGGAGACAACAACAAGGGAAGAATTCTAGGTTCTGGAGATATTGGAGATAATAAATCGAGTTACCATTCACAATGTTCTTCTTGTTGAAGGTCTCAAGCACAATCTGATAAGCATAAGTCGGTTATGTGATCTTGGTCACAAAGTCATTTTCAAACCGTAAAAGTGCCTTATCTCGTGAGCCGAATCCGATACGGTAATGTTGGTAGGTAAGAGGTTAAACAACATATACATGTTAGATATCAACCAGTCTATATCATCTCAAAGTTGTTTTCTTACTAAAGAAGAAGAATCTTGGTTGTGGCATAGAAGGCTTGCTCATATACATCTTAACCATCTTGACAAACTGATTTCAAAAGAATTAGTTTCTGGGCTGCCTAAGCTTCAAATCTTGAAAGACAAAATCTGTGAAGCTTGTTTGAAAGGCAAACAAACTAGAAAATCTTTTTCAAACAAAAACATTGTTTCAACTTCTAAACCTTTGGAACTGCTTCACATGGATTTGGTTGGTCCTTCAAGGAATAAAAGCCTAGGTGGTAATCTTTATATCATGGTAATTGTTGATGATTTTTCCAGATTTACCTGGACTATTTTTCTTAAAGCCAAATCTGATTCTTACAAATCTTTCAAAAAGCTTGCCAAGGTTTTACATAATGAAAAAGGGTATTTTATTACATCAATTCAAAGTGATAATGGTGGAGAATTTGTAAATGAAAAGTTTGAATCATTTTGTGAAAAGTTTGGCATAAAACACAATTTTTCTGCTCCAAGAACTCCTCAACAGAACGGTGTTGTGGAAAGAAAGAACAGATCTATTGTGGAACTTGCTAGAACAATGTTGTGTGAAAATTCTTTACCTAAATACTTTTGGGCAGATGCAGTAAACACTGCTTGTCATGTTTTGAATAGAGTCTTGATTAGACCCATGCTTAAGAAAACCCCATATGAACTGTATAAAGGAAGAAAACCCAACATAAACTATTTCAGGGTTTTTGGATGTACATGTTTTGTTTTAAACAATGGGAAAGAAAATATTGGCAAGTTTGATGAGAAATCTGACAAAGGAATCTTTCTTGGTTACTCAACTCACGGCCATGCATATAGAATTTACAATTTAAGATTGAAATCAGTTGAAGAATCAGTACATGTTGTGTTTAATGAGTCTCCTCGAGTGGTGCAGAATAGAACAACAGGTACTGCAGATGAAGAAGAATTAACTGATAATTCTTATCAGTTGAAACATGCCAGTAACACAGATCAGCGTACTGTTGAAGAAGATGATCCATTAGTGGACCCTGCAAAAGCTGATCCACCAACAATTACTGAAGAACAGGAAGAAGATGTTCTAGAAGAGCTTCCTAAAGAGTGGATTGTCCCAAGAGATCTCTCGCTAGACAATGTCATCGGGCAAATCAATAAGGGAGTATCTACTAAACATTCTCCTAACCAATTCTGTAATCATATGGCATTCATTTCACAAATAGAGCCTAAGACAGTTAAAGAAGCATTAAATGATGAATACTGGGTTAGTGCCATGCATGATGAGCTTAATCAATTTGAAAGAAATAAAGTGTGGGAATTAGTTCCTAAAATCAAAGATATCAATGTAATTGGTACTAAGTGGGTATTCAAAAACAAGCTAGATGAACACGGCATTATTACTAGAAATAAAGCTAGGTTGGTAGCCAAAGGGTATAACCAACAAGAGGGTATCGATTTTGATGAAACCTTTGCACCTGTAGCTAGACTTGAAGCTGTTAGATTATTATTAGCTTATGCTTGTTTAAGTGGTTTCAGATTACTACAGATGGATGTCAAGAGTGCCTTTCTAAATGGACTCATCAATGAAGAAGTATATGTTTCTCAACCTCCTGGTTTTGAAAATCACAAGCATCCTGACCATGTCTACAAATTGAAAAAGGCCCTTTATGGTTTAAAGCAAGCACCTAGACAATGGTATGAGAGGTTAAGTAACTTCTTAATTGATCAAGGGTACAAGCGAGGTGAAGTTGATAAAACTCTATTCATTAAGAAATCTGGAACTGACATTATTCTGGTGCAGGTGTATGTGGATGATATCATTTTCGGTTCAACTAATAATGCTATGTGTAATAAGTTTGTGAAAGAAATGCAAAGTGAATTTGAAATGTCTATGATGGGAGAATTGAATTTCTTCCTTGGTCTTCAGGTTAAACAATTAAGAAATGGCATTTTTCTTAGTCAATCTAAATACTGCAATGAATTGTTAAAGAAATTTGATATGCAAAATTGCAAGGAGTCCTCTACACCCATGTCTACTAACTGTTGTCTAGACTTAGATGAAAAAGGAAAACCTGTTGATCAAACTAAATATAGAGGTTTGATTGGTTCACTACTATATCTAACCGCTAGTAGACCCGACATTATGTTTAGTGTGTGCCTTTGTGCAAGATTTCAGGCAAATCCAAAGGAATCACATCTTACCGCTGCCAAAAGGATTCTGAAGTACCTTAAGGGAACAATTAATGTTGGACTATGGTATCCTGAAGGTGCATCCCTTAAACTAGTTGGATTTTCTGATTCTGACTTTGCAGGATGTAGATTGGACAGAAAAAGTACCTCTGGTACTTGTCATTTACTGGGGAGCAGTCTTATATCTTGGCACAGCAAAAAGCAAGCGTGTGTTGCTCTGTCAACTGCGTAAGCTGAATACATTGCGTACTGGAGTCGTTGTGCTCAAAGCATTTACCTCAAGCAACAACTGACAGATTATGGAGTGACTCTAAACAAGGTACCTCTGGTTTGTGATAATACTAGTGCAATAAACTTAACTAAGAATCCTATTCAACACTCTAGAACTAAGCATATTGAAATTAGACATCACTTTATTAGAGAACACATATCTAGGGGTGACTGTGAGATTTTATTCATTGAATCGAAAAACAAGTTAGTCGATTTATTCACTAAACCACTTCCTAGAGATAGACTTAATTTGCTTAGGACTGAATTAGGAATTCTAGATATATCTAGTATTGCATAACTGATTCTTTACAGTGATTGTATGCTTTCTAACAGGCTGATAACAAGTTCAATCGATTAATAATTGCATGAATAACTTGATATTATTTGTTTCAATCGATTGAAATTGCGAAATAATCTGTTGATTTTCTGATTCTTACTCACTGGTATTGATATGTTATTAGTTCAATCGATTAGATAAGCTTTTAATCGGTTTATTTCATTAACCTTGTAGCTCTGCATACTTTCTTCTATAAATCAATCGATTAAATCTTCGATTCAATCGATTGAATTCACTTATGGTACTCTGCATGCTTGTCTCTTACAATATCAATCGATTTAATTCTCAATTCAATCGGTTTATTTTACTTCTACGTATCTGTGATTACAAAATCAATTGGTTTCACGGAATATCAATTGATTATTTTTTTTTTGGGCTAGTTGTATGTACTTTGTCTCTAAACAATTTCTGCAGAGTGGATTGAATGCATTTACAACAAGATAAACTTCAACTACTCTCTTAAATATCAAAGATATCCAATAAAAGTTGATTGACTCTGATTGGATATCAGATGTGAGGGTAATTAAAGTGCACAGTACACATTCCTTCTCTCTCTCCACCTTTATCATCACTGCACAGAAACAATAAATCAGTAAAGACAAAATTTTTGAAGCTGAAAGGATTGTATATTCTTATTCCTGTAGTATTATTTCCTTCTTTGAACTTTCTCTTTTCTCAGTTCTTCTCTGTTCTGCTCATTCCAAAAATCAAATATGCTCAAGCGCACAAAGTCTGGTAGGAAGAAGTCCAACAGAGGCGAGTCTTCTACTGCAAGACAAGAACAGAATGTTGAAGGAAGGATTGAAACTTGGTTCAATGGGAACCAAGAGAAAATGGATTTGTTTATCCATGAATTGAGCAGGAAGCAAGTCAACATTCCGAAGATGTTAAAGTTCTCCTGGTTTGATGCCGAAGGATTCAGAGGCATTCAGAAGCTACTGCAACACCAAAAGCTTCAGAAGTTTCTGGAGTTAAATGGTAGGATTTATCCTGATTTGATTAAAGTTTTCTTCACAAATTTATCCTTTGAATGCTCCACTTTGAAAACCCAAGTTAAAGGTGTAGACATTGAAATTACATCCAACATCTGGAAGGAGGTGTTAGAATCGCGCAGCGGAATGTTCGCGTGGTCGGACAAAAACCAAGAGGGGGGGTGAATTGGTTTCTTAATAAAAATTAGGTTTTCAAAATTTTCCCCAAATTTTACCGATTAAAAACTGCGTAAATGTAAATAGAGAAGAGTAGAGAAGATTACACAGTAGGTTTATACTGGTTCGGATCAAAAGACCCTACGTCCAGTTGCTAATCACTCAAAAGAGGATTAACGCCGTCACTAAGAACAAATTGTTACAAAACAAATTACAAATGAAAGAGATAAAGTAAAGACAACACCTCTCTTGAAATCCACAAGAGATGAAGAACAACTTTCCCCGAGAGACTGCACAACACACAATCCACTAAGAACTCCACTTAGTGATTCTTATCGCTTCTAGCCCACACCAGGTTCCAAAAGCCCCCTTTCCTTGCAACAAACAGTTCTCCGGCACTCACAAGCACTTAACTTTTGTATGGAAAGAGTTGTTCTTCCTTTCGAGTGTCAAAGCAGAGTTTAAGTAGGGAAATTAGGGTTTAGAAATTGGGGATTTCGAAACTAGGGTTCTTGGTAATTGGGTTTTCGAAAATAGGGTTAATTTGAAATTTAAAATGAAAAACAGATCGAAATAATCGATTATTTGGAGTGATAATCGATCAAAACAGAGCCAAATACGACAGAACCCAAACCTCTCTGGATTAATCGATTATTTGGTGAAATAATCGATTATCTCGTACGGAACAAGTACAAAATAATCGATTATTTTGCTCGTTTAATCGATTAAAACAGTTGACTTTGTATAGAAAGTGGTTTTCTCACTTGCTTTAATCGATTATTTACCTATATAATCGATTAAAGCCGAGCCTGCATGATAAATTTGAGCATTTTGAAGCTTCTAAGTTATAGACTATGTACCTGGCTATCTTAGATTCTATAATTACGTGACTCAATCAAACTAAAACAGAGTTATTACAATACAGAAATCATCAATCTTCAATCTTCAATACTCTAAGTCTTTAAGCTCTTGGATCATCATCAAAATCAACATTCTTCATGATCATTATTTGCAACATCAAGTCCTTGAATGTTCAACAATCTCCCCTTTTTGATGATGATCAAAATTATCTTTTTAAAGCCCTTGTAATAACCTCGCTTTATCCGTCATACTAACAAACACATTAAACATACCAGATAAAATTAATATTGAATCATAGGCTTTAAATTTTTCTCCCCTATTTTGATTATAATCAAAAAGAACTCTGCAACATCAATCATAAGAGCTCCCCCTCAAAATATGCATAAGTTAGAGAAAGCTCCCCCTCAATCATAGCATGAAAGAAACATCAAATTTTATTTCATAATCATTCATTCATTACAATATAAAGATATTAATAAAATCTAAAATTCTTCACTATCCTCATCATTAAAGTGAGTATCAAATCTATTTTCTAATCTACCCACTCTATCATCTACATCGGATATACGGCAAATAATTTCATCATGCCGTACACCGTAAAGATTGAAGAATGATTGCATTCTTTGATTCATGTCTGAAAGCATATCTTCCATGGATTGTCTTGATTCTTGATGAGAAGAGGATGTTCCTATATTTTGGATTTGGGTAGAGGGAAATTCAGCTGCTAGAGGCATATCTTCATCCGAGTCTTCAATTGCATCACCTTGATTTTGGACGTCATCTTTATGAACATAGATGTCATTGACCCGCACCATTTGTAGATGAATCAAAGTGTTGTCCAAGCATGCGGTTCAAGTTAGTAGTTCGGACAACTTGTTCACCTTCGACATTGACTCCTTTATATTCAAGAATTCGGGATACAAGAAGAGCATATGGAATTTTGAATGTTGGATGACGTTTGGCCTTTAACATTGTCATTGTGACAAGAACACCCCAATCTAAAGGTTCATTATTCATTATGGCATGAATAATGCGAAGATCAATAGAAGAGCATTGGGCATGATTTGTGGCCCTGGGACATAAAATCCGGACAAGCAAATGAAGAATCATGCGTTCTTCCTTCTTCAAGGGTCCAAGCATGAAGAATACGTCCAATCTCCATGGAGGGATTCCGCAAAAAGATCTATAAGCTAGGAACCTGTCAAAATCATCTAGCTCACCATAAACGTTAATAGCATCTTCTCTAATTGGGAAGTGAGCAACATTTTCCCAAATATCATCATCTAGAATTATGGTCACTCCTTTGACACGGGATGTAGCAATTTGATCCCTAAACTTAAATCTAGAAAAGAATACCCTAACTAAGTCAGGATAGTAAGTACCTTGCATTTGGATAAATGGGAGAACTCCTTGAATTTCAAGAAGATTTGGAAAATTAAACCCTCTATGTATAAATTGCTCACCAATGAGAAACTTAGGAGAAATGATGGCACGTTCCTTCCAAGACATCAGAAATTCTTGTTGCCCTTCCGTATCGTAAATCCATCCTTCAACGGAATTAGGACTGGAAAGAGAAGAAGGTGCAGATCTTCTTCTTGTAGGAATCTTAAGGCGGGATGATGAGGCCAGTAGAAAGAATAGATAAACTTGAAGAGATTTTGGAGACAAGTGAGGGAATAATGAAGCAAAGAGAGTATAGATTTCAAGAAAACTTGATTACAAGAGTTAGAAGTGAGTATAATTGACCTAGATGTCTCTATTTATAGAGAAAACACTTCCAACGGTCATATAGAAGAGATTCCATGGCAAAATATCCGTTGGCAATGGCTAGGAGGCAAACTCGGTCGTATTTAATCGATTATATTTCAAGATAATCGATTATTCCTATATCGTATAGCCTTTAATCGATTATTTCTAGCAAATAATCGATTATCGGAGGCATTTAATCGATTATTTCACGAAATAATCGATTATTCCGGAGGAGAATACCTCGTTTTGGACGTTTTGAGGAAAAATAATCGATTATTACTTCCAAGAATCGATTATTCCGGAGGCTATATCAAGTTTTTGAGATTTATATGCATAATATCCTATGAACATGCTACACCACGAATTTTAACATAACAATCATCCAGAAACAATCAAATTAAGCAGAATTTAAGCTATTTCTAATATCCCTAAGTCTCTTCTAAGATCATAGAATCTATCCTTGGATAGAGGCTTAGTAACTATATCTCGCTAATTGACGTTTAGTGTCTACATACTCTATCTTACGCTTTCCTTTATCGATATGATCTCTTAAAAAGTGATGTCTTATTTCAATATGTTTTGTCCTAGAGTGCATTACTGGATTCTTAGTTAGATTGATTGCACTCGTATTATCACACATTAATGGAATGTTATTTAAATATATGCTATAATCCTCTAATTGTTGTTTCATCCACAGAATTTGAGGACAACAACTACCAGCTGCAATATATTCAGCTTCAGTGGTAGATAAAGCTACACATGCTTGTTTCTTAGAATGCCAAGATATTAAGGATGAACCTAACAAATGACATGTCCCACTAGTGCTTTTCCTATCAATTTTACATCCACCATAATCAAGCATCAGAATATCCTAATAAACTAATACAAGCATCGACGGATACCACAAGCCAAATCCAAGTAGTTCCTTTTAAGTGTTTTAAAATATGTTTTACCGCAATTAGATGAGATTCTTTAGGACAAGCCCGAAATCTAGCACACACACAGCATGTAATGCATAATATCGTGTCTACTTGCAGTTAAGTATAATAGTGATCCTATCATACCTCTATACATAGTTTGATTAACTTCCAAACCCGATTCATCCTTGTCTAGATAGCATGAAGTTCCCATGGGTGTGTTGGCTTCCTTTGAGGTGTCCATTCCAAACTTTTTGAGAATCTCTTTGCAGTATTTAGTTTGAGAGATGAAAGTGCCATCTTTAAGTTGCTTGATTTGAAGTCCAAGGAAGAATGTTAATTCTCCCATCATAGACATTTCAAACTCTCCCCGCATAATCTTAGCAAATTCTACACATAACAAACTATCAGCTTGATCCAACAATATCATCAACAAGTAGCACATCCTTGATCTCCAAAGTGTTTGCACCGCAGTTGCTTGATTGATTGCTAAAGGATGTGTGAAAACTTATATTCAATGTGTGTTTAAAAAGTTCAAGCCAAACTGCTTTTATAGACGATTTTCAAAACTGCCGATTTAATTAATCTGTTAAAAGATTCTTTTAATCTGTTAAAAGTGCAGTTTTAATCGTTAAAACTTCTTTTAATCGATTAAAACGCAGTGTAGAAAAATTTTTTAAGTTGTTTTAATCGATTGAAACGAGATTTAATCGATTAAAAGAGTTCTGATCGGTCATAACTAAATTCTGATCGATCATAATCGATTCTGATCGGTCATAATTGCATTCTGATCGATCATCCTGATCCTTTAAATGATTTTAATCGATTGAAACGTGTTTTAATCGATTGAAAAGAATTCTGATCGCTTATAATTTGATTCTGATCGATCATCCTGACCCTTTAAGTGATTTTAATCGATTGAAAGGTGTTTTTAATCGATTTAAAAGATTCTGACCGCTCATAATAAAAATCTGATCGATCATAATGAGTTCTAAATGGTTTTAATCGATTAAAAACAAGTTGTATCGATTAAAATACTGTAAAAACACTTCTTTGAACATTCTAAGTGATTTTATTTGGTTCTTTCAAAACTGCATCGCTTAAAAACATGTTTTAAGAAAACTTTTGTAAAAATACTTTGTTTTTAGTTGTTTAAAACAATTTTAGAGGCTTTTCGCAAAAATCTTTAAGTGAAGAACCTTCATGCAATAGAAAAGATAAAATGTTTTTACCTAATCATTCTGTTTAAAACATACTAAATGATCCATTTTCTTTGAATAAATACAAGATACAAATAGATTTATTTAACAATTGGAACCCAAATATATTTACCTTTAGGAACACCAAAATGTTTAATTTTACACTTATTTGAAGTGTGACCTTGTTTCATACAATAGAAGCATGCATTTGGAGTAGCTTTAGAACAAGATACATTATTAACATGACATGCTCTAGTTCCTTTTTCTACCCATATTCTTTTCTTTTTAGGTTTACTCTTTTTCAAAGGAACTCTTTGATTTACATTATTTTGAGCAATTACCATTTCATGCTTCCTAAGATCATCAATTTCTTTTTCGGCTTTGTCAAGCAAATGGTTAAGAATATCTATGTCATATTCATGCTCTTTACAATTTGCACAAGCTAAGTCCTTATTCTCATCTAAGCATACAATTTTCGTATTAGCTACCTCCTTTTCTTCTAAACATGCAATTTTCAATTTTAAGGACTCATTTTCCTTTTCGGATCTTCTTAGATTTTTCTTTACAACTTTAAATTCGTTTTTCATATCCATAAATGCAGTAAATAACTCATTATAAGCATTTTGCAATTCATCATGGTCATTTTCTTCACTAGAGGATGAATCGGAATCACTAACCTCAAAATCCGAAGAAATGTTATCATTTGCCATTAAGCAATTGTTTGCTTCTATTTCCGAGTCGCTTGATTCTGAATTTGAATCACTCGTCATCCCAAGCAATATATGCTTTCTTCTTGAATTGCTTTTTGCCCTTGTGTTCATCATTTTTCTTGTTTGGGCATTCGGTCTTTATATGCCCCGCTTCACCACAACCAAAGCATTTTATATTAACGTAAGAATTTTCTTTTACCTTTCCCTTACCTTTGAAAGGATGTCTTCCTTTTGCTTTCATCATCTTGGTGAACTTCTTTATAAAAAGACTCATCTCTTCTTCATCAATTTCGGAGTCTTCTTCTTCTTCTTTCTTATTTTTGCTTTTTGAAATCTCTGGTCTTGAAAGCTAGGTTCTTCTTTTGATATTGACCCTCTTCCTCATTTAGTCTTCCAAGGTCAAGTTCATGCTCCCTAAGCTTTCCAAATAACGCCGCCATAGACATAGTGGCAAGATTTTGTGACTCCGAGATGGCCGTCACCTTTGGTTGCCATTTCCTATCCAGAGATTTCAAAATTTTAACATTTAATTCATCAACGTCAAAAATTTTACCTAGTCCGATGAGATGGTTCACGATATGAGTGAAACGCTTTCGAACGTCGAAAATCGTTTCGCCGGGTTGCATCCGAAACATCTCGTATTCTTGGATTAAAGAATTTTTACGTGCTCTTTTGACGTCGTCGCTTCCTTCGTGGGTCACCCTTAGCATTTCCCACATTTCTTGTGCACTTTTACAAACCGAAATTCTATAAAACTCATCAAGGGTTAGAGCAGATGAAATAATGTTTCTAGCCCTAACATCAAATTGTGCTTTTCGACTTTCTTCTCGCAGTCCATCTAGAAATAGGTTTAAGAACGTCAACACCGTTCTCAGGAGTTTTAGGAACAAATGGACCATTTAAAATTGCGTCCCAAACGCCTCTATCAATCAGTACTCTAAAAATATTTGCATACGTACTTTCCAAAAAGGATAATTTTGACCCGCAAAAAGTGGGGGTCTCGTTGATAGACGCACCTTCGGCGAAAAGTTTGATTTTGTCCTGCCATTTTCGAAAAGTTTGAATGACTATCAAAGCAAGCTTCGATACCACTTGTTAGAATCGCTGCAGCTGAATGTTCGCAGTGGTCGGACAAAAACCAAGAGGGGGTGAATTGGTTTCTTAATAAAAATTAGGTTTTCAAAATTTTCCCCAAATTTTACCGATTAAAAACTCCGTAAATGTAAATAGAGAAGAGTAGAGAAGATTACACAGGAGGTTTAACGCCTGTCACTAAGAACAAATTGTTACAAAACAAATTACAAATGAAAGAGATAAAGTAAAGACAACACCTCTCTTGAAATCCACAAGAGATGAAGAACAGCTTTTCCCTGCAGACTGCGCACAACACACAATCCACTAAGAACTCCACTTAGTGATTCTTATCGCTTCTAGCCCACACCAGGTTCCAAAAGCCCCCTTTCCTTGCAACAAACAGTTCTCCGCCACTCACACGACTTAACTTTTGTATGGAAAGAGTTGTTCTTCCTTTCCGAGCGAGTGCCAAAGCGTAGTTTAAGTAGGGAAATTAGGGTTTAGAAATTGGGGATTTCGAAACTAGGGTTCTTGGTAATTGGGTTTTCGAAAATAGGGTTAATTTGAAATTTAAAATGAAAAATAGACTGAAATAATTGATTATTTGGAGTGATAATCGATTAAAACGAGCCAAATACGACGTGAACCCAAACCTCTCTGGATTAATCGATTATTTGGTGAAAAAATCGATTATCCGTATCTGAACAAGTACAAAATAATCGATTATTTTGTCGTTTAATCGATTAAAACAATGACTTTGTATAGAAAGTGGTTTTCTCACTGTTTTAATCGATTATTTACCTATATAATCGATTAAAGCTGAGCCTGCATGATAAATTTGAGCATTTTGAAGCTTCTAAGTTACAGACTATGTACTGGCTATCTTAGATTCTATAATTACAGACTCAATCAAACTAAAATAGAGTTATTACAATACAGAAATCATCAATCTTCAATCTTCAATACTCTAAGTCTTTAAGCTCTTGGATCATCATCAAAATCAACATTCTTCATGATCATTATTTGCAACATCAAGTCCTTGAATGTTCAACAGGAGGTTGCTGGAATAAAGGATGTTGGTGTAAAAGTCACCAAAGGATTCACTTCAGATGTGGAGGAATTTAATAAGGTTCAGTACTTTCGGTCATGCATGAAGAATACTCGTGATTCTGTCGGTTCTTTCAATACTGGGAAGCTGAAGCTGGAAGAAAGGATACTCGCTTTCATTGTGTCGTGGCAGCTCACACCCAGGGGGAGCAATCATGTGGTGCTAAACGAAGGAGATTTAGTACTGATGTACTGCATTCACCACAGGATACGGGTGAACTGGGTCTTCGTCATCAAGGACCACATGATCAAAGCCAAGAGACTTAGTGATTTCAGGTATCCTTATGCTATTCTGATTTCTAAGTTTTTAACACATTTTGGTGTCAATGTAGAAGGAGAACTTGTTGAAACCGTCCGACCAACGAATGAAATAAATAATTCTGTGATTCACAAAATGGGATTCATTAAAATTGATGGTGAATGGATCTCGAAAGAAGATGCTGGGAGAAGAGAAGAAAGTGAAGAAGAAGTGCAAGAGGAAGGAATCAACACCGATATTCCTGGAACTTCGGCAAAGACGTCCGTCCGATCCAATGGAAGAAGTGACCCCACTGGAAATGATTCCATACAATCCACCGCCTCGACCGTGGCACGCTCTCGTCTCGGCTCGAAAGAACAATGTTACATCAAATGAGCGAACTGCAATCAGATCAAAGGAGGCATATGCAGATGACTGCTGCTCTGAGGGCTCGACAGCATTATTTGGATGAAAATTTCATTGCAAGGTTCCAGCATATTGATAATCAACTAGAAGACATTTACAACAGGATTGTGGAACTACAATTCAATCAAGGCCCCGGGGACGAATGAAGAATTTCTATGTTTCTGTTATTCTGTTTTCTTTTCTTAGTTTTTTTTAAATGTTCTGTTTTATATTCGGGGTACCCACGTGGCCCCATTGGACTGTAACTAAAACAATCTATTTGATGCAGTCAAATAGGGGGAGAAGTATTTTCAATCTTAAAACTGTCACTACACACACACCACAAAATATATGTCTCTGGTCTGTTATTTTTTATGCAGGTGCAGTGGTTATTTGTCTCCATCAAATAGGGGGAGATTGAAGCACTTGGTGGATTTGATGAAGACATAGATATAGCTTAGGTTGTGGGTGTGTAGATGATTAGGTTTTTAGTTTAAGCACTTAATCTCTTGATAGTCCATTATATTTTGTGATAAGCGCCTTATAATGTTGCATCCCATTGAAAATCATTTTTATGCATGAAAAACTAACAATTAAGTATTAAAAGAACAAACAAAGTTTTTCAATCTGTTGAAAAGGATTTTCAATCTGTTAAAATCTCTTAACAGAATAAGTGGTCATACATAATCGCATTTTCAATTGATTGATTCGCAGAATCAACAAGTTAAAATAACTTAGTGAATTTTTTCAAATATCATGGTTTCGCATTTTCAATCTGTTAAAATGAATTTTAATCTGTTGAAACAGAAAGACTATTTTTTTCAGTCTAAGAGTTTTTTCAGAAAATCAATCTGTTGAAATGAATTTTAATCTGTTGAAACAGAAAGACTATTTTTTTTAGTCTAAGAGTTTTTCAGAAAATCAATCTGTTGAAATAATTTTTAATCTGTTAAAACAGAGAGGCTATTTTTTTAACTAAGTGTTTTCAGGATTTCAATCTGTTGAAATGATTTTTAATCGATTGAAACAGAGAACTGTCATTTTTCATAAAGCTGTTTTAATCCATTAAAAACTCGAATCAATCGATTGAATGAAGCTTTAAATGAAATCAATCGATTGAATCGATGTTTTAATCGATTGAAATAATATTCTGATCGATCATAGTTTCATTCTGATCGATCATAACTCGGTCTGATCGATCATAGTTTCATTCTAATCGATCATAACTCGGTCTGATCGATCATAGTTTCATTCTAATCGATCATAACTCAGTCTGATCGATCATACTTAAGTTCTAATCGATCAGAGTCTCTTCTAAACTGTTTTACTTTAAACTAATCGATCTTTTGACTCTCTGAAATAGTTTTTGACAGTTGGAACATTCTGATTCTATGCCTTACTCTATATATACAGAATTGATCTATCTTTTGAAAAATATATACAATACACTACTTGAGAAAACTTGTGAAATCAATCTGTGAATCTTTCATATACGTGACTTTCTCTGCATTCAAGAATCTTTTTCATATCATAAGGTGCTGTGATCAGAATTGTGGTTAATCAAAGAGAGAAAGTGTTGTTAGAATTTGTTCTGGACAATTAGAACTTCAAGTCCAGGTTTTTTCTTTCCATACTCTTTTGTAAACGTGTGATTGTGCAGGTTGGATTGTGATCTGCACTTGGTACAGTAACTGGGTCTGGTTACTAGGTGGTTTTCAAGATTCTGTCTTGTGGGTTTGCAAGATAGTTCTTGGGGTAGATTGGTGAGTATCTACTGGTTGTAATTTTCACTTGGTATTAGTGGAACTTGGCAGGTGTGTCAAGAACTGGATGTAGCTCTGGATTAGAGTGAACCAGTATAAATTTGTGTGTTAAATTTCTTCTTTCATCTCTTTTATTTTCTGTCTATAAACTTGCTGTGTTTAAACCAAATTACCTTTACAAAGATTGAATAAAGATAACTCATTCTTCCAAAAGAAAGTTAGTTTTGCGAAAAAGTTTTTTAAAGTTCAATTCACCCCCCCTCTTGAACTCAACCATTAATTCTTTCATTCACAACGGCAACGATGCCAATTTGAAAGAAGTTAAATTGATATGTCGCAGTTTCAACACTTTCAAATGAGTTCCCCTAAAACAGTAATAATGCAGTACAATGGGAACCAGAATATCAATTCGTGGAAGTAATAAGAGTATATGATTGAGTTATGAATGATTCAATGGGGAACTAAACTAAAAATGAAATTTACAATCTTAGACTAAATTAAAATGAGGTAAAATCCTAATATGCGAGTGAATGAAAATTCTGCGAGAATGGAAAAATGGCTAAAAATATGGAAAATCACAAATCGACCCAAATTCACAAATCCGACCGTGATGAACAGTAACCACGGTCGAGTATCGTAAATCGACCGACGTGAACGAGTAATAACGATCAGGAATCACGGTCAGAATTTTGTGCTCCCGGTCAACATACAAAAACTAATGAGTTGTCTCGGTCAAAAATGGAAATTAGTGAACAAAATATATGATTGACCTATAAGAATGTAAACAGAAATGAAAACAAAATGCAGATGAATGAAGTTAAACGAAATTCATAAATCTGACCACAATGAATAGTAACCACGGTCAGAAACCACAGTCAGAAATGTGAACTCTCGGTCAGAATGAAATGTAAAAACAATTTCTCAGTCAAGAATCAAATTCAAGGTGTAAAATATATGAATGACCGAGTGAAATGTAATTATGTTGGAGTTTTGAGTTTTTAAAATGGAAAATGACCGTAGTGAACAGTACTGGTGGTCAAAAAAGTGGTCAGAAAATCAACAAAATAAAAGGTCTCGGTCAAAATGAATATATGAAGAAATGCCTCAGTCAAGAATAAAATTAAGTGTATAAAATGTACGGTTGACCGATGTAAATGCAAATATTTTTGTATTTTGAGTTTTAAAAATGTGAGATGACCGTGTGAGAGTGTTTTGGTGCGTGTGGCTGAAAACCTGACCGAGTGACAGTGGTCACTTCGGTCAAAATGTTCAAAACAGTGGTAAATGTGTGATGTGAATGATGGAATGAGTGAAGTAATGTATATTTATGAGTTTTTCAGTATTCAAGGGGAATTTGTAGTGCAGAAAATTAAAATGGGAACTTAGCTACACTTAAACTATTCTAATCTTATGCTAATCTATGACAGAACCTAAAACAATGCAGTAAAATCTATCTAAACCTAAAAATAAGCTTCTACAGAGATTAAAGCAAGTAAAAAAAGCAATAAAACCTAGCTACCGTGACTGTAAAGCAATTAAAACATCAAAACAGTAAAGTAAAAGCAGTAAAATGCAGAACATTAAAGAAAGCAAGAACAAGAACTGTGGAGCAGATTCGGTGTAAGCAAAATTGCAAAACTACTGCGTTTTTGACATTGTGAAAACCTAATTAATCAATCAAGCATTCACCATACAGTTCACCAAAGTGATTGCAAGCTTCAATCCTCAACCGAGAGACATCCACAAGCTAAAGCAAGTCAAGAACACAAGTCTTAAACAAGTTGTCACATGCAATTCAGTTCCAGCAGATTTTGTTTGGTAAAAACCTAATCTAATTCATGAATTCAGTAAAGAAAAACAATTAAAGATGATAGAAGAAGGAAATCCAGATCCAATTCGTGAAGAACAATGAAGAAGAATGAACACATACATGGAAGATTGAGATGCAAGCAAGGAGAAAGAGTCATGGTGCAGTGGAGAGAACAACTGAGAGAATTCTGATCGATTTGATTGAATCTGAACTTGAAAACTTCGACTATCTGTTATTACATTAAGTTAATTTACTATATACTTCAACTAATGTACAATTACAACTTACAAGGCCCATAATCGGACCTAATCCAATAAGATATTGAAGAGTCGCACTGCCTTCGTTTCAGTGCAGTACTGCGCGATTCGAAGCTTGCAGTTTTCTCAATTATTCTTCAAATGGAACGATTATGGTCTCATTAGAAAGCTTGTTAAGTTATCTTTCAAACGCCACCGTTTTGACTAATTTTGGCGGTCTATCGAATTTATGATAATTATTTTACTGAGGCATGCCCGGTGGACCGACTCTGTGCGCGTAACCTCCCTTAACTAATTTATATAAAATTCAATTTAGCTCCGAATTGAGTGTTTCTTGATCCTCTGGAAAGATGAATTTGTCTAGCTTTCAATGCTTCAAGAATCATGATTTTAGGATCTCTCTAGAAAAAATAATAAATAAAACAGTAAACTAATATCAGTACCCGTATACAATAAAATACAGCCAATTTATTGTTTTTATGCAGAATTTTATATTACGGCTTCTAAAGGCCTAGTAATACAAATTATAGTTAATTAAGATTTATTAACATATTATAAACAATAATATAACATTATAAGCTACTTAAGATGTGCTAAAAATCAGTCACATCAGCCGTCTCGCCACTTTTACAAGTCAAGACCGCTGTCCCGAATGGCGAGACATCCGTCTCGACCTTGTCAGACGAGACGGTCGTCTCGACCTGATAGGCGTGAATCCCTATAAATAGTGAGCGCTCCCCCCCTCATTTCACACAGTTCTTTCACTTTCCCGTCTACACTTTCTTCAAATTCTCTTCCTAGAGTCCCTCCGAAGCATTTCTGGAGTTTCTGAGAGTTTTTGAGAGCTTTTTATAGCGTTTCGAGAGAGTTTTCGGCGTTGTAAAGAGCGAAGGGCTGCCAAAACGCACCCTACTTTTCAAGAGTATTAATTAAAAATCTTGCTTCGAAGGTTTCCTCATTCTCCGTCTCTTTTACTGTCTTTATTTTTATGATTAAATTGAATAATAGACATTAGGGTCATGTAGTCGTTACTTTAATTCCATAAATAAAAGGGTAAAAGCATTTTTTCAAAAGTTTATTTATAAAATAGCTGGCCTATCATAGGGAACCCGAAAGGGGTGTCGTAAGGGAACTAACACTTCCCTTACACGTAACTAACTACCTTACCTAAACTCTGGTTTTAATGACCAAAGTTGGTTTTCGAAAACAATGCCTTTTTACCCCTTTTTCGATGTTTCCGGTAAGAACATCGGTGGCGACTCCATAAGAACCCCTTCAAATTAGTTATTGGGTTAGCCCGGTTATCGAACAATCCAAGAACACCTTTTCGAAAACCTCGCCTCTAGGTTCAGCCCGGTTATCGGACAACCTAAAAGCGTTGTAACATCACCCATAAAAACGCAAAAATTGGAAAGTCGAAACCATCGCGTCGCTCCAACCGTCTCTTTTTTATGGCGGCGACAGATGGCGACTCCACTAGGGAAGCCTAGAGAGTTGATCCCATTTAGTGATGGACCAGTTTAATAAATAAACTAAGAAATCACATTTTTACCCTACCTTGTATTATAACATGTTTTAAATGCTTGGCTTTAATAAATGTTGTTTGTTTATGTTTAAGCAATTGTTTGAAATACAAAATGTACACAAAACTTTGCACACAACAGTTCCTTCTATACCCGGGGGCAAGTGAGAAATCCATAGGGAGTGGGTGGCAGGTACGGTTCGCTGTAGTGATGGCCTTGAGCCCACCAGTGTGATCGGAAACCACCACTCAAGGTGATAACCTTCCTCTTTTGGCACAAAGACTGACTATGGCCTTAGTGCTAAGCATGGTCAGAAGGCTGGAGAGTGGGGACCCTATAATGGGGGCACCTTGGGGGCCTTAGCCTTGGTGAGAACAGTTAGAACCTACCTTCACCAATACACTTTTCTGCAGGAAAACCCTACCTCGTGATTAAAACGACTTCTCGCCTGTTCGCGGATGATTGAATTGTGTGCGCATTTGTTTGTTGCATTTGATTGCATAGCATAACCAAACAACAGAAAAATCACAAAAAAAACATTTTTTGCAATGAACACCCTTATCTCGGACAGTCTGCCTTTTAGCTAGCCTGGTTTCAGGTTCTTTGTAAGCTAAGTAGCCACGCAGTCCGACAGAAGAGATAAAGGACGCTAAACATTATTCTTTCGCATAAGCCATTTTTATCTCGGATAGTCTGCCTTTTAGCTAGCCTAGTTTCAGGTTCTTTGTAAGCTAAGTAGCCACACAGTCTGATAGAAGAGATAAAAGGCTATAAAATAAAAACAATAACAAAATCAAATCAAATAAAACAAATAAATGGGACCTTGTTCATAAACATTAAATTCATAAGTCATTCATATAGGTAGTTTATTTTTCCAAAATAAAAATAGCATACATCATGTAGAAATAAAACATGATAAATAGGAAAAATAAACACTCACATTCACATCTACAATAAGCATCATATTCATAAAACATGCATTTTGGTTTTAGAAATTGGAGGGGACTGGTAGACAATTGAAGAAAGTGGACATTCCCTGGTACCATACTGAGAAGCTAGAACGGCTTTGCGCGATAATGCCACCAGAGGTCCGCTCTGACTTTGAAAAATCCTATGGACGGATCCTCAACCTGCTGAAGATCTGTGTCGATCCCATCTTTATCAGGGTTCTAGTTCATTTCTGGAACTCCAGTTTGCGCTGCTTCGAATTTTTGTAGTTTGATATGGTGCCCACTTTAGAGGAGTATGAGATTATGCTAAAATGGTCCAAATCAGCCGGGGTCCATATCCGCCACGAGGCATAGACTCCTGTAGCACAAATCGCTGTCATCATCCGATTACCTTTCCGGTAGACTGCCCTGATAGAAAAAGGGAATATCTAGGGTTGGAAAGTTTCAATGTTAGAAGACCATCTGTCTACTTTGGCTGAAAGGGCAGAATGGGTCGCTTTTAACAAAACCCTGGCTTTGATCATATTTGGAACAATCTTGTTTCCCTTCCACATCGACACAGTGGACCAAGCCATCATGGACGCCTTCTTCGCGTGTGTCGCCGCCATCAAAACGAGGCGGTCGGAGCGACGTGATGGTTTCGACTTTCCGATTTTTGCGTTTTTTATTTGGTGTGGTTACAACGCCTTTAGGTTGTCTGATAACCGGGTTGAACCTAGAGGCGAGGTTTTCGAAAGAGTGTTCTTGGATTGTCCGATAACTAGGCTAACCCAGGAACTAATTTTGAAGGGTTCTTCTGGAGTCGCCACCGATGTTTTTACCGGAAACATCGGAAAAGGAGTGAAAAGGCGTTGGTTTTCGAAAAACCAACTTTGGTCATTAGAACCAGAGTTGGGTAAGGGAGTTAGTTACGTGTAAGGGAAGTGTTAGTTCCCTTACGACGCCCCTTTCGGGTTCGATATGATAAGCCAACTATTTAAATAAGTAAATCGGTGAAAAGACGCTTTTACCCTTTTATTTGCAGAATTAAAGTTACGACTACATGGCCCTAATATCTATTGCATAATTAGAAATAAAGCAGTAAGAGAGAGAGGGAGAATGTAAAAACCTCCGAGGCAAGCTTTATATTAATTTCTTGAAAACTAGGGTGCTTTTTGGCAGCCCTTCATTCTTTACAGCACTGGGAATCTCTCGAAAACGCTATAAAAAACTCTAAAAAGCTCTGAGAAACTCTGGAAATGCTTCGGAGAGATTCTAGGAAGAGAATTTGAGGAAGTGACAAGAGAGAGAATGGAAGAATTGTGTGAAATGAGGGTGAAGGCGCGACTATTTATAGGAATTCACGCCTGTCAGGTCGATACGGCCGTCTAGTCTGACAAGGTCGAGACGGCCGTCTCTGTAGACCCCTAATTTTGCCCGACCTCTCAATAAAAGCTAGGGAGACTTTACACAAAGATAAAGTTCACCCAGCTTCATATCAAAAATCGAGAAAGACCTCCCGTAATAAGACGGGGTTCACCCATCCACACAATAAAGACTAAGGAGACTTCCTACGCGAAGATAAAGCTCGCCCGGAATCTTAATAAAGGCCAAGAAGACTACCTATATGAAGATCAAGCTTCAACGGACATCTATCGGCATCAATCTACGTCCGAAAAAGGAAAGGAAAGCTTCCCAGGGGTCCCAGAACGCGAAAACAAGCCAAGACAGGTTGGGACAGCCGTCCCAAACTGGGACAGCCGTCCCAAACAGCAAAATGCAAGTGAGACACACGTCTCACCTTTGGGACGCACGTCCCAAACCCCAAATTTCAAGTGGGACGGCCGTCCCAACCCAAACTGGCCGTCCCACTCTCCCCCCAGCTTGGCCCAGTGCAAAATGTGTAGTTGGGACGGCCGTCCTAGATGTCCAGGCTGCGAAATCTATAAATAGGAGCCTCATTTGTCATTCTCCACACCCCAGACAACTCCAAGACTTGTCTTCTTCTCTCCCTCCTTCGAATGATCTCTCTGATTGCCTTTAATAGGTAACAATCAGTTAAGGAACTTGTATTCCGGCATTCGATTCTTATAGAAAATTTTAGTCGAGTCGAGTTTATTCGAGAGGAGAGTCGTTGTAGAGTGAAGGATTGCCGCAAAGCGTCCTCTGTATAAAAGACTTATAATATAAAGCTTGCTTCGGAGGTTTTTCTCAATTCTCTTCCCTTTTATTGCTTTATTTACTGCTTTCTGTATGCAATCATGTAGATAGCCATATTTAAATACTGTACGAATAAAATAGGGTAATAGCGTAATTTCTTGTAATCTTTACTTAAATGAATTAATCCGTCATAGGGAACCCGAAAGGGGCGTTGTGGGGTGCTAATACCTTCCCCACACGTAACTAACTCCCTTACCCGACTCTGGTTATAATGGCCAAGTTTGGTTTTTATTAAAATCAATGCCTTTTTCTCCTTTTCCAATGTTTATGGTTAAAACATTGGTGGTGACTCCAAAAGAACCCTTTTCGAAAACCTTGCTTCTATTAGAGGATAGTTCAGTGTTGAGCGCCTCAGAAGCAATGAACATATTTTTAACAAAAAACGCGAGTCTCAACCATCTTTTCGCGACCGCTCGCATTAACGTTCGAGATGTCTCTGGATGTCGGAACGGACGACGGCGACAGATGGCGACTCCGTTGGGGAAGCTAGAGAGTTGATCCCATTTAGTGATGGATAAAATTCAAACTAAGTAAAGATTTGAAATTACGCCTTTACCTTTTTCTGTATTTTATTGTATGGCTTTAATAACTGCTGTATGATTACTTCTGCAAATTGTTTGAAATATAAATTGCACACAAAAACCCTTGCACACAACAGTCCCTCTATACCCTGGGGCAAGAGTGAATACCTATAGGGAGTGGGTGGCAGATACGACCAGCTTGTTGGCACACGGGGCTACAACCGTTGTCGGAAACCACCAACTCAAGGTGATAACTCTCTTCTTTTGGTCTAAGGATGTCGCCACGGAGTTCCGTGCATGACCCGAGGACTGAGAGATTGAGAGGTCCCTATAATGGGGGCACCTTGGGGACCTTTGGACTTGGTGAGAACAGTTAGAACCACCTAAACCAAGCACGTTTCTGCAGGAAAACCCTACCTCGTGATTAAATAAGCGTGGCTCTGCTCGTGGATGTATGAATTGTGTGTGCATACGTTTGCTGCATTTGTATTGATGCATTAGCATAGGGTAATCATATAACAAACAAAAAATGAAAAAACCCTAAAAATCAAAAAGTGATAAAAGACCTTTATCTCGGACAGTCTTCAGTTAAGCTAGCCTGGTTTCAGGTCTTTGTAAGCTAAGTAGCCACGTTGACCGACAGAAGAGATAAAGGGTCATAAAAAATAAAAGAAAAAGAAAACAACTTTAAACTAATAAAACTTTTTTATAAAAAAATATCTTGGCAAAGTCGTATCATTCATACCACATCATCCAATAAGTGGCAAAATTAAGAGAGAAAATAAATGCACTAAGAAAGGTATGCATAAACATCATCATAATAAAATCTCTCATACATAAACACATTCATTCCGGGATACACCAATCATTTAAAAAGCTATAATAAAAATTATTAAAATCATTTAGAAAGTGGCTGGTCTTCCGCCCGTCCTCACTCGTGCTCAGAAAGCCAAGAAGATGGAACATCTGGAGGAACAAAATCGAAAGCTCACTACTGAGCTTAATACGCTAAAAGAGAAAATGGCACAGATGTTAGAAATGATGCGTCAGCAGAATCTCCATAAAGAGGGTCCTCAAAGTGGACAAGCCTCTCACCAAGAAGAAGAGGAGGGACCCAATGATGAACAAGCCCAATCTGATACAAGGGCAGTACATATTCATGCACCAGAAGTATCAAAACAACAGCTGACTGCCCTTGAAGAGCGATTGAGAGCCATGGAGGGGCATAATTTTGATGTTAAAGAGGCAGCTGATATGTGCCTCGTCAAAAATATCCAATTCCCTAACAAGTTCAAAACTCCGGACTTCCCAAAATACATGGGACTAACTTGCCCTAAAAGCCATCTTACGATGTACTGCCGTAAGATGGCTGCATATGCTGAAAATGAGAAGCTCCTGATCCATTGCTTTCAGGAGAGCTTAGCTGAATCAGCCCTAAACTGGTATATGCAACTACAAGGGGGGCAAGTCCAAACCTGGAGACATCTGGCAGATGCTTTTCTTCGTCGCTATAAATACAATATTGATCTGACCCCTGAAAGAGCAGATCTACAACTACTAAGCAAGAAAAACGACGAATCTTTTAAGGCATATGCTCAAAGATGGAGGGAATTGGCAGCACAAGTGGAACCTCCTCTGTCCGACAAGGAAACTACATCCATGTTCATCAATTCTCTGACTGGTCCCTATTACGACAAAATGATAGGGAACACATCAACACTCTTTGCGGATGTAGTCATTATAGGAGAAAGAGTAGAGCAAGGTCTGAAAAGTGGAAGAATTGCACAACAAACCTCCTCCAATTCCTCTACTCAAAACTTTAAAAAGAACTTTGGAAAGAAGAAGGAAGGAGACGTGAATGCTATCAACTTCGCCACTCCTTCGTCCTCCTCGCAGCAGACCAAGTCACGCAGGCCGGAAAGGAAGTTCACCCCAATACCCACTTCCTATGGAAGCCTGCTGCTAAAATTGTTGGATGCCAAACTCCTAGTGCGCGTCCCTCCCAAGAAAATGGAGCCACCATATCCAAAATGGTATAAGCCAAATGAAAAATGCAATTATCATTCAGACGCTCCGGGACATTCTGTAGAAAACTGTATGGCCTTAAAGCATAAGGTCCAAGATTTAATAGACGCAGGATGGATTACTTTCGACGCATCAACTCCAAAAGTGGACGACCAACCCTTATCAAAGCCCGAATGAAAGACGGGATAAGGAAGACCAGCAATTTAGGGCTCATCATTTTTACCATCTCTAAAAAATGTAATAAAAAAATATATAAAAATATATCGAAAAGCTTCCGATGTACTCCTCATGATCCTCGCCCATGATCACGAGATTTTTTGTTAATAAGGGCTTTGTAAATATTTTCTTTCTATCAATACAATGAGGCATTTTTTTCATAATATTCATATTCTCTGTTATTCTTTTCCCTCTTACACATTTAATAAAGAAATCTAAAACAAAGCATAACCATAACAGTCATGTCTGTGATTGAAAACTCCCTGGAAGATCTGAAAGCTAAAGACGAATGGATTGAGTCAGACAATGAGGAGGGGACCATTTCCCCGGACATGCAAAGACTGCTAGAAAAAGAAGCTCAATCAATACAGCCCCATCAGGAAAAAACTGAGGCCATCAATTTGGGACAAGAAGATAATAAGAAAGAAGTAAATATTGGAACCCAAATTAACGATGATGTCAGGGAAAAACTAATACAATTACTAAGAGAGTATGTGGATGTGTTTGCATGGTCCTACCATGATATGCCCGGAATCGATAAAAGTATAGTGGAGCACAGATTACCGCTAAAAGAGTGATTTCGGCCAAATAAGCAGAAACTCAGAAGAGTAAAGCCAGAATGGTCCTTAAAAATTAAGGAAGAAGTAGAAAAGCAGTTGGATGCCAATTTCCTAATTGTTTCAAAATACCCTAAATGGTTAGCAAACATCGTGCCAGTTGTAAAGAAAAATGGAAAAATCAGAGTATGCGTAGATTACCGGGACTTAAACCATGCAAGTCCAAAAGATGATTTTCCATTACCACGTATCGATATGTTGGTAGATCACATTGCTACAAATACTCTCTATTCTTTCATGGATGGATACGCAGGGTATAACCAAATTAAATTGGCTATTGAAGATAGAGAAAAAACTTCTTTCATTACACCGTGGGGTACATTCTGTTATAGAGTAATGCCTTTTGGACTTAAGAATGCAGGGGCTACTTATCAAAGGGCTATGGTTACATTATTTCATGATATGATCCACAAAGAAATCGAAGTATATGTGGATGACATGATTGCTAAGTCCAAAAACGAAATAGATCACCTCCAATACTTAAAGAAGTTATTCAATCGGCTTCGAAAATACTAGATTAAGCTCAATCCGGCTAAATGCACATTCGGAGTACGATCAGGAAAACTCCTTGGGTTTATTGTCAGTAAAAGAGGAATTGAGGTAGACCCTGATAAAACAAAGGCAATCGTAGAAATGCCCCCACCAAGAACAGAAAAAGAAGTCAGAGGGTTCTTGGGCCGAATAAACTACATCGCACGGTTCATTGCGCAATTAACGGACAAATGTACGCCCATCTTCAAGTTATTGCGTAAAAACCAACCGAAAGTTTGGAATGATGAATGTCAACAAGCTTTCAAAAAGATCAAAATATGCCTAACTAATCCCCCAGTACTGGTACCACCTGTGGAAGGAAAGCCCCTGATTCTTTACCTTTCAGTACTCGATGAGTCCATGGGATGTGTGCTCGGTCAACAAGATGATACGGGTAAGAAAGAACAAGCCATATATTACCTCAGTAAGAAATTTCTAAACTATGAGACCCGTTATACACCACTCGAAAAAACATGTTGTGCATTGGTGTGGGCAACTCAGCGCCTTCGACAATACATGGTCAGACACACAACTTGGTTGATTTCTAAAATGGACCCAATCAAATACCTGTTTGAAAAATCCGTCTTGACCGGAAGGATAGCCAGATGGTAGGTACTCCTCTCAGAATTCGACATTATTCATGTCACTCAGAGAGCTATCAAAGGCAGTCCTTTAGCAGAATATCTGGCACATGGGCCAACTGATGAATATCAATCCCTCCAAGAAGATTTTCCACATGAGCACATAATGCACATCCAACATGAAGAGCTCGAAAATAATAAGTGGATCATGTTTTTCGATGGAGCTTCAAACTTATTGGGACATGGGATCAGAGCTATTTTAATATCTCCCGAAAAGAAGTATATCCCAGTAAAAGCCAGATTAAATTTTGATTGCACAAACAATATGGCGGAATACGAAGCCTGTGCTCTGGGTATTCAAGCAGCTCTGGATCATGGGGTGACTAAACTCAAAGTATTCGGTGACTCATCCCTTGTTATTTACCAACTCCAGGGCGAATGGGAAACTAGAAATTCCAAATTAATCCCTTATCTGGAACACATCCGTAATATGACTTCAAAACTGGAAAACATCAGTTTCGAGTACATGCCTCGGGAAGATAACCAGATCGCAGATGCGCTGGCAACATTATCATTTATGTTTGCATTAGGACAAGAACATGAGATGCCCATCATCCAGGTCAAAAGGCATGATAAGCAAGCCTTTTGTATGATGATAAACAGTGGAAAAGATGAAAACCCTTGGTATCATGATATAAGGCGATACTTAACAAAGGGTGAATACCCCGAGGGAATCAGTGACAATGATAAAAGAATCATTCGGAAAAGGGCCATAGGGTTTATGTTAATAGGAGAAACCCTTTATAAAAAGAACTTTGATTCTACTTTACTAAGATGCGTCAGTATCGAAGAAGCCCAGATACTAATTAGCGAAATACATGAAGGAACCTTCGGGACGCATGCGCCAGGGCATATCATGGTTAGGAAAATCCTCAGAGCAGGATATTTTTGGTCCACAATGGAAAAGGACTGTTATCAACATGCCAGAAAATGTCACAAGTGTCAGGTACATGCAGACAATGTACATGTTCCACCGGTACCTCTTAATGTTATGGCTATCCCTTGGCCATTCGCTATGTGGGGCATGGATGTTATTGGACCTATTGAACCTAAGGCATCCAATGGTCATCGATTCATTTTGGTAGCCATTGACTACTTCACTAAGTGGGTAGAAGCTACATCTTATGCACATGTGACTAAAAAGGTAGTGGTCGCCTTTGTTAAGAAGAATATCATATGTCAATATGGCATCCCGCATCGTCTCATTACCGATAACGGGTCTAATCTAAATAATAAGATGATGGAAGAACTATGTCAAGATTTCAAAATTCAACACCATAATTCTTCTCCTTATTGGCCCAAAATGAATGGTGCAGTAGAAGCAGCCAATAAAAACATCAAGAAGATTGTTTAAAAGATGGTTAAAACCTATAGGGACTGGCATGAAATGTTGCCCTTTGCTCTTCATGGTTATCGAACATCTGTACAAACTTCAACAGGGGCTACTCCATTTTCCCTGGTATATGGTGTGGAGGCTGTGTTACCAATAGAGGTCGAAATACCTTCATTGCAAATCATAATGGAAGCAAAATTAACAGAAGCCGAATGGGTTCAAAGTCGATACGATCAATTAAACCTTATGGATGAAAAGCGATTGAATGCTATATGCCATGGACAAGCCTATCAAAGGAAGATCAAAAAGGCTTATGATAAAAAGGTCCACCCTCATACTTATCAAGAAGGGGATCTAGTGATAAAGAAACTGCTTCCGGCCCAGAAGGATAAAATTGGTAAATGGGCAGCAAATTACGAAGGACCCTTTGTGGTCAAAAGAGCTTTCTCAGGAGGGGCACTTATCCTCACCAATATGGACGGAGAGGAACTTCGGCACCCAATCAATTCTGATGCGGTGAAGAAGTATTATGCTTGAAAACATTGCTCAAGACCCTTCAGGAATGAAAACCCGCAAAGGGCATCCCTGGGCAAAAGATAGGGTCTATATCCCTCGCTAGGATACGTCCTAGGCAAAAAGTAGAGGTAAAAAAAAAAGAGTTAACTAAGAGCAATGGTTACTTTAGTCAAAAACCGAAAAGGCGGTTAAAGTAACATTCTTCCAGAAGCAAGCAGTCTGCATAGTCTTCACTCTGAGCTCAGGCATCTCAACTGAAGCAATTAGGAGAACCAGGGGGCAGATATCATAGACATGACTGTATAAGCCTAAACAGTACAGCCAACCCCGACCACCCATTCTTCTAAATACCTCTTGAAATTCTTCTGTAAAAGAAATAAACTTTGGCTCATTTATCAATAAAATTCCCTTTCATTTCCTTTCTCTTGACCAAATATTATGGAAATGCCTCTTTATTGATAAATCATAAATATGCGCAAAGACTTTTAATCAAAGATCAAGCATGCATCTAAAAAGAGGAAGCATAAAAATAATAAGAAAATAACAAATGCCTGCTAGGATATTGTTAGGTAAAAACCAGGGTAGCCTGCTAGATCGAAAATCCCAAAAGAACGGTCTAGGCAAAAGATAAGGCAAAAGCCCCCTAAAAATATTCTAGGCAAAAATTAAGGCAGCCCGCTAGATTGAAAACTCGTAAAGGGCGGTCTAGGCAAAAGATCGGGCTAGAACCAAAAGATGAATAAAAGATGAGCCCATCATCATGGTCATAAAGGAGGGATCCATCGGCGTATTCCTAAGAAGCCAGCAGGAGAAGGCCAGTCACTTTCTAAATGCATCAAAAATAAATAAACAAATAGATTGCATTTAGGTCATCCACACACAAAATAGTTGCATAATACGACTTTGTCAAAATCAAGAAAAATAAATTTCTTCAAACAAATAAACATGCATATAAGGAGGATAGTCTCCATGCTTGTGATTGGAAACAGGAGGCACCAGAATCCAGTCTCCATATAAAAATTAAAATCGAAAAAGACGAAATCAAAAACCACTTCAGCAAAATAAAGAGCTTCAAAGAAAATAGCTCTAATCAACATCCTTTCATCTAAGAAAAAAGGAAACCATCAAAATAAAAAGCCAACGGAAAGGCTTGATTATCCCCAAGAGGATTCATGCCTACTCCAAAGGCAAAATGAAAAAGACTACCTCACGACTCAGCTACGTCGCCACATGAGTCAACAAGCAAGCTCATCCAGAATCTCCACTTCATTTCCCAAAGGAGAATAAGGACTACTCAAGAATCCATCAAAGAAAATACGAAGTCAAATCCTCCACATCACCAGGGGGCAATAGAAGGAAAAGAAAGAAGAACTTTTCATCCCCTAATGGAGGCCACTACAGAAAAAGGCCACACGAAAATCCCCAAGAAGAACATATCAAGAAAAATCTACAAAAAGAAAAGAAGAAAAGAAGAAAATATCTTCACTCCGCTCAAATAAGAGCTTTTCAAAAAAAAAATCAGGAGCCAAGACTCCATCATACCCCCAGGAAGCCAACAAATTCCCCAGGGCCGCTACAAAAGGAAAGAGAAGAAAAGAAAACCTCTTCATCCCCAGCAGATGATAAAAAGCCTGCATGCACAAAAGGGAAAAGGCACACACATTTAAAATCAAAAATCCAAAATCGCGAAAAAGCACAATTGCGAGAAAAAAGGATAAAAACCCATTCCCCAGCAAAATAAGAGCTTAGGCAAAACCAGCTTAAACAACAGCAGCCAATAAGGAGTCAAAAAACTCCATTTCTCCCTAGAGGGACAATTCAAGACAGATCTCCGGAATGAAATTAATTCCCCAGTGGATCATCAACAAGAAAACTACCCCAGTGAGCCTACGACAAAGGCAAACTACAAAATTATATCCACAGGGAGTTAATCGCTCATAACGCCCAAAGACGGATATCCATAGTGAAGCACAAAAGCCTTCACTTACAACAAAGCAAGCAAAAAAACTAATATCCCCAAGAAATGGGAAATCAACCTATGCAAGAGGCCATCCAAACCCTCAAAGTCTTCACCACTAAATTGAAGCATTCGCCTAATCAAGAGGCACAATAAAAAAGAGAATACAAAATCCCCAGAGGATTCCCGCCTAAAAAGAGGCAATCAACAAGAATCCCCGGCCAAGACCGGACGACTAAAAGGAAAAGCCAAAATCAAAGAATCCCCGGCCAAGACCGGACGGCTAAAAGGAAAAGCCAAAATCAAAGAATCCCCGGCCAAGACCGGGTGGCTAAAAGAAAAAGCCAAAACAAGAATCCCCGGTCAAGACCGGATGGCTAAAAGAAAAGGCCAAGACAATGAAATCCCCGGCAAAAGCCGGATGGCTAAAAGAAAAGGCCAAAACAATGAAATCCCCGGCAAAAGCCGGATGGCTAAACGAAAAAGCCAAAAACAAAGAATCCCCGGTAAAACCGGATGACTAACAGAAAAGTCAAATCAAATATTCCCCACGGAATAGGCGCATGAACAGAAACAATAAGTCGCCAACACATCTCTAAAACCAGATGACCACAGGATTGACTATCAAAAAGTCATTCTAAAAGCCTTGCAGAACGGGGCTTATTCAGAACCTTTCAGAATGGGGTTCGGACCAGGTGGGGGTAGGTACCCATCGGAGCCTTGCGGAACGGGGTTCGGACCGGTGGGGGTTGGTACCCATCGGAGCCTTGCAGTAACGGGGTTCGGACCAGGTGGGGGTTGGTACCCATCGAATCTTGCGAACGAGATTCGGACCGGGTGGGGTAGGTACCCATCGTAACCTTGCGAACGGAGTTCGGACCGGGTGGGGGTAGGTACCCATCGAGCCTTGTAGAACGGGGTTCGGACCAGGTGGGGGTAAGTACCCATCAGAATCTTGCAGAACGAGATTCGGACCGGGTGGGGGTAGGTACCCATCAGAGCCTTGCAGAATAGGGTTCGGACCAGGTGGGGGTAGGTACCCATCGAATCTTGCGAACGAGATTCGGACCGGGTGGGGGTAGGTACCCATCGGAACCTTGCGGAACGGGGTTCGGACCGGATGAGGGTAAGTACTCATCGAATCTAGCAAAAATGCAGATTCGTACCAGGTGGGGGTAGGTACCCACCAAAAACCTTAAAAATAAGGTCTGTACCGGATGAGGGTAAGTACTCATCAGAATCTAGCAAAAATGCAGATTCATACCGGGTGGGGGTAGGTACCCACCAGAACCTTAAAAATAAGGTTTTATACCAGATGAGGGTAGATACTCATCAAAACTTAGCAAAATGCATCGGGTAGAGTAAAAATACTCACCAAAAGCATTACTAAAAACGGGTGCAAAGACTTGCTTCTATTAGAGGATAGTTCAGTGTTGAACACCTCGGAAGTAAGTAGCCACAAGAGTTTAGCAAAATGCGAACTCATACCAGGTGAGGGTAGGTACTCACCAAAACCTTGCAGAACAAGGTTCATACCTAGTGGGGGTAGGTACCCACAAAAGTCTAGTAAAATACAGACTTATACCGGGTGAGGGTAAGTACTCACCAGAGCTTTATAAAAGGAGGCTCAAACCGGATAGGGGTTGGTACCTATCAAAATATTTATCATCCGGAGGATCAGCAAAGAAGCAGCATCCGAAGGATAACCGGGCAAAAGGGTTAACTCCTTCCCCTGCCGAATAACTTTGTCGGTATATTAAAACCAACAAATTATTTAGGCAGGTGAAGGGGGGCAGCTGTAGAACCCTAATTTTGCCCGGCCTCTCAATAAAAGCTAGGGAGACTTCACACAAAGATAAAGTTCACCCAGCTTCATATCAAAAATCGAGAAAGACCTCCCGCAACAAGACGGGGTTCACCCATCCACACAATAAAGACTAAGGAGACTTCCTACGCGAAGATAAAGCTCGCCCGGAATCTTAATAAAGGCCAAGAAGACTACCTATATGAAGATCAAGCTTCAACGGACATCTATCGGCATCAATCTACGTCCGAAAAAGGAAAGGAAAGCTTCCCGGGGGTCCCAGAACGCGAAAACAGGCCAAGACAGGTTGGGATAGCCGTCCCAAACAGCAAAATGCAAGTGAGACGCACGTCTCACCTTTGGGACGCACGTCCCAAACCCCAAATTTCAAGTGGGACGGCCGTCCTAACCCAAACTGGCCATCCCACTCTCCCCCCAGCTTGGCCCAGTGCAAAATGTGTAGTTGGGACGGCCGTCCCAACCCAGACGGCCGTCCCAGATGTCCAGGCTGCGAAATCTATAAATAGGAGCCTCATTTGTCATTCTCCACACCCCAGACAACTCCAAGACTTGTCTTCTTCTCTCCCTCCTTTGAATGATCTCTCTGATTGCCTTTAATAGGTAACAATCAGTTAAGGAACTTGTATTCCGGCATTCGATTCTTATAGAAAATTTTAGTCGAGTCGAGTTTATTCGAGAGGAGAGTCGTTGTAGAGTGAAGGATTGCCGCAAAGCATCCTCTGTATAAAAGACTTATAATATAAAGCTTGCTTCGGAGGTTTTTCTCAATTCTCTTCCCTTTTATTGCTTTATTTATCGCTTTCGTATGCAATCATGTAGATAGCCATATTTAAATACCGTACGAATAAAATAGGGTAATAGCGTAATTTCTTGTAATCTTTACTTAAATGAATTAATCCGTCATAGGGAACCCGAAAGGGGCGTTGTGGGGTGCTAATACCTTCCCCACACGTAACTAACTCCCTTACCCGACTCCGGTTATAATGGCCAAGTTTGGTTTTTATTAAAATCAATGCCTTTTTCTCCTTTTCCAATGTTTATGGTTAAAACATTGGTGGCGACTCCAAAAGAACCCTTTTCGAAAACCTTGCTTCTATTAGAGGATAGTTCAGTGTTGAGCGCCTCGGAAGCAATGAACATATTTTTAACAAAAAACGCGAGTCTCAACCATCTTTTCGCGACCGCTCGCATTAACTTTCGAGATGTCCCTGGACGTCAGAACGGACGGCGGCGACAGTCTCGCCTTGCAAAAATGGCGAGATGGCCGTCTCGCCAACCGGGAAGGCCATCTCGCCATTCGCAAGTGGCGAGACGACCTTCTCGCCATACGAGACGGCGGTCTCGACTTGCAGAAGTGGCGAGACGGCGGTCCCAAGAAGCGAGACGGCGGTCTCGACCTTAAAAGGCGAAAATCCTTATTTACATGCAGAAAATCCCTCCTATCCTAGTATGAGGCCTAATAGTCTCTCCTAATGGCTTCTTTGGCTTCATCCATCTTCGAAAAGGAGGTCTTCTGGTCTTTATTATGACGCCGGGCAAAATTCGGGGTCTACAGTGTGGGACGTGAACTTGAAGAGTTCCTTGCCTGCAATTCTTGCCGACACCTTGCTTTCGGTGGAATTTTGCCGCCAAAAGTAAGGAAAAACACTCCGTTGTTGCTCTTCACTACTTTTTGTGTGGGGCATCACACATTTCTACGCCTCTAGTCACATGGGGATGTTCCCCGACCCTTTGAGGAGCTTCTCCAAAATCCCTCTCCACCGATGCCTAACCTCAGAGTGGAAGGACGAGTTGGAATAATGGGACGCCAACCATTTATCCTGGGTCTGCCCTTGGTTCCGACCCGGTCCGGTCCTCATCAGATGTGGGGATTATCCGAACATACCGTTGATAGGACTCAGGGGTTGCATAGCCTATTCACCTAGAGTAGCTATGAGACAACTCATGAGGACTTAAACTACAATATCCCGAGGAGAGCTCGGAGGACTGTGTTTCTTCGGAGACCCATGCACAATTGCTAACTCACTAGCCGTGAGAAGAGCATGGGAGAGACCAGTCTTTATGGGAGATAGAGAGCTAGGAAAAGCTCGGGTAGCTGCCTCTAGTGACTACGAGGAGTGGAGGAGTGTAGACCCCTAATTTTGCCCGGTCTCTCAATAAAGGCTAAAGAGACTTCCTACAACAAGATAAAGCTCGCCTGGCATCTCAATAAAGGCCAAGAAGACTTCCTATATGAAGATAAAGCTTCAACGGGCGTTTATAGACATCAACCGACGTCCAAATAAAGAAAGGAAAGCTTCCCAGGGGTCCCAGAACACAAAGGCTGGCCAACATAGGTCGAGACAGCCGTCCCAAAGTCGAGACGGTCGTCCCAAAGTCGAGACGGCCGTCCCAACCTTCCCTGGCCAAGTGGGACGGCCGTCCCAAGTGAGACTGCTAGTCCCAGCTTTCAGGGGGTCCCAACATGTGTAAAAGATGCAGTTGGGACGGCCGTCCCAAACCAGACGATCGTCCCAACCCAGAGGGGCGTCTCAAATGGTCAAGCAGCGAAAAACTATAAATAGGAGGCTCATTTGCCACTGTTACACACACCAGACAACTCCCAGTACTTGTCTATTCTCTTCCCTCTTCGAATGAACTCTCTGATTGCCTTAATAAGGTAACAATCAGTTAAGGAATCATATTCCAGCATTCGATTCTTTTGTAAAAATTTAGTAGAGTCAGTGTTGTATTCGGAGAGGAGAGTCTTTGTAGAGCGAAGGATTGCCAAAACGCATCCTCACGATTAAAGATTCGCAATACAAAGCTTGCTACGGAGGATCTGTTCAATTCTCTTCTCTTTTACTGCTTTTATTTATTGCTTTCTGTATGCAATATAAAATAAAGTCATGTAGATAGCCATTTTTAACATTATGCAATAAAATAGGGTAATCGCGTAATTTCTCGTAATCTTTACTTAAATGAACTAATCCGTCATAGGGAACCCGAAAGGGGCGTTGTGGGGTGCTAACACCTTCCCCACACGTAACTAACTCCCTTACCTAACTCTGGTTATAATGGCCAAGTTTGGTTTTTATTAAAATCAACGCATTTTTATCCTTTTCCAATGTTTATGGTCAAAACATCGGTGGCGACTCCAAAAGAACCCTTTTTCGAAAACCTTGCTTTTATTAGAGGATAGTTCAGTTGTTGAGCACCTCGAAAGAAATGAACATAATTTTAACATAAAACGCGAGTCTAAACCATCTTTTCGCGACCGCTCGCATAAACGTTCGAGATGTCCCTGGACGTCGGAACGGATGGCAGCGACAGATGGTGACTCCACTGGGGAAGCTAGAGAGTTGATCCCATTTAGTGACGGATAAAATTCAAACTAAGTAAAGATTTGAAATTACGCCTTTACCCTCTTCCGTATGTTTTATTGTATGGCTTTAATAATTGTTGTATGATTATTTTTTGCAAATTGTATGAAATATAAATTGCACACAAAAACCCTTGCACACAACAGTCCCTCTATACCCGGGGGCAAGAGTGAATACCTATAGGGAGTGGGTGGCAGATACGACCGGCTTGTTGGCACACGGGGCTACAACCGTTGTCGGAAACCACCAACTCAAGGTGATAACTCTCTTCTTTTGGTCTAAGGATGTCGCCACGGAGTTTCGTGCATGACCCGAGGACTGAGAGTTGAGAGGTCCCTATAATGGGGGCACCTTGGGAACCTTTGGCCTTGGTGAGAACAGTTTAGAACCACCTAAACCAAGCACATTTCTGCAGGAAAACCCTACCTCGTGATTAAATAACCGTGGCTCTGCTCGTGGATGTATGAATTGTGTGTGCATTCGTTTGCTGCATTTGTATTGATGCATTAGCATAGGGTAATCATACAACAAACAAAATAGTGAAAAACCCTAAAAATCATAAAAGTGATAAGATAAGCCAACTTTATCTCGGACAGTCTTCAGTTAAGCTAGTCTGGTTTTAGGTTCTTTGTAAGCTAAGTAGCCACGTTGACCGACAGAAGAGATAAAGGGTCATAAAAAAATATAAACAAATTAAAGCCATAAAAATATCTTTTACAATAAAAAGATTTTCGACAAAGTCGTATCATTCATACCACATCATCCAATAAGTGGTAAAACAAGAGAGAAAATAAATGCACTAAGAAAAGTATGCATAAACATCATCATAATAAATCTATCATAAACACATTCATTCTAGGATTTATTAGATATCCTTAGACAATAGCGAAAGAGACCCAAGTGCGTTTATCACCTTCCTAGAAAAGATAAGTGCGCTAAGGTATGTTGGCAACCTTTGAAAAAAGGAAGTTAACATATTAAGGTGGGTATGGTACCCTTAAAACATAGGCTTTTGAGAAGATACCAAAGTTATTGTCTAAGGCATATCTATTTCACACTAATCATTTGAAATAAAAAGCTATAATAAAAATTGTTAAAATCATTTAGAAAGTGGTTGGTCTTCCGCCCGTCCTCACTCGTGCTTAGAAAGCTAAAAGGATGGAACAACTAGAAGAACAAAACCAAAAGCTCACCACTGAGCTTAATACGCTGAAAGAGAAAATGGCTCAAATGTTGGAAATGATGCGTCAACAGAATCTCCACAAAGAGGGTCCTCAAAGTGGACAAGCCTCTCACCAAGAAGAAGAAGAGGAACCTCAGGATGAGCATGACCAATCTGATACAAGAGCAGTACATATTCATGCTCCAGAAGTATCAAAGCAACAAATTACTGCTCTTGAAGAGAGGCTGAGAGCCATGGAGGGGCATAACTTTGATGTAAAAGAGGCAGCTGATATGTGCCTCGTTAAAAACATCCAATTCCCTAACAAATTCAAAACTCCGGACTTCCCAAAATATATGGGACTAACTTGCCCCAAAAGCCATCTTACGATATACTGTCGTAAGATGGCTGCATATGCTAACAATGAGAAGCTCCTGATCCATTACTTTCAGGAGAGCTTAGCTGAATCAGCTCTAAACTGGTATATGCAACTACAAGGGGGGCAAGTCCAAACATGGAGACATCTGGCAGATGCTTTTCTTCGTCGCTATAAATACAATATTGATCTGACCCCCGAAAGAGCATATCTATAATTGCTAAGCAAGAAAAATGATGAATCCTTCAAAGCATATGCCCAAAGATGGAGGGAATTGGCAGCACAAGTAGAACCTCCTCTGTCCGACAAAGAAACCACATCCATGTTCATCAATTCTCTAACTGGTCCCTATTATGACAAAATGATAGGGAACACATTAACACTTTTTGCGGATGTGGTAATTATAGGAGAAAGAGTAGAGCAAGGTCTGAAAAGCGGAAGAATTACACAGCACACTTCCTCCAACTCATCTACTCCAAACATTAAGAAGAGCTTCGGAAAGAAGAAGGAAGGAACTGTGAATGCAATTAACATTGCTACTCCTTCTTCCTCTTCACAGCAGACCAAGTCACGCAGACCGGAAAGGAAATTCACTCCAATACCTACCTCCTATGGAAGTCTGCTATTAAAATTGTTGGATGCTTCTCGCCGCCGTCCGTTCCAACGTCCAGGGACATCTCGAACGTTAATGCGAGCGGTCGCGAAAAGATGGTTGAGACTCGCATTTTTTGTTAAAATATGTTCATTGCTTCTAAGGCGCTCAACGCTGAACTATCCTCTAATAGAAGCAAGGTTTTCGAAAAGGGTTCTTTTGGAGTCGCCACCAATGTTTTAACCATAAACATTGGAAAAGGAGAAAAAGACATTGATTTTAATAAAAACCAAACTTGGTCATTATAACCAGAGTTGGGTAAGGGAGTTAGTTACGTGTGGGGAAGGTATTAGCACCCCACAACGCCCCTTTCGGGTTCCCTATGACGGATTAATTCATTTAAGTAAAGATTACAAGAAATTACGCTATTACCCTATTTTATTCGTACAATATTTAAATATGGCTATCTACATGGTTTATCTACATTGCATACAGAAAGCAGTAAATAAAGCAGTAAAAGGGAAGAGAATTGAGAAGAACCTCCGAAGCAAGCTTTATATTATAAGTCTTTTACACAGAGGACGCTTTGTGGCAATCCTTCACTCTACAATGACTCTCCTCTCGAATAAACTCGACTCGACTAAAATTTTCTAGAAGCATCGAATGCCGGAATACAAATTCCTTAACTGATTGTTACCTATTAAAGGCAATCAGAGAGATCATTCGAAGGAGGGAGAGAAGAAGACAAGTCTTGGAGTTGTCTCGGGTGTGGAGAATGACAAATGAGGCTCCTATTTATAGATTTCACTGCCTGGAAATCTGGGATGGCCGTCTGGGTTGGGACGGCCGTCCCAACTGCGCGTTTTGCACAAGGCCAAGCTGGGGGGAGAGTGGGACGGCCAGTTTGGGTTGGGATGGCCGTCCCACTTGAATTTTGGGGCTTGGGACGTGCGTCCCAAAGGTGAGACGTGCGTCTCACTTGTCTTTTGATGTTTGGGACGGCTGTCCCAACCTGTCTTGGCCTATTTTCGCGTTCTGGGACCCCCGGGAAGCTTTCCTTTCCTTTTTCGGACGTAGATTGATGCCGATAGATGTCCGTTGAAGCTTTATCTTCATATAGGTAGTCTTCTTGGCCTTTATTAAGATTTCGGGCGAGCTTTATCTTCGTGTAGGAAGTCTCCTTAGTCTTTATTGTGTGGATGGGTGAACCCCGTCTTGTTGCGGGAGGTCTTTCTCGGTTTTTGATATGAAGCCGGGTGAACTTTATTTTCGTGTGAAGTTTCACTAGCCTTTATTTTGAGAGGCCGGGCAAAATTAGGGGTCTACAATGCTAAACTCCTTGTGCGCATCCCTCCTAAGAAAATGGAGCCACCATATCTAGAATGGTATAAGCCGAACGAAAAATGCAATTATCATTCGGATGCTCCGGGACACTCCATGGATAACTGCATGGCCTTAAAACATAAGGTCCAAGATTTAATAGATGTAGGGTGGATTACCTTTGACGCCTCTACTCCAAAAGTATATGATCAGCCTCTTTCCAAACCCGAATGAAGGATGGGCTAAGGAAGATCAGCAATTTAGGGCTCATCATTTTGTCATCTAATAAAAATAAATACAAAAAATTATAATAAAAAAAAATATATCAAAAAGCTTCTGATGTATTTCTCGTGATCCTCGCTCATGATCACGAGATTTTTGATTAATATGGGCTTTGTAAATATTTCTTTCTATCAATACAACGAGGCATTATTCATAATATTCATATTCTTTTTCATTCTTTTCCCTCTCACACATTTAATAAAGAAATCTAAAACAAAGCATAACTGTACAATCATGTCTGTGATTGAAAACTCTCTAGAAGATCCGAAAGCCGAAGGCGAATGGATTGAGTCAGACAGTGAGGAGGGGACCATTTCCCCGGGCATGCAAATACTGTTAGAAAAAGAAGCTCAATCAATACAGCCACATCAGGAGAAAACTGAGGCCATCAATTTGGGACAAGAAGATAATAAGAAAGAAGTAAATATTGGTACCCAAATTGATGATGATGTCAGGGAAAGGCTGATACAGTTGCTAAGAGAATATGTGGATGTATTCGCTTGGTCCTACCATGATATGCCTGGAATTGATGAAAGTATAGTGGAGCATAGATTACCACTAAAAGAGGGATTTCGGCCTGTTAAGCAGAAACTCAGAAGAGTAAAGCCAGAATGGTCCTTAAAAATTAAGGAAGAAGTAGAAAAACAGTTGGATGCCAATTTTCTAATCGTGTCAAAATACCCTGAATGGTTGGCAAACATCGTGCCAGTTATAAAGAAAAATGGAAAAATCAGAGTATGCGTAGATTACAGGGACTTAAATCGTGCAAGTCCAAAAGATGATTTTCCCTTACCACATATTGATATGTTGGTAGATCATACCGCTACAAATACTCTCTATTCTTTCATGGATGGATATGCAGGGTATAACAAAATTAAATTGGCTGTTGAAGATAGAGAAAAAACTTCCTTCATTACGCCGTGGGGTACATTCTGTTATAGAGTAATGCCTTTTGAACTTAAGAATGCAGGGGCTACTTATCAAAGGGCCATGGTGACATTATTTCATGATATGATCCACAAAGAAATCGAAGTATATGTGGATGACATGATCGCCAAGTCCAAAAACGAAATAGATCACCTCCAATACTTAAAGAAGTTATTCAATCGGCTTCGGAAATACCAGATCAAGCTTAATCCGGCTAAATGCACATTCGGGGTATGATCAGGAAAACTCCTTGGGTTTATTGTTAGTAAAAAAGGAATTGAGGTAGACCCTGATAAAACAAAGGCAATCGTAGAAATGCCCCCACTGAGAATAGAAAAAGAAGTCAGAGGGTTCTTGGGCCGAATAAACTATATTGCACGGTTCATCGCACAATTGACAGACAAGTGCACGCCCATATTCAAGTTATTGCGTAAAAACCAACCGAAAGTTTGGAATGATGAATGTCAACAAGCTTTCGAAAAAATCAAAACGTGCCTAACCAATCCACCAGTATTGGTACCACCTGTGGAAGGAAAGCCCTTGATTCTTTACCTTTCAGTACTCGACGAGTGCATGGGATGTGTGCTCGGTCAACAAGATGATACGGGTAAAAAAGAACAAGCCATATATTACCTCAGTAAAAAAATTCTAAATTATGAGACCCGTTATACACCACTCGAAAAAACATGTTGTGCATTGGTGTGGGCAACTCAGCGCCTTCGACAATATATGGTCAGACACACAACTTGGTTGATTTCTAAAATGGACCCAATCAAATACCTGTTTGAAAAACCCGTCTTGACCGGAAGGATAGCCAGGTGGCAGGTACTCCTCTCAGAATTTGACATTGTTCATGTCACTCAGAAAGCTATCAAAGGCAGTCCTTTAGCAGAATATTTGGCACATGGGCCAACTGACGAATATCAATCCCTCCAAGATGATTTTCTAGATGAGCACATAATGCACATCCAACATGAAGAACGTGAAGATAATAAGTGGATCATGTTTTTCGATGAAGCTTCAAACTTATTAGGACATGGGATCGGAGCTATTTTAATATCTCCCGAAAAAAAGTATATCCCAGTAACAGCCAGACTAAACTTTGATTGCACGAACAATATGACGGAATACGAAGCTTGTGCTCTAGGTATTCAAGCGGCTCTGGATCATGGGGTGACTAGACTCAAAGTATTCGGTGACTCATCCCTTGTTATTTACCAACTCAAGGGTGAATGGGAAACTAGAAATTCCAAGTTAATCCCTTATCTGGAGCACATCCGTAATATGACTTCAAAAATGGAAAACATCAGTTTCGAGTACATCCCTCAGGAAGATAACCAGATTGCAGATGCACTAGCAACATTATCATCCATGTTTGCATTAGGACAAGAACATGAGGTGCCCATCATCCAAGTCAAAAGGCACAATAAACAAGCCTTTTGTATGATGATAGACAATGAAAAAGATAAAACCCCTTGGTATCAGGACATAAGGCGATACTTGACAAAGGGCGAATACCCCGAGGGAATCAGTGACAATGACAAAAGGATCATTCGGAAAAGGGCCAAAGGGTTTATGTTGATAGGAGAAACCCTTTATAAAAAGAATTTTGATTCCACTTTGTTAAGATGCGTCAATCTCGAAGAATCGCAGAAATTGATTAAAGAAATACATGAAGGAACCTTCGGGACTCATGCACTAGGGCATATCATGGCTAGGAAAATCCTCAGGGCAGGATACTTTTGGTCCACAATGGAAAAGGACTGTCATCAGTATGCTAGAAAATGTCACAAATGTCAGGTACATGCGAACAATGTACATGTTCCACCGGTACCACTCAATGTTATGGCTATCCCTTGGCCATTTGCTATGTGGGGCATGGATGTTATCGGACCTATTGAGCCTAAGGCATCCAATGGCCATCGATTCATTCTGGTGGCTATCGACTACTTCACTAAGTGGGTAGAAGCTGCATCTTATGCACATGTGACTAAAAAGGTAGTGGTCACCTTTGTTAAGAAAAATATCATATGTCGATATGGCATTCCACATCGTCTTATTACTGATAATGGAACCAATTTGAATAATAAGATGATAGAGGAATTATGTCAAGATTTCAAAATCCAACACCATAATTCCTCTCCCTACTGGCCCAAAATGAATGGCACAATAGAAGCAACCAATAAAAATATCAAGAAGATTGTTCAAAAGATGGTTAAAACCTATAGGGATTGGCATGAAATGTTGCCTTTTTCTCTTCATGGTTATCGAACGTCTGTGTGAACCTCAACAGGAGCTACGCCATTCTCCCTTGTATATGGAATGGAGGCTGTATTGCCAATAGAGGTCGAAATACCTTCCCTGCGAATTATAATGGAAGCAAAATTAACAGAAGCCGAATGGGTTCAAAGTCGATACGATCAATTAAACCTTATCGATGAAAAGCGGCTGAACGCTATATGTCATGGACAAGCCTATCAAAAGAAGATAAAAAAGGCTTATGATAAAAAGGTCCACCCTCATACTTATGAAGAAGGGGATCTAGTGATAAAGAAATTGCTTCCAGCCCAGAAGGATAAAATCGGAAAGTGGGCAGCAAATTACGAAGGACCCTTTGTGGTCAAACGAGCTTTCTCAGGAGGGGCACTTATCCTCACTAATATGGATGGAGAGGAACTTCGACACTCGATCAATTCTGATGCGGTGAAGAAGTATTATGCTTGAAGACATTGCTCATGACCCGTCAGGAATGAAAACCCGCAAAGGGCATCCCTGGGCAAAAGATAGGGTTTATATCCCTCGCTAGGATACGTCCTAGGCAAAAAGTAGAGGTAAAAAAAAAAAAAAAGCTAACTAAGAGCAATGGTTACTTTAGTCGAAAACCGAAAAGGCGGCTAAGGTAACATTCTTCCATAAGCAAGCAGTCTGCATAGTCTTCACTCTGAGCTCAGACATCTCAACTGAAGCAATTAGGAGAACCAGGGGGCAGATATCATAGACATGACTGTATAAGCCTATATAGTACAGCCAACCCTGACCACCCATTTTTCTAAATACCCTTGAAATCCTTCTATAAAAGAAATAGAACTTTTGCTCATTTATCAATAAAATTCCTTTTCATTTCCTTTCTCTTGACCAAATATTATGGAAATGCCTCTTTATTGATAAATCATAAATATGCGCAAAGACCTTTAATCAAAGATCAAGCATGCATCTAAAAAAGAGGAAGCATAAAAATAATAAAAGAATAAGTGCCTGCTAGGATATTCTTAGGTAAAAATTAGGGTAGCCTGCTAGATTGGAAACCCCAAAAGAACGATCTAGGCAAAAGATAAGGCAAAAGCCCCCTAAGATATTCTAGGCAAAAAAATTAAGGCAGCCCGCTAGATCGAAAACCGCAAAGGACGATCTAGGCAAAAGATAGGGCTAAGACCAAAAGATGAACAAAAGAAGAGCCCATCATCATGAAAGAGGAGCCCATCATGGTCATAAAGAAAGGAGCCCATCGGCATATTCATGAGAAGCCAACGGGAGAAGGCCAGTTACTTTCTAAATGCATTAAAAATGAATAAACAAATAAATTGCATTTAGGACATCCACACACAAAGTAGTTGCATAATACGACTTTGTCAAAATCAAGAAAAATAATTTTCTTCAAACAAGAATAATAAACATGCATATAAGGAGGATAGTCTCCATACTTGTGATTGAAAATAGAAGGCGCCAAAATCCAGCCTCTAAATGAAAATCAAAATCGCGAAAGATGAAATCAAAAACCATTTCAGCAGAATAAAGAGCTTCAAGGAAACTAGCTCTAACCTTCTATCCCAATAAAAGAAGGTGCACCAGGAAGAGGCCAACAGAAAGGCTCGATGATCCCCAAATGGATCCTTGCCTACTCCAGAGGCAAAACAAAAATTACTCCACGACTCAGCATCATCACATGAGTCGTCAACCATAGTCATTTAAAGATCCGACCACCATCCTTCCATCTAAGAAAGAAGGAAGCCATCAACATGAAAAAGCCAACGGAAAGGCTTGATCATCCCCAAGAGGATCCTTGCCTACTCCAGAGGAAAAACAAAAAGATTACCTCATGACTCAGCTTCATCGCCACGTGAGTCATCAAGCAAACTCATCCAGAATCTCCGCCACTTCCCCAAAGGAGAATAATGAGAATAAGGACTACACAAGAGTCCATTAAAGAAAATACGGAGTCAAATCCTCCATATCACCAGGGGGCAACAAAAAGAAAGAAAAGAAAAACTTTCATTCCCCAATAGAGGCCACAACGAAAAAGGCCAAATAAAAAATCTCCAAGAAGAGTATATCAAGAAAAGTCTACAAAAAGACAAAAAGAGGAAAACAAAAATTTTTTCCATCTTCCAGCTCAAATAAGAGCTTCACAAAGCCAGGAGCCAGGACTCCATCATCAAATTTGGATCCGCAGGAAACCGACAGACTCCTCGGTGAATCCCAAAAAAGAGAAAAGAGGAAAATTTCTTCATTACGCTCAAATAAGAGCTTCACAAGACCAGGAGCTCAAGACTCCATCATCATAAATAAAAAAATCAATCAAATCAAGGATTGGATCCCCCAAGAAAAGAAAACTTCCCCAGGGATCGCTAAAAAGAAAAGAAAAAAGGATATCTTTTCATCCAAATAAAAAGTCAATGTGCATAAAAAGGTGCACATATGTAAAAACCAATTCGCAAAAAAGAAATTCAAATCGCGAGAAAAAGATAAAAACCCATTCCCCAGCAGGAATAAGAGCATAGGCAAAGCCAGCTCAAACAACAGCGTCCAATAAGGAGTCAAAAACTCCATTCCTCCCTAGGGGGCAATTCAAAATAGATCCCCAGAAAACAACCAAATCCCTGGTGGATCACCAAAAAGAAGAAAAATCCCCAGCGGGCCTACCAACAAAAGGCAAAATACAAATTCATATCCTCAGGGAGTTAATCGCCTATAACACCCAATATGAATATCCCTAGTGAAAGGCAAAACCTTCACTCCCAAGAATGCCTATGCCTACTCAGAGGCAAGCAAAGAGCCGATATCCCCAAGAAACGGGAAATCAACCTATGCAAGAGGCAATACAAGCACAAAGCTTTCAAAAAAAGCATCCGCCTTCTCAGAGGTATTATCAAGAACAAATATCCTCAAGTAGAACATCAGCCTATTCAGAGGCGAAAAACAACGAGTAAAAAGCCTTCACCACTATTGAAGCATCTGCCTAATCAAGAGGCATAACCAACAAAAATCAACAAATCCCCCAGTGAATTCCTGCCTAAATAAGAGGCAACCAACAAAGAATCCCCGGCAAAACCAGATGGCTAAATGAAAAAGCCAAAAAACAAAATCCCCGGCAAAACTGGATGGCTAAACGAAAAAGCCAAAAACAAAGAATCTCCAGTAAAATCGGATGACTAACAGAAAAGTAAAAAAGTCAAATATTCCCGACGGAATGGGCGCATGAACAGAAACAATAAGTCGCCAACACATCTCCAAAACCAGATGACCACAGGATTGACTATCAAAAAGTCATCCTAAAAGCCTTGCAGAACGGGGCTTATTCAGAACCTTGCAGAACAAGGTTCGTACCAGGTGGGGGTAGGTACCCACAAGAGCCTTGCAGAATGGGGTTCGTACTGGGTGGGGGTAGGTACCCACAAGAGCCTTGCAGAACGAGGTTCGTACCGGGTGGGGGTAGGTATTCGCACCTGTCAGGTTGGGACCGCCGTCTCACCAAACAAGACGACAATCTCACCATTGGCGAGTGGCGAGATGGCGGTCTCGCCCTTAGCCGATGGCAAGACGACGATATCAACCCTTTGGGTGGAATTTCTTATTTTTCCTATACAAAAATACTTCCTATTCTAATATGGGGTCTATTGATCAATCCTAGGGACCTTTTAGGCCTTGCCCATCTTCGAACGAAAGTCTTCTGCTCTTTATGTTGAGGTTGGGCAAGATTTGGGGTCTACAATCCTAGGGACCTTTAAGGCCTTGTCCATCTTCGAACGGAAGTCTTTTGCTCTTTATTTTGAGGTCGGACAAGATTTAGGGTCTACATTGTAGAGCAAGGGGATTTCCAAAAAGCGTCCTCAAGTTTGAAGAATTAATAGAAAGCTCGCTTCGGAGGTTCCTTTCTCTATTCTCTCCCTTTTACTGCTTTCCTTGTATGCATTAGATACTAGGGCCATGTAGACATTTAAATTCTGCCAATAGATAAATAAATAGGGTAAAAGCATAGTTTCTTTCAGTCTTTATTTTATGAATTAGTCCATCATAGGGAACCCAAAAGGGGCGTTGTGGGGTGCTAACACCTTCCCCACACGTAACTAACTCCCTTACCCAAATCTAGTTGTAATAGCCAAAGTTGGTTTTTCTAAACCAACGCCTTTTTTTTTCCTTTTTCAATGTTTATGGTAAAAACATCGGTGGCGACTCCATAGAACCCTTTACGAAAACCTCGCTTTTAGGCTCAGCCCGGTTATCGAACAACCTAAAAGTGTTGACCACTGAAAGAAATGAGGGGGAGATTGATGGAAATGTCCCTACATTCCCAAGAGATGATTTTGATGATGATTCAAGTCAACACCATTGAAGATGAATTAAGGACAAGCTTAATTTAAGACGTTGGTGAAAATGTGATACATTTTCCTCCATGCCCAAGATATGTTTTTGATAAAGATGATGATTCAAGCAAGCCCAAGATGATTCCTAAAGACTAGATAGAGTCTTAGAATACTAGATATGGAGGTACAAGTTGATGAAGTAATATTATGCATAAGCCTCCAAAGCACAAGTGTGATAAAATTCATAACATGATATTTTTCTCTGTCATAATCAATTATAATGCATCAGAAATGGAAACATGATTTTCTCTGTCATAATTGATTATACTAGTAACATAATCAATTATGACAATTCAAATTTGAAAAATATATCTGTTTTGAAGAATAAATGTTTTTAAATATATCCTAATTTTTATTCATGAAAATATTAATGTCCAACGACCATTTTCTCGATGCTATTTTTTTATTTAATTATGTTTTGATGAAAAATAAAAAACAAACAATTACAGAATTCAAAAATACAATTTACATTCAATCAGTTTTGAGAAAATAATTTTGCACAAGGCAACAGAGATATTTTACACCTTTTGAGAAAACCCTCTTCTCTACTGCCTTTTGTGCTTTCACTGTTAATCACACTTGTTCTTGGAGATTGGCATTCTATAGGCTTCTACAATTTGTTGTCTCCATTATCCAGGTGTGACTATTCTTATTTTTATTACCTTCATCCTTTGTGTATTGGTGGCAAAGGAGGTACTTTTCATCCCTAGTGTGATTCTAGGGAGGTGTTCATCCTTAGTGAGATTCTAAGGATGTGTTTTCATCCTTTGATTTGTTCAAAGGAGGTTTTCATCCCTAGTGTGATTCTAGGGAGGTGTTCATCCTTAGTGGGATTCTAAGGAGGTGTTTTTCATCCTTTGATTTGTTCAGAGGAGATGTTCATCCCTAGTGGGATTCTAGGGAGGTGTTCATCCTTAGTGGGAACTGGATGTAGGGTTGGCTATACCCGAACCAGTATAAATATTTGTGTGCTCTTCTCTTTCCCTTATCTCTTTCGCTTTTCCTAATTATATTATCGCTTCTGCTTTATCTGCGTTCAAAAAAATTATTGTCTCACAAATAAATTTTTAATTTGACATCTATTTTAATTTGTGCATCTATTCACCCCCCCTCTAGATGTCATTTGTCTAACAAGTGGTATCAGAGCTTGGTTAGATAATATATTTCTAAACGATCTGTCAAGATGTCTATGCAGAATCAAGTTTATAGGGAAGGAGCCTCAATAAATAGACCACCATTATTTGAAGGAGAAGATTATAAATTTTGGAAAGCAAGAATGGAAATATTTTTACAAACACTAGATTACGGTGTTTGGGATGCTGTACTCAACGGTCCCTACATTTCGATGAGAATAACAGAGTCTAGAACTGTTCCAAAGACTTTTGATCAATGGACGCCGGATGAAAACAAGTGTGCCCATTATGATGTAAGAGCCTGAAATGCCATTGTTTCTACCTTAACTCGTAATGAATTTTTTAGGGTCTCACAATGCAAGAGGGCAAAAGAAATATGGGATACTCTTGAAGTGACACATGAAGGAACAAATGAAGTAAAGCGAGCACGTAAGAACACACTCATCCAAGAGTATGAATTATTTCAAATGCAGCAAAATGAAAGCATCACAGATTTCCAAACAGGCTTCACACATATAATAAATCACTTGAAAGCATTAGGAAAAAGTTTTGACAATGAGGAGTTGAGCACAAAGATCTTAAAATCCTTAGATAGGAATTGGCAACCAAAGGTCACTGCTATTACAAAATCAAAGGATCTCAGAAAAATGAATATTTCTACTCTATTTGGAAAGTTGCGAGAACATGAGATGGAGCTACAAAGGTTAAAGAACGGTGACCAGAATCAAACCAGGACGATAGCTCTAAAAGCATAAAAATCTTCACAAGACAAAAGCGAAAATGAAGGTAAGTTTTCGGACTCCGATATGTCTCTTTTTGTTAAACAATTTTCTCGCTTTATGAAGAACAGGAAGAAGAGACAGCAAAGAAAGGAGAAAACAAATAAATTCCATTGCTATGAATGTGGAAAACCTGGTCATATCAAACCAGACTGTCCGGAACTTAAGAAAGAGAAGAACGATACTTATAAGAGCAAACACAAAGCTTATATTGCTTGGGAGGATAATGATTCTTTCATAACACAAGAGAGTTCTTCCGAAAGCAGTGATGGAGAAGAAGAAGCAAATCTTTGCTTGATGACAAAAAGTGATGATGAAGCCTCATCACAGATAAGTAGTACAAATTCCTTAAATGAATATGATGAGTTATTTAAAAATATCAAGATATGTATGAAGGTTTTACCAAGTTATTTAAGAAATACACTAGATTACAGTGTTTACCAAGAATGGAAATATTTTTACAAACACTAGATTACGGTGTTTGGGATGTTGTACTCAACGATCCCTACATTTCAATGAGAACAACGGAGTCTGGAGCTGTTCCAAAGACTTTTGATCAATGGACGCCGGATGAAAACTAGCGTGCCCATTATGATGTAAGAGCCCGAAACGCCATTGTTTCTGCCTTAACTCGTAATGATTTTTTTAGGGTCTCACAATGCAAGATGGCAAAAGAAATATGGGATACTCTTGAAGTGACACATGAAGGAACAAATAAAGTAAAGCGAGCACGTAAGAACACGCTCATCCAGGAGTATGAATTATTTCAAATGCAGCAAAATGAAAGCATCACAGATTTCCAAACACGCTTCACACATATAATAAATCACTTGAAAGCATTAGGAAAAAGTTTTGACAATGAGGAGTTGAGCACAAAGATCTTAAAATCCTTAGACAGGAATTGACAACCAAAGGTCACTACAATTACAGAATCAAAGGATCTCACAAAAATGAATATTCCTACTCTAGTTGGAAAGTTGCGAGAACATGAGATGGAGCTACAAAGGTTAAAGAACGATGACCAGAATCAAACCAAGAAGATAGCTCTAAAAGTAGAAAAATCGTCACAAGACAAAAGCAAAAATGAAGGTAAGTTTTTGGACTCCGATATGTCTCTTTTTGTTAAACAATTTTCTCGCTTTATGAAGAATAGGAAGAAGAGACAGCAAAAAAAGGAGAAAACAAATAAATTCCATTGCTATGAATGTGGAAAACCTGGTCATATCAAACCAGACTGTCCGGAACTTAAGAAAGAGAAGAAAGATGTGAAAGAGAAGAAGAAAGAGAAGAACGATACCTATAAGAGTAAATGCAAGGCTTATATTGCTTGGGAGGATAATGATTCTTCCTTAACACAAGAGAGTTCTTCCGAAAGCAGTGATGGAGAAGAAGAAGCAAATATTTGCTTGATGATAAAAAGTGATGATGAAGCCTCATCACAGATAAGTAGTACAAATTCCTTAAATGAATATGATGAGTTATTTAAAGAATATCAAGATATGTATGAAGGTTTTACCAAGTTATTTAAGAAATACACTAGATTACAGTGTTTACCAAGAATGGAAATATTTTTACAAACACTAGATTACGGTGTTTGGGATGTTGTACTCAACAGTCCCTACATTTTGATGAGAACAACGGAGTCTGGAGTTTGAAGCACTTGGTGGATTTGATGAAGACATAGATATAACTTAGGTTGTGGGTGTGTAGATGATTAGGGTTTTAAGTTTAAGCACTTAATCTCTTGATAGGCCATTATATTTTGTGATAAGCACCTTAAAATGATGCATCTCATTGAAAATCATTTTTCTGCATGAAAAACTTACGTTTAAGTATTAAAAGAATTAACTAAGTTTTTTTCAATCAGTTGAAAAGGATTTTCAATCTGTTAAAATCACTTAACATAATAAATGGTCATACATAATCGAAAATTCAATTGATTGATTCGCGGAATCAACAAATTAAAATAACTCAATGAATTTTCAATATCAAGTTTCGCATTTTCAATCTGTTGAAATGATTTTAAATCATGTGAAACAGAAAGATCTTTTTAGTCTAAGAGTTTTTAGAAAATCAATCTGTTGAAATATTTTTCAATCTGTTGAAACAGAGAGACTATTTTTCTTAAACTAAGTATTTGCGAGAATTTAATCTGTTGAAATGATTTTCAATCGATTGAAACAGAGTCTTGTCATTTTTCATTAAGTTGTTTTAATCCATTAAAACTCGAATCAATCGATTAAATGGAACCTTAAATGAAATCAATTGATTGAATCGATGTCTTAATCGATTAAAAGGAACTTTAAATGAAATCAATCGATTGAATCGATCTTTTAATCGATTGAAATAATACTCTAATCGATCATAGTTTTGTTCTAATCGATCATAACTCATTCTGATCGATCATAGTTTTATTCTGATCGATCATAACTCAGTCTAATAAATCATTCTTCTGTTTTAATCGATCAGATTCTCTTCTAAACCTGTTTTACTGCTAACCAACTTATCTTTTGACTCTCTAAAACAGTTTTTAACGGATGAAACGTTCTGTTTTTCACGATTTACTCTATATATACAGATTTGATCTATCTTTTGAATATACAATACAACACACTACTTGAGAAAACTTGTGAAATCAATCTGTGAAACTTTCATACGTGACTTTCTCTCGCATTCAAGAATCTTTTTCATATCATAAGGTGTCTGTGATCAGAATTGTGGTCATTCAAAGAGAGAAAGTGCTCGATAGAATTGGTTCTGGACAATTAGAAACTTCAAGTCCAGGTTTATTCTTTTCATATTCTTTTGTAAAGTTTGATTGTGCAGGTTGGATTGTAATCTGCACTTGGTACAAGAATCGGATTTGGTTACTCGGGTGGTTTTCAAGATTCTGTCTTGTGGGTTTTGCAAGATAGTTCTTGGGGTAGATTGGTGAGTATCTACTGGTTGTAATTTTTACTTGGTATTAGTGAAACTTGACTGGTTGGTCAAGAACTGGATGTAGCTCTGGATTAGAGTGAACCAAGTATAAACTTGTGTGTTAATATTCTTCTTTCATCTCTTTTAATTTCTGTCTTTAATTGTACTTGTGTTTAAATCAAATTACCTTTGCAAAGATTGAATAAAGATAACTCATTCTTCCAAAAGAAAGTAAGATTTGCGAAAAAGTTTTAAAGTTCAATTCACCCCCCTCTTGAACTCAACCATTAATTCTTTCAATTGGCATCGAGCTGGTTCTTGTAAGTTACTCAAGGAATCGGTCCAATGGTCGAGGGAAAGATGAATTTTTAGAAGGAGCCTCCATAAACAGGCCTCCACTTTTTTCTCGGTGTGAATTATTCTTTCCGGAAGGTTAGAATGAAAATCTTTATTGAATCTCTTGATAGAGGCATTTGGGAAACAATTGTTAATGGTCCTTATAAACCAACTCATACCGTAGATGGTAAAGTAGTCGAAAAAGATTGGGCTGAATTAACCGATGTAGAAAATAGGAAAGTCCAATATGATTATACTGCAAAAAATATTATTACCTCTGCTTTAAATCTTGATGAGTTTTTCGGGGTGTCTCAAGTGTGCCTCTGCCAAAGAGATGTGGGAAATTTTAGAGGTTACACATGAAGGAACGTCTGATGTGAAAAGGGCAAGAAAGCATGAGTTAATCAGGGACTATGAGTTGTTTAAAATGCAGCAAGGAGAAACAATTGCGGATGTGCGAGAAAAGGTTCACGCACATAGTTAATCATCTAATCGGGTTAGGCAAGACTTTTGACAAAGAAGAGTTGAACATCAAAATTTTAAAGTGTTTGGACAGAACATGGCAACCGAAGGTGACAAGCAATATCGAATCAAGAGACTTGATCGAAATGACTACCGCTTCACTTTTTGGTAAGTTGAGGGAACATGAGTTGGAAATCAATCGGCTCAAAGAACAAGAGAATGCAGAAAAGAAAACTAGAAATATTGTTCTCAAGACAATTGAAGAAAACAAGTGGATCCGAAGAAGATGAATCGAGAGAACTCGACTTTATTGGTTAAGAAATTTGGAAAATTTCTTAGAAGAAAGAACAAAATTGGCCAAGTAAAAAGGTACAATGATAAAAAGACTGAATCTGTTCAAAATAATATTACTTGTTATTCTTGTGGTAAACAGGGTCACATAAAGAGTGATTGTCCGGAAAAGACCAAGAATCGAACAAGAAAGAATCAAGATACAAAGGGAAAAAGGCTTATATAGCCTGGCAAGACAATGATTCATCTTCCAACTCTGAATCCGAAAGTGAGGAGGTGAACCCGTGCTTGATGGTCGGTCGTGAATCCTCTTCATCACATGTAAGTTCAACTCCTACGGAGAATGAAATGAATTACAAGCACATTACTAAATGCTTTCAATGAAATGCATAGTGAAGCCAAAAATTTATCTCATACAAATAATCTGGTTAAAAGGATTAAATAACTGGTTAGAAAATAGAGTTAAAGTTCTGGAAAATGAACTATTAGAAAGCAAAACAGATTTAGAACATCTAGATATAATCTATGCATCTCACTGATAATGTTGCTAATAAGAAGTGTGAAAAGTGTATTATTCTGCAAGATAAGGTTGATTACTTGATTAAAACTTTGTCTAAATTTACTCAAGGCAAAGAGAATTTAGATGCACTTCTTGGGTCTCAAAACTGTGTGTTTGAACATAGTGGAATTGGATACAAACCTAAGACTGGGGTAAAAACAAAACAATATTTGAACTTCTTTTCATACAGAAAAACAACAGCATCCCCTTTCTCATCTTGTCATTACTGCATGAAGAAAGGACATACTATAAAATTCTGTCATGCTAGAAAATATTTTGTGCCGCAAGGTAAGAAAAGATGGGTTCCAAAACATGTTAAACAGAAAAATTGACTCCTAAGGACCCAAAATACGTAAGGGTACCAAATACTTGATGTTTGATCTTTCAGGAACAGCAACAAGAGTCCCTTTGGTATCTAGACAGCGGATGCTCAAGGCACATGACAGGTGACATTTCAAAATTCCAGAAGCTGAAATTGAAGAATGGAGGTCATGTGACTTATGGAGACAACAACAGAGGAAGAATTCTAGGTTCTGGAGATATTGGTGATGGTGAATCTGAAAGTGATCCTAGCAAAGATCTCAGTGATTTGATGAAGTCAAAGATAAAGTCAAAGGTCAACTCTGCAACAGTCAAACAAGTCACTCAGAAGAATGGAGCTGAAGACTTAGTGTGTCTTAACAGAAAGCTTAGGTAAAACCACTTTACCTTTTCCACTGCATAAAGCTTCTTCACTCATTTTGCAAAATGCCTCAAAAATAGTTTTAAACAAATCAAACAAAAGCATTTTGACAAAGAACCTTCTTAACAATGGTTTTAACTGATATAATTTTTTAAAGAAACGTTTAAAACACTTAGAATGTTTATAGAAGTGTTTTCACAGCATTTTAATTGATACAAAAACCTTTTAATCGATTAAAAACCCTTTATGACCGATTGGAATTCGAATATAACAGGTCAGAATGAAATATAATCGATCAGATTTTAAATATGAGCGATCAGATTGCTTTTAATCGATTAAAACACGTTTTAATCGATTAAAACCACTTTGGAAGTCAGGATGATCGATCAGAATGAAATTATGACCGATCAGAGTTGGTTATGATCGATCAGAATTGAATTATGACCGATCAGACTTATTTCAATCGATTAAAACGTATTTCAATCGATTAAAATAACTTAGAAAATCTTTTCAATCGATTAAAACGAACTTTCAATCGATTAAAATGACTTGAAAATATATGTGCAGTTTTTCAATCGATTAAAACGACTTTATATCAGCTAAAATAACTTGGAAAGTCTTATAAGAAGGTTTTTAAACAAATCAATCGATTAATACGCGATTCAATCGATTGTTTTATACTTTGAAAATGTTTGTAAAACGTTTTAACTAATAAAAACGTGGTCGTATCAACTAAAACATTTTCTGTTAAAGATCAAGAACGCATTAATGGGTTGAAAGGACTTTTAACAGATTATAACGGCTATTTCAACAGATTAAAACAAACTTTCAACAGATTAATTAATGCAGCAGATTTGAAAATTCTCTTTAAAAACAGTTTTGCTTGAAATTTTTGAAACAACAGATTGTACATCAGTTTTCATACATCCAAAGCAATCAATTCAAGCAACTGTTAAGCATCTTTTTCCAAGAAAGAATTACAACTGTTTTGTGAACTTCTTTTTGAAATCTTTCTTGAGGCATATTGCATTCTGTGAAGAAGAAACTTACTGTGGATTAGAGTAATCCGGTTTGAGCTTTCTAAGTCTCTTCTTTTCAATTGCTTTTCATTACTTTGTATTGTGTTGTACCTGGAATTTGGGTACAAGTTTTTTCTGCAGCTGGTAGGTGGTTGTAGAAGTTTTCAAGAGCTGGAATTTGGTTCTTGGTGGAGAGGTTAAGTGCAGGAACTGGAATTTGGTTCTTGTCGTGTGGTGCCTGGAATTTGGGTATTGGTTTCTCTGCTGGCTGGAATTTGGTTGCGAGAGGTTTCCAAGAACTGGAATTTGGTTCTTGGTGGAAAGGTTAAAGTCGGAACTGGAAATTGGTTCCGTGTTAGAGTAGGTGTAAGATTGTTGAGTCTCGTAAAACATCTATTCTAGTGGAACCCAACTGGAATTTGGCCGGAGACCGGACGTAGCCCTGGTATTGGGTGAACCAGTATAAAATTACCGGTGAAATCTTTCCTAACCTTTCTCTCTTTAAATTCAGTTACTGCGCTTGTATTGTTTAATTGCTTTGTGATTCGTGAATTGATTAGTAAACTTAATTTTCGAATTAGATAATCTGTTTATTGCGAAAAACTTTCAAAAATCAATTCACCCCCCCTCTTGATTTAAAACTACTTTTCTAACAGAATCAGTAATCATTCACAATGTTCTTCTGGTTGAAGGTCTCAAGCACAATCTGATAAGCATAAGTCAGTTATGTGATCTTGGTCACAAAGTCATTTTCAAACCAGAAAAGTGCCTTATTTGTGAGCCAGAATCTGATACGGTAATGTTGGTAGGTAAGAGGTTAAACAATATATACATGTTAGATATCAAACAGTCTATATCATCTCAAAGTTGTCTTCTTACTAAAGAAGAAGAATCTTGGTTGCGGCATAGAAGACTTGCTCATATACATCTTAAACATCTTGACAAACTGATTTCAAAAGATTTAGTTTCAGGTCGCCTAAGCTTCAGATCTTGAAAGACAAAATCTGTGAAGCTTGTTTGAAAGGCAAACAAACTAGAAAATCTTTTTCAAACAAAAATATTGTTTCAACTTCTAAACCTTTGGAACTCGCTTCACATGGATTTGGTTGGTCCTTCAAGGAATAAAAGCCTAGGTGGTAATCTTTATATCATGGTAATTGTTGATGACTTTTCCAGATTTACCTGGACTATTTTTCTTAAAGCCAAATCTGATTCTTACAAATCTTTCAAAAAGCTTGCCAAGGTTTTACACAATGAAAAAGGGTATTTTATTACATCAATTCAAAGTGACAATGGTGGAGAATTTGTAAATGAAAAGTTTGAATCATTTTGTGAAAAGTTTGGTATAAAACACAATTTTTCTCGCTCCAAGAACTCCTCAACAGAATCGGTGTTGTGGAAAGAAAGAACAGATCTATTGTAGAACTTGCTAGAACAATGTTGTGTGAAAATTCTTTACCTAAATACTTTTGGGCAGATGCAGTAAACACTCGCTTGTCATGTTTTGAATAGAGTCTTGATTAGACCCATGCTTAAGAAAACCCCATATGAACTCGTACAAAGGAAGAAAACCCAACTTAAACTATTTCAGAGTTTTTGGATGTACATGTTTCGTTTTAAACAATGGGAAAGAAAATATTGGCAAGTTTGATGAAAAATCGATAAAGAAATTTTTCTTGGTTACTCAACTCACTGGTCATGCATATAGAGTTTACAATTTAAGACTTAAATCTGTTGAAGAATCAGTACATGTTGTGTTTAATGAGTCTCCTCGAGTAGTGCGTAATAAAACAACAGGTACTGCAGATGAAGAAGATTTAACCGATAATTCTTATCAGCTTGAAACATGCCAAGAATACAGATCAGCGTATCGTTGAAGAAGATGATCCATCGATGGACCCAAGCAAAAGCTAATTCTCCAACAATTATCGAAGAACAGAAGAAGATGTTCTGGAAGAGCTTCCTAAAGAGTGGATTGTCCCAAGAAATCTCTCTCTAGACAATGTCATCGGGCAAATTAATAAGGGAGTATCTACTAGACATTCTCTTAATCAATTCTCGTAATCATATGGCATTCATTTCACAAATAGAGCCTAAGACAGTTAAAGAAGCATTAAATGATGAATACTCGGGTTAGGTGCCATGCATGATGAGCTTAATCAATTTGAAAGAAATAAAGTGTGGGAATTAGTTCCTAAAATCAAAGATATCAATATAATTGGTACTAAGTGGGTATTCAAAAACAAGCTAGATGAACACGACATTATTACTAGAAATAAAGCTAGATTGGTAGCCAAAGGGTATAACCAACAAGAGGGTATTGATTTTGATGAAACCTTTGCACCTGTAGCTAGACTTGAAGCCGTTAGATTGTTATTAGCTTATGCCTCGCTTAAGTGGTTTCAGACATTACTAGATGGATGTAAAGAGTGCCTTTCTCGAATGGACTCATCAATGAAGAAGTATATGTTTCTCAACCTCCTGGGTTTGAAGATCACAAGCATCCCGACCATGTCTACAAATTAAAAAAGGCCCTTTATGGTTTAAAGCAAGCACCTAGACAATGGTATGAGAGGTTAAGTAACTTCCTAATTGATCAAGGGTACAAGCGAGGTGAGGTTGATAAAACTCGTTCATTAAGAAATCTGAACCGACATTATTCTGGTGCAGGTGTATGTGGATGATATCATTTTCGGTTCCACTAATAATGTCATGTGTAATAAGTTTGTAAAAGAAATGCAAAGTGAATTTGAAATGTCCATGATGGGAGAATTAAATTTCTTCCTTGGTCTCCAGGTTAAACAATTAAGAAATGGCATTTTTCTTAGTCAATCTAAATACCGCAATGAATTGTTAAAGAAATTTGATATGCAAACCGCAAGGTGTCTTCTACACCCATGTCTACTAACCGTTGTCTAGACTTAGATGAAAAAGGAAAACCTGTTGATCAAACTAAATATAGAGGTTTGATTGGTTCACTATTGTATCTAACTCGCTAGTAGACTCGACATTATGTTTAGTGTGTGTCTTTGTGCAAGATTTCGAGCAAATCCAAAGGAATCTCATCTTACCGCCGCCAAAAGGATTCTCGAAATACCTCAAGGGAACAGTTAATGTTGGACTATGGTATCCCGAGGGTGCATCCCTTAAACTTGTTGGATTTTCTCGATTCTCGACTTTGCAGGATGTAGATTGGACAGAAAAAGTACCTCGGTACTTGTCATCTACTAGGGAGCAAGTCTTATATCGTGGCACAACAAAAAGCAAGCGTGTGTTGCTCATCAACCGTAGAGTCGAATACATTGCAGTACTGGAGCCGTTGTGCTCAAAGCATTTATCTCAAGCAACAACTAACAGATTATGGAGTAACTCTAAACAAGGTACCTCTGGTTTGTGACAATACTAGTGCAATAAACTTAACTAAGAATCCTATTCAACACTCTAGAACTAAGCATATTGAAATTAGACATCACTTTATTAGAGAACACGTATCTAGGGGTGATCGTGAGATTTTATTCGTTGAATCTGAAAAACAGCTAGCTGATTTATTCACTAAACCACTTCCTAGAGATAGACTTAATATGCTTAGGACTCGAATTAGGAATTCTAGATATATCTAGTATTGCATAACTAATTCGTTACGTTGATTGTATGCTTTTTAACAGCTGATAACAAGTTCAATCGATTAATAATTGCATGAATAACTTGATATTATTTGTTTCAATCGATTGAAATTGTGAAATAATCTGTTGATTTTCCGATTCTTACTCACTGATATTGATGTGTTAGTAGTTCAATCGATTAAATAAGTTTTTAATCGATTTATTTCATTAATCTTGTTGCTCGCACATTTTCTTCTATAAATCAATCGATTAAATCTTCGATTCAATCGATTGAATTCACTAATGGTACTCTAAATAATTTTCTTTTACAAAATAATCGATTTAATTTTTGATTCAATCGGTGTATTTCACTTATAAGTATCTACGATTACAAAATCAGTTGGTTTCACGAAATATCAATTGATTATTTTTCTTCTAGGGCTAGTTGTATGTACTTTGTCTCTAACCGATTTCGCAGAGTAAACCGAAAGCATTTACAACAAGATAAACTTCAACTACTCTCTTAAATATCAAAGATATCCAATAAAAGTTGAATGACTCGATTGGATATCGATGTGTGGGTAATTAAAGTGTACAAGTAGCAATTCTCTCTCCTCTTTATCATTACTGCACGTAAACAATAAATCAAGTAAAGACAAAATTTTTTTTTTAAGCCGATAAAGATTGTGTATTCTCATTCCTATAGTATTATTTTCTTCTTTGAGCTTCTCTTTTCTCGGTTCTTCTCTCGTTCTGTTCATTCCAAAAATCAAATATGTTCAAGCGCACAAAGTCTCGGTAGGAAGAAGTCCAGCAGAGGCGAGTCCTCTACGACAAGGCAAGAATAGAATGTTGGAGGAAGGATTGAAACTTGGTTCAATGGGGACCAAGAGAAAATGGATTTGTTTATCCATGAATTAAGTAGGAAGCAAGTCAACATTCCAAAAATGTTAAAGTTCTCTTGGTTTGATGCCGAAGGATTCGGAGGCATTCTGAAGTTACCGCAACATCAAAAACTTCAGTCGTTTCTTGAGTTGAATGGTAGAATTTACCTCGACTTAATTAAAGTTTTCTTCACAAATTTATCCTTTGAAGGTTCCACTTTGTCAACCCAAGTTAAAGGAGTAGACATTGAGATAACACCTAATGTCCGGAAGGAAGTTGTCTGGAATAAAAGATGTAGGTGTGAAAGTCACCAAAGGGTGTACTTCGGATGTTGAAGAATTTAATAAAGTTCAAGATTTCCGCTCTTGCTCGAAGAATAGGCATGATTCTGTAAGTTCATTCAACACTGGAAAGTTGAAACTGGAAGAAAGGATTCTCGCTTTCATCGCTTTCTGGCGGCTTACACCTGGGGGAGCAATCATGCGGTGCTAAATGAAGGAGATTTAGTTCGATGTACTCGCATTCATCACGTAATACGTGTGAACTGGATCTTTGTCATCAAGGATCACATGATCAAAGCCAAGAGACTTAGTGACTTCGGTATCCCTATGCTATTCTGATTTCTAAATTTTTAACACATTTTGGTGTTGATGTTGAAGGAGAACTTGTTGAAACCGTCCGACCAACAAATGAAATAAACAATTCCGTTCTTCACAAAATGGGATTTATTAAAGTTGATGGTGAATGGATCTCGAAAGAAGATGTCGGGAGAAGTGAAGAAAGTGAAGAAGAAGAGCAAGAGGAAGGAATCAACACCGATAATATTCCCGGAACTTCGCAGAGACGTTCGTCCGATCCAATGGAAGAAGTGAACCCAATGGAGATGATTCCATACAATCCACAGCCGACCGTGGCACTCCTCTCGTCTCAGCTCGAAAGAACAATGTTACATCAAATGAGCGAACCGCAAACCGACCAAAGGAGGCATATGGAGATGACTCGCTGCTCCGAGGGCTCTAGCAGCATTATTTGGATGAAAATTTCATTGCAAGGTTCCAAGCATATTGATAATCAACTAGAAGATATTTACAACAGGATTGTGGAACCGCAATTCAATCAAGGTCCCGGGGACGAATGAAGATTTTCTATGTTTCGTTATTCGTTTTCTTTTCATTTTTTTTATGTTCTGGTTTTTATTTGGGGTTCCCACGTGGACCCATTGACTCGTAACTACAACAATCTATTTGATGCAGTCAAATAGGGGGAGAAGTATTTTGCTTAAAACTCGTCACTACACACACACCACAAAATATATGTCTCTGGTCTCGGTATTTTTGTTTTGCGAGTGCAAGTGGTTATTTGTCTCCATCAAATAGGGGGAGATTGAAGCACTTGGTGGATTTGATGAAGACATAGATATAACTTAGGTTGTGGGTGTGTAGATGATTAGGGTTTTAAGTTTAAGCACTTAATCTCTTGATAGGCCATTATATTTTGTGATAAGCACCTTAAAATGATGCATCTCATTGAAAATCATTTTTCTGCATGAAAAACTTACGTTTAAGTATTAAAAGAATTAACTAAGTTTTTTTCAATCTGTTGAAAAGGATTTTCAATCTGTTAAAATCACTTAACATAATAAATGGTCATACATAATTGAAAATTCAATTGATTGATTCGCGGAATCAACAAATTAAAATAACTCAATGAATTTTCAATATCAAGTTTCGCATTTTCAATCTGTTGAAATGATTTTAAATCGTTGAAACAGAATGATCTTTTTCAGCCTAAGAGTTTTTAGAAAATCAATCTGTTGAAATATTTTTCAATCTGCTGAAACAGAGAGACTATTTTTCTTAAACTAAGTATTTGCAGGAATTTAATCTGTTGAAATGATTTTCAATCGATTGAAACAGAGTGCCTGTCATTTTTCATTAAGTTGTTTTAATCCATTAAAACTCGAATCAATCGATTAAATGGAACCTTAAATGAAATCAATCGATTGAATCGATGTCTTAATCGATTAAAAGGAACTTTAAATGAAATCAATCGATTGAATCGATCTTTTAATCGATTGAAATAATACTCTAATCGATCATAGTTTTGTTCTAATCGATCATAACTCATTCTGATCGATCATAGTTTTATTCTGATCGATCATAACTCAGCCTAATCAATCATTCTTCTGTTTTAATCGATCAGATTCTCTTCTAAACCTGCTTTCATCGCTAACCAACTTATCTTTTGACTCTCTAAAACAGCTTTTAACAGATGAAACGTTCGTTTTTCTGATTTACTCTATATATATACAGATTTGATCTATCTTTTGAATATACAATACAACACACTACTTGAGAAAACTTGTGAAATCAATCTGTGAAACTTTCATACGTGACTTTCTCTGCATTCAAGAATCTTTTTCATATCATAAGGTGTCGTGATCAGAATTGTGGTCATTCAAAGAGAGAAAGTGTCGATAGAATTGGTTCTGGACAATTAGAAACTTCAAGTCCAGGTTTATTCTTTTCATATTCTTTTGTAAAGTTTGATTGTGCAGGTTGGATTGTAATCTGCACTTGGTACAAGAATCGGATTTGGTTACTCGGGTGGTTTTCAAGATTCTGTCTTGTGGGTTTTGCAAGATAGTTCTTGGGGTAGATTGGTGAGTATCTACTCGGTTGTAATTTTTACTTGGTATTAGTGAAACTTGACTGGTTGGTCAAGAACTGGATGTAGCTCTGGATTAGAGTGAACCAGTATAAACTTGTGTGTTAATATTCTTCTTTCATCTCTTTTAATTTCTGTCTTTAATTGTACTGTGTTTAAATCAAATTACCTTTGCAAAGATTGAATAAAGATAACTCATTCTTCCAAAAGAAAGTAAGATTTGCGAAAAAGTTTTAAAGTTCAATTCACCCCCCCTCTTGAACTCAACCATTAATTCTTTCAGAGTTGTTCCAAAGACTTTTGATCAATGGACGCCGGATGAAAACAAGTGTGCCCATTATGATGTAAGAGCCCGAAATGCCATTGTTTCTGACTTAACTCGTAATGATTTTTTTAGGGTCTCACAATGCAAGATGGCAAAAGAAATATGGGATACTCTTGAAGTGACACATGAAGGAACAAATGAAGTAAAGCGAGCACGTAAGAACATGCTCATCCAGGAGTATGAATTATTTCAAATGCAGCAGAATGAAAGCATCACAGATTTCCAAACACGCTTTACACATATAATAAATCATTTGAAAGCATTAGGAAAAATTTTTGACAATGAGGAGTTGAGCACAAAGATCTTAAAATCCTTAGACAGGAATTAACAACCAAAGGTCACTGCAATTACAGAATCAAAGGATCTCACAAAAATGAATATTCCTACTCTATTTGGAAAGTTGCGAGAATATGAGATGGAGCTACAAAGGTTAAAGAACGATGACCAGAATCAAACCAAGACGATAGCTCTAAAAGTAGAAAAATCGTCACAAGACAAAAGCAAAAATGAAGGTAAGTTTTCGGACTCCGATATGTCTCTTTTTGTTAAACAATTTTCTCGCTTTATGAAGAATAGGAAGAAGAGACAGCAAAAAAAGGAGAAAACAAATAAATTCCATTGCTAGGAATGTGGAAAACCTGGTCATATCAAACCAGATTGTCCGGAACTTAAGAAAGAGGAGAAAGATGTGAAAGAGGAGAAGAAAGAGAAGAACGATACCTATAAGAGTAAACGCAAAGCTTATATTGCTTGGGAGGATAATGATTCTTCCACAACACAAGAGAGTTCTTCCGAAAGTAGTGATGGAGAAGAAGAAGCAAATCTTTGCTTGATGACAAAAAGTGATGATGAAGCCTCATCACATATAAGTAGTACAAATTCCTTAAATGAATATGATGAGTTATTTAAAGAATATCAAGATATGTATGAAGGTTTTACCAAGTTATTTTAAAAATACAATGCACTTAGTCAAAAGTTTAATGCATTAGAAAATACTGTTGGTATTCTTGAAAAAGAAAATGAGTGCTTAAAGAAAGATGTTGAGAAATTTAAAACTTTGTCTAAAAATAAAGAAGTTGCTAAACCTTGTGAAAATTGTAATCTTTTGGAAAATGAGATTTTCAAGTTAGAGAAAATTATAATCAAGTTTTCAAAATCTTCTGAAAATCTTGATTCTATATTAGGTTATCAAAGAGGGAATTCTTGCAAAGCTAGACTTGGTTACAAACCCAAAGAAAGTCTAGAACCTCATAAAACTATTTTTGTGAAAGAGTCAAGGAAAACAGATGTGAAACCAGTTTAAAAAACTTTAAGAAACTCATTTAGACCTTTTCAAAGAAAACCAACATGTTTTTATTGCATGAAATTAGGTCATACATCAAATAGATTTTACATAAAACATTTTGGCATATCTAATGGAAAATATGAATGGGTGCCTAAAGAAGCAAAGCATTTATACATGTCCAGATGATAGTTTGAGCATCTAATTGATTATCATAATCGGAAATTTATTTCTTGTTGTCATAATCAATTATGTTGAAAGTTTGAATTTTGAAAGTTTGAATTTATGAAAATTTAAAATTATTAGAGTTTGAAATTTTGCAGTTTAAGATTCTTGAAATTTGAAATTTTGCAATTTGAAATTTTGCAGTTTGAGATTTTTTTTTAAATTTGCGAGTATGAGATTTTTGAAATCTGAAATTTTGCAATTTGAGATTTTTTGAAATTTGAGATTTTGCAGTTTGAGATTTTTTTTAAAATTTGCAGTATGAGATTTTTGAAACTTGAAATTTTGCAATTTGAGATTTTTGAAATTTGAAATTTTGTAGTTTAAGATTTTGAAATTTGAAATTTGTGATTAGAAATTTGAAATTTGTGATTAGAAATTTGAAATTTGTGATTAGAAATTTGAAATTTGTGATTAGAAATTTGAATTTTAAATTTGGAATTTGTTGAAATTTGAATTTGAAATTTGAAATCTGGAATATGAGTGCATTTGAATTTGAAAGCTGCGTAAATAAGAAGACTGTAATTGGGGGAAAACTACTGCATTTCATTCCATTATCTTTATAATCATTTTATTCCCCTATCTTTCTCTCTCTTCAATTGTCTTGGGTATCCTAGATATTGCCTCCTTAATATGATGTTCTTCTCTATGACACTTTATGATGCATTATCTTCTCTACCTTGATTTATGTACTAATATGTGCTAATTTGTTCTCAGTTTCTATTGCAATATTTTTCATAATTATTGTTAGATATTGTTTAGATATTATTTAATATTGTTAAGATATTGTTAGATATTAACCATAATATCAAACAATAATATCTAACAATATCTTCTGTTTATTCTGTTACTTTCAGTTACTCTTTTAGTTGTATCTCTCTACTATAAATAGACTACCCTATGTGTGATTTATATACAAGGGAGATTAATCCCAAACTCTATTTCTTCTATATTCAACATGGTATCAGAGCTTAAGGTTATTTTGAATTTTTTTTTTCTAAATTGTCTAGTTTGGCATGTGAGTCGTGTCAATTAGGCAAGCATAGTCGTACTTCCTTTCCTCATAGTGTCACACGTGGTGCTTCGTCCCCTTTTGCCGTGGTTCACTCTGACATTTGGGGACCTAGCCGCGTTAAGTCTACTTTAGGTTTTCAATACTTTGTTACTTTCATTGATGATTATTCCAGATGCACTTGGTTATTTTTGATGAAAAATCGTTCTGAATTATTTCATATCTTTCAAAATTTTTTCAATGAAATTCAAACTCAGTTCGGTGTTTCTATTAGAGTTTTGCGCAGTGATAATGGTCGTGAATATCTTTCTCATTCTTTTAAACAATTCATGGCTTCTCATGGTATTTTGCATCAAACTTCTTGTGCTTATACACCTCAACAAAATGGTGTAGCTGAATGTAAAAATAGACATCTTATTGAAACAACTCGCACTCTTTTAATTCATGGAGAGGTTCCTCAGCATTTTTGGGGTGATGCTCTTCTTACTGCGTGTTATCTTGTTAATCGCATGCCATCTTCGGTTCTAGATAATAAAATACCTCATTCCACTTTATTCCCTCATGAACCACTTCATCCCTTACCTCTAAAAGTTTTCGGGTCTACATGTTTTGTTCATAATTTTAGTTCTAGTCTTGACAAGCTTTCTCGTAGATCACATAAATGCGTTTTCTTAGGGTTTACAAGATCACAAAAAGGATACAAATGTTTTTCTCCTTCTCTTAACCCTTATTTTGTGTCTGCAGATGTCACCTTTGATGAGTTCTCTTTTTATTTTAAAAGTCAATCTTCACCTCTGTCTCCATCTAATCTTGTCAACACTCCTAGTACATTTAATGTTACTGTTGTTTGTGACCCTCTAACTGTGTCTTCTTCACCATTAGATTCTACTCCGCAGTCAGCTTCTTCTTCACTCCCTCTTCAGGTTTATAGTTGTCGAAACCAATCACAACCACCACCATGTGACTCTACTCAAGTGTCAACTACTCTGTCTCCTCCGGATGTGACACCTGAGTCTGACCTTCCCATTGCCCTCCGAAAAGGTATTTGTTCTACACGCAATCCCTCTCCTCATTATACTGGTTTGAGTTATCATCGATTGTCATTACCTTTTTATACATGTATTTCCTCTCTTTCTTCTGTGACCATTCCAAAAACTCTCCGTGAAGCTTTAGCCCATCTTGGTTGGCGTCAGGCCATGTTAGATGAACTAAGTGCTCTTCATAATAGTGGAACTTGGGAATTGGTCTCGTTACCGTCTGGGAAATCTGTTGTTGGTTGCAGGTGGGTGTTTGCTATCAAAGTTGGACCTGATGGTACTATTGATCGCCTCAAAGCTCGTCTTGTGGCCAAAGGTTATACTCAAATTTTTGGGTTGGATTATGGAGATACCTTTTCCCCTGTGGCAAAGATGACTTCTGTTCGTTTATTTATCGCCATGGCCGCTCTTCAACAATGGCCTCTTTATCAACTAGATGTTAAAAATGCTTTCCTCAATGGTGATTTGCAAGAAGAAATCTATATGGAGCAACCTCCTGGGTTTGTTGCTCAGGGGGAGTCTTCTGGGATGGTATGTCGTCTTCGCAAATCCCTATATGGCCTAAAACAGTCTCCTAGGGCCTGGTTTGGAAAGTTTAGCAAGGTTGTTCAACATTTTGGTATGACTCGGTGTGAAGCAGATCACTCTGTCTTTTATCGACACTCAAGTGCTGGATGTGTTTACTTGATAGTATATGTTGATGACATCGTTCTTACAGGTAGTGACAACCATGGCATCTTTCAGTTGAAACAACATCTATGTCACCATTTTCGCACCAAAGATCTTGGCAAACTTAGATATTTCTTGGGTATTGAGGTGGCACAGTCCAATGATGGTATTGTTATATCTCGGAGGAAGTATGCCATGGATATTTTAGAGGAAACTGGGTTGATGAATTCAAAGTCTCGTTGATACGCCCATGGATCCCAATACTAAACTTTTACCAAATCAGGGGAGCTTATACCTGATCCTGAGCAGTATAGAAGATTGGTTGGAAAATTGAATTATCTTACAGTTACTCGTCCTGACATTTCCTTTGCAGTCAGTGTGGTAAGCCAATTTCTTAATTCCCCATGTGAAGATCATTGGAATGCAGTCATTCGTATCTTAAAGTATATTAAAGGATCTCCTGGAAAAGGATTGTTATATGATTCTAATAACCATACAAGAGTTGTTTGTTACTCAGATGCTGATTGGGCAGGATCTCCTTCGGATAGAAGATCTACATCTGGATATTGTGTCTCCATTGGTGGTAACTTGGTCTCATGGAAAAGTAAGAAACAAAGTGTTGTGGCAAGATCTAGTGCAGAAGCAGAATATAGAGCTATGGCCTCAGCTGCTTGTGAACTTGTTTGGCTCAAGCAATTGCTTAGAGAGTTACAATTTGGAGATGTCACTCAAATGTCACTTGTGTGTGACAATCAGGCTACTCTTCATATTAGTTCTAATCCTGTCTTTCATGAAAGGACAAAACACATTGAGATTGACTGTCATTTCATTCGAGAAAAGATTATGTCTGGAGACATCAAGACTGAGTTTGTTAACTCAAGTGATCAGTTAGCAGATATTTTTACTAAATCTTTACGGGGTCCTAGAATTGATTATATTTTTAACAAGCTTGGCACATACGATTTGTATGCTCCAGCTTGAGGGGGAGTGTTAGATATTGTTTAGATATTATTTAATATTGTTAAGATATTGTTAGATATTAACCATAATATCAAACAATAATATCTAACAATATCTTCTATTTATTCTTTTACTTTCAGTTACTCTTTTAGTTGTATCTCTCTACTATAAATAGACTACCCTATGTGTGATTTATATACAAGGGAGATTAATCCCAAACTCTATTTCTTCTATATTCAACAATTATCAATGAATCAGGGAGATATTTTGATGATATTAATCTGTGTGAAACAGGGGGAGATTTTTTTCTCTTATAATATTTTTCATAATTATCAATGAAACAAGGAGATATTTTCATGATATTAATCTGTGTGAAATAAGGGGAGATTTTTTTTTATAATATTTTTCATAATTATCAATGAAACAGGGAAATATTTTGATGATATTAATTTGTGTGAAACAGGGGGAGATTTTTTTCTCTTATAATATTTTTTTTATGATTATCAATGAAACAGGGGGAGATTTTTTGATGAATTAAAATCTGTGTGAAATTCTTTCATATCTCTAAATTAAACAAGGGGAATTAAGAGAAGTCTTTGCTCATATGAGTTAGGGGGAGTCTTGTTATTAATATATCTAGGGGGAGATTAAGAGACTCTGACACTTGATACTATATTGTGCTAATCTTGAGCTAGCTATATAGAGTCAAGCATTTTAATTCATTTCAGGTGTTTCCTTGATCATCATCAAAAAGGGGGAGATTGAAAGCAATGAGGGGGAGATTGATGGAAATGTCCCTACATTCCCAAGAGATGATTTTGATGATGATTCAAGTCAACTACATTCAAGTCAACACCATTCAAGATGAATTAAGGACAAGCTGAATTTAAGACGTTGGTGAAAATGTGAAACATTTTCCTACATGCCCAAGATATGTTTTTGATAAATATGATGATTCAAGCAAGCCCAAGATGATTCCTAAAGACTAGATAGAGCCTTAGAATACTGGATATTGAGGTACAAGTTGATGAGGTAATATTATGCACAAGCCTCCAAAGCACAAGTGTGATAAAATTCATAACATGATATTTTTCACTTTCATAATCAATTATGATGCATCAGAAATGGAAAAATGATTTTATCTGTCATAATTGATTATACTAGTAACATAATCAATTATGACAATTCAAATTTGAAAAATATATCTGTTTTGAAGAATAAATATTTTTAAATATATCCTGATTTTTATTCATGAAAATATTAATGTCCAACGACCATTTTCTGATACTATTTTTCTATTTAATTAAGTTTTGATGAAAAATAAAAAACACACAATTACAGAATTCGAAAATACAATTTACATTCAATCAGTTTTGAGAAAAAAATTCTGAGCAAGGCAACAGAGATATTTTACACCTTTTGAGAAAACCCTCTTCTCTACTGCCTTCTGTGCTTTCATTGTTAATCACACTTGTTCTTGGAAATTGGCATTCTACAAGCTTCTACAATTTGTTGTCTCCATTACCCAGGTGTGACTGTTATTATTTTGATTACCTTCATCCTTTATGTATTGGTGGCAAAGGAGGTACTTTCCATCCCTAGTGTGATTCTAGGGAGGTGTTCATCCTTAGTGATATTCTAAGGAGGTGTTTTCATCCTTTGATTTGTTCAAAGGAGGTTTTCATCCCTAGTGTGATTCTAGGGAGGTGTTCATCCTTAGTGGGATTCTAAGGAGGTGTTTTTCATCCTTTGATTTGTTCAGAGGAGATGTTCATCCCTAGTGGGATTCTAGGGAGGTGTTCATCCTTAGTGGGTTTCTAAGGAGGTGATTGTCTTTTTAATTAGTTTACTTTTTACTGGTTCTTCTGCTGAGTTGATTGTAATTTGTAAACTGAATTTGAAAGATAGTGAATTAGGAGTCACTCTTGTGTTAAGAGTTGATTGGGAACTGGATGTAGAGTTGACTATACCCGAACCAGTATAAATTGTGTGCTCTTCTCTTTCCCTTATCTATTTCTCTTTTCCTGATTATATTATCGCTTCCGCTTTATCTGTGTTCAAACAAATTATTGTCTCACAAATAAATTTTTAATTTAACATCTATTTTAATTTGTGCATCTATTCACCTCCCCTCTAGATGTCATTTGTCTAACAACCACTTCTTTAGAAAACGCGATTCATCAAAACCATCACGTTGCTCCGACCACCTTTTGACGACGGTGACATTATTAATAACAAAATTTCTTATGAATTAGTTTACAAAAAGCTCCCTGATTTACAAGATCTTAAAATCTTTGGATGTTTATGCTATGTTTCCACCCTCGAGAGAGGAAGGACAAAGTTTGATCTTAATCAAATAAATCCATTTTCTTAGGCTACAAGCAGGACACTAAAGGATATATTACTCTTTACATTAAAACTAGAGAAATATTTGGTTCAAAAAATGTTATATTCTATGAAAGTGTTTTTCCCTTTTAAAATAAAACTAATGATATTAACATTAAAAATATAAAGGAAAATTATTTCAATTTCAATTTTGAGCTACCCATGAGACAAAAGGTTCAAGGTACTCTCATTGATAATAAAAAGAAACAACACATGGATGATGATAAACATATAAGAAAATCTACACGAAGTAGAAATGTTCCTTCCTTCTTAAAGGATTATAATCATAATGGGGCTAGTGTTATACACAACAATGACAAAGAGGTAAGATTTCTTTTATCATTTGTTTTAAGCTATAATAGATTATCTCAAAAATATCAGTAGACTTAGATTTACTTTGATGGAAAGGTAATTTGTGCAATTTAGCAAGATGGAAAAGATCACAAATATTATTTTTATCAAAATGTATATAAGAAAACTTATCAGGAACGTGGTTCAAAATATTATCAGAAGAATGTCCAAATCTATAATGCCAAAGATCAATGTTCTTGTCGATAGTTGATTGTTGATGGTTGATGTATGTCATTTTACTCTTTATTTTTTTATCTAAGAACATTTTTTAAGCTAATTATTTTCTTTATAAACCATGCATTTAACATGTTTTCATTAAAAGCATAACATAATTCAATTTTTCTTAATTTATTGTATTTTACATAGTTTTAACATAAAAAAATAATATACATGCATACATCCACAATGCATATTTCTTTTCTTCTTTTGTAGGAGAAAAATAATTTGAGATGAGCTAAATTGATGGAAATAAATGTCCAAATTGATGTAGTCGAATGAATCAAGAATTAAATGCAAATTAGTATTTGATAACTCAAAATGGGAAAGAAGCATATTATTTTCTCCAAATCAATCCCATAAATTTCTCTTCACAGCAATCCAATTTTGCAATCTTTTCTTTGGAAGATAATTGATTTTATTGTAATTAATGTTAGGCTTAATTTTCTTGTTCAATCCCCCTATAAATAGAGATCTTATGACAATATTATTATAATCTCCTGCTCCAGGATTAGAATTGTTGTTTTGTCTCGTCCCCATTTTCTTTTCCTACTCTCAATTTTTAGTTTAGTTTTTTGTTAGATGAGTTCATCTACTGCTACTACACTGTCGATTTTTTTTTTCTCTTTTATTTTTGTAATTTCTATTGAATTTTTTAATTTATATTATTTTATTTACTTTATTCATTTAGTTCTCATTTTAATTTTTGTTATTTAATTGTTTAGAATTTTTATTTTATTCCGAGTACTACTTAATTTTCATTTTCAATTCATCTCATTTTTTAATTCCAATTATCAATTAGAGTCATCACTTCTAAAAATTTTAAATTAAATTACTGCATTGTTTTATTTTAAAACAATTTTTTATTCTTGCACTTTTAATTAAAAACATTTTATTTTAATTTTATCAATTTGAGTTATTTAAATTCTGTATTAATTTAATTTTAATTATCTGCGCTATTTTACTTTAAAACAATTATTGATTTTACACTTTTAATTAAAAAGACTTTATTTTAATTTTATAAATTTCAGTTAATTAAATTATGCTTCAATTTAATTTTAATTGTCGTTAATATTTTATACCAATTTAATTTTAATTTTTATTATTTCGCATCAATTTATTTCTTTTTCACTCTTTCATTCATCCTCTATTTACTTGTTTTTATAGAGAAGAATGATATGTGGTAATGAGTACGTTCTTGTAATTGTATCCTTGTGATATTCGATATAGGTTAACTATATTGTATTAGTTTAACAACTTGTTTATTATTTTTTATCAGTATTTTGTGCAACCGAAATGTTGTCGTCAATGGTTCTGATCTTCCACATGGTTGAATTGATAGCAGGTTTGTGTGCAGCTTGTTTTAAGTAATAAAAACCATTACAGAGCTCAACATGTCCAATCACTCTCTGAGATTGTGAATCCTGAATCTGACACATCTTGGAATAGAAAATCAATTTACAATTCAAAAGCTTAATCATTCTTTAAACATATATGATGTTGAAAAAAATTTAAGAATATGTAAAACATTTCATATGTAGAGAGAATCATAAAATTTTATGGTTCGAGAAAATTGTACTATGATAAAAGATTCATTTGACAATTTAACACAAATGAATTTTATTTCTTGAAAACTAACAAATTGAGATAAAATGCAAGGTATTGAACCTGTGTCGAGAATCCATAAATTCTTTCTTTGATTACCTTTTTTTAGTAATGTCAATAAGACAAATATAAAATTTGTCAATATATATTATTTGTGACAAATTTTTAATTTATCACAAATATTATTATATTAGTAACTAAATTAAAAATTGTCACTATATATTTGTCACACATATTATTCACATATTAATTATCAACTTAAAATTATTATTGTAATTTATAAATATATATATATATATATATATATATATTATAATTATTATTTTAAAACGATGATTAAATTAAAAATTATTATCATAATTTCATTAAAAATATAAAATGTATGTCATAAATAATTAATAATAAAATCAATTATTTAAATAAATAAATTAAAAATGTTGATGTTATTATTTGAAACCTTGACAATTATAAAACGTAAAACTAATTACCATGATTTTGAGTTTAAAGTAGTTTTATATCTTTAATAAATCATATTAATTGTAATTCTTAAATTCAAAATTTTATTTCAATAAATAAGAAAAAATCTTTTACCTTATTTTTTTATTTAATTAAGTTTACAATTTTAATATTAAAATTGAAAAAATTATTTAAATAATATAAAAATAACAACATTTTGGATTAAACTTTTAACCATTTTTTTAGGGACAAAATTAATTTTTAATTATGTTATTCATTATTAATATTAAGTTAACTTATTTTTATTTTTAAAGAATAAATAAGATGAAATTTAACCATATTTTAAAGTAATTGGAATTATTTGAATTTTATATTTAATAAAAACATATTATTTAATTTGATCCAATTATTTTTAATTTTTATTGAATTATGTTTTTTTTAAATAATTGGTTAAGAGTTGCTATTAAAGGTTTTTTATTATTTTTTCAAAGAATAATTAAGTAAAAATTAATGATGACTTTTTATATAATAATTTTTATATTAAGTAAACTTAATTACAATAAGAATAAAGAATTTTTCTAATAATCTATAAAGTAGATATATTCAATTGAAATATATTTTTATTGACATATCGTATATCTCTTTATTATTTTTTTCATAATTTTTTAATTCATTTTTTAAAGTATTGTCAATATTCACTCTTACTAATTAAATTAATTTATTTTTATATTTAAACATTTTATATTAAATATTTTTATATTATTTTTTAAATAAATAACAATAATTATTCACTTTTAAGATAATGTAAGTTATAACAATAATTTGTTATTTTCTCCCAAAATTTCATATAAATAATATTTTAAATACAAAATATATTTGATTATATATGTTTGTAACTAATATATTTAATATATATTTTTTCAACGTTTGTTTAACATATAAAAAAACGTGATAAGATGATATATATATATATATATATATATATATATATATATATAATAAAATATAAAGAAATAATAAAAATGATATAAAATTACAATATACTTTATATTTAAATTTATTAAACATTTATTATTTTTTTCGTTTTATTGTAATTATAAAAAAATATTCACTTATTTTCTATTACTTTATTACTAAAAAAATATTTTAATACTAATTTATATACCCCATGTTTGATATTATAAAAATAAAGTTTTATTTAATATTACTATTATTATATAATTTTATTAAGGAATTATAAAAGAATTATTTAATTTTATATTAAGAAAATATTTTGTTAATAATATTATAAAATATTCATTAATAATAATATATCATTTATCATTAGACTTTTAATTTATTTATATCAATAATAATTTATCATAAATTCATATATATATATATATATATATATATATATAATTCAATAAAAATATTACATTAATATTTAATAATAATGAAAAATATATAACTCAAATCATTAAAATTTTTTTATTAATATCTTCTAATTTTTCAACTAAAAAAATATATTTTCAAAATAATATCAAATCATAATAAAATATCATCATTGTCATCTTCAACTATAAAAATATTGCATTAATATATAATAATAATGAAAAAAAATATATAACTAAAATCATTAAATTTTTTTATCTAATATCTTTTTATTTTTCAACTAAAAAAATATATTTTTTCAAAATAATATCAAATCATAATCAACTATCATCGTTGTCATCTTCAACAACATCATCGCTTTCTTAATTGTCTATTAAATCAATACTTTCAATATCTGTTTCTTCTTCTTCATCAATAACTTCCATATAAACCAATCGATTTTCGTTAGCCGTTGATTGAGATAAGTCATTTCTATCTAAAGATAACACATGTTTATTGTCTGATACATCATTAAATGTAAAAGAGATACAACCAATATCATCATTTTTCTGACATACCTCATGTATAGCTTCCTCAGGCATATCGTATAAGTCTCGAGGCTTTGTTTTTACTACAACAAGCCAATTAGGATCATGGGTGTCTTTTACATAGTACACTTGTTGAGCTTGACTAGCTAGAACATATGATTCATTAGTCCTCAATTTATGATTACTATTAATGAGAATAAATCCATACTTATCTTCCTTGTATCCTCTCCCTTTGGAACATACATCCCACCAATCACATCTAAATAAAACAACATTGTTTCAACCTGAGTAACTTAATTCAATAATATATGTCAAGACACCAAAGTAATTAAGCTTACCTGCATTCTCATCACCTGCAACTAAAACTCCACTATTTTGTGATTTCAAGTGCATATCACGATTCTTTATATTAAACCTCCAATCATTTATCAAATAACTTGTGTATCGAAAAACACGTGTATTAGGTCCATAAGTCAAGCAAAATAATGATTCATTTATACTTTTATCCTCTTCTTTCTTTAAAATTGTAACTTGTTCAATATAAAATGTAATTTTCATATTTTGCAATTTATATAATGGCGAGAACAAAAAAAAAAAAAAAGAAACATAGGTACATATTTTTTGAACCATTGAAAGAATTGTTTTTGATGTCTTTATTCCACATTTTGTGAATTTGCTTTTTTCAATTCCTTTTTGTGTAACCTGATCATAAAATGCAAGAATACAATAAATTATAGTTTTACAATAATAATATAAATATGTAATTTAAGAAAATCACTTACTGAATAAAAGGTGAGACTTCATCACAATTTTGGATAATATAAATTCTTGTTTGCTCTTGTTCTAATATAGTTAGCTCAACATATTTTTTTCCATGTAATGGTTTTTCAACTTATAAAAAATTTTCAACTTTGATTTTTTTAACTGATCTAGATCACCTTCATAATTTTTGTCGTATCTATTCAATCTTGTTTAAACTCCATACAAATACCTTGAACAAAAGTGAACACACTCTTGTGCAATATAAGCTTCAACAATACACCCTTCTGGACGAGCCTTATTCCTCACATATGATTTAAGCCTACGAAGGTATCTTTCAATAGGATACATCCAATGATATTGTACTGGGCCAACAATCTTTGCCTCATCTACTAATTGAATGGGTAGATGGATCATTATGTCAAAAAAGAAGGAGGGAATATTTTTTCCAACTTACACAAAGTCAAAACTATAGTTTTTTCTAGAAATCTTAGGCTCTCTAAACTCAATGTCTTGGAGCGTAACTCTAAAAAAAAACTTAGTTCAATTAAAGCCTCACAAACTTCCTCACTACAGAAAAAAGACTTTATTATCTATGGCAAAAATCCATAGGTAATGGTAAAAATCCGTAGGTAATGTCATTTTACCTACAGATTTCACACGGGAAAAAATCCGTAGATAATATGGTCGTAGGTAATTTACCTACTGAATTACTATCTGTAGGTAATGTCTTTCGTGGGTAATTACCTACAGATTGTGTTCATAGGTAATGTCTTCCGTGGGTAATTACTTACAGATTGTGTCTGTAGGTAATTACCCACGGATTACAATCCGTAAGTAATGCACACGTTCAAATTTACCTACAAACTAGAATCCGTAGGTAAATCATTAGGTAAATTTAAAAAATTTCACCTCACCACCCACTGATTTAACTAAATTTTACCTGTTACATGCATATTATACACAAAGTATTTAGATATCAAATTTAACAACAATATTCCATAATATTGATATGCACCAAGTGCATATTCAGATATCAAACACAAATCGATCCTTAGCATGCATCAAATAGTCATTCAAATATCTAAGAACATATAAATCCAAAGAAGCATTGGAATAAATATTATGACAATATTGTTTGAGTGTCTTAATAATTTGAGTAATGTCCTTGTTCATTTTGAGGCTGCTTTGCGGAAGCTGATTGTTGTTGATGTTATGACTATTGTTGTTGTTGTTGCTCTTGTTGCTCCTGTGATTGTTGTTGCTCTTGTTGTTGTTGTGATCCTTGTTGGGAAGGTTGTTGTTGTTGAAATGCTTGTCGGGTATCAAGTGGAAGAAGAGGAAGGACAACACTGACAAGTGTTTGTAATTAGTGGCTCAATCTTTCATTATCCTCCCCATAAGTAAGCACTTGTTCCTTTAATTGTGTATTCTCACGAGAAGCAGTAGATCCTAAATATGATAGGGTATCTCCAGGCCTAAAATTATGGGCAAGTTCTCCAACACTGTAGATCCGACCTTTTTAGTTGCCACCTGTAGCAAGAACCCAACTTTCAGTCCTTATTCTCTCCTCCTCTATAGGATCTAATATACCTCAAAACATAATCCAAACAATGTACAAAAACGAAAGCCATGTACACTAATGAAAGCCTTAGAATAAGTACTATGAGACCAAGAAAAATCATTTGTTCATCAAAACCAGGCTTTGAATGAAAATTCAGCAGCATAACGACATAACTTTAATACCCACGGTCTTGATAGTCAAGTACAAGTTATATTTTCACAGCACAATTGTAAGAATTAGCAGGAACAACGAACATCACAACTAGGATATACTATAGACTAAACTTTGGATGAAACTCAATATCCCTATTTGAAATTACACAACACGTTCAAACATGCATCATACTAATAGTCTCACGGTAATCAACCACACAATTCAAATAACCCAATAATAACATAACTCAATCCACTCAAAGATTACAAATAATACGACCTAGTTTAGAAATAGCACAATCCAGTTTAGACAGCCCAACTAACACCGTTATCCAGTATAATCATCAAAGTTGGGATGCAACATAATGAAAACTTGAGACAAATCAAAACATAGTAAGAGACTAGATCGTCTGCACATCAACATTAGGCTTTGAACGAAAATTTGGCAGCATAACAACATAATGCGTACATTACCACGAGACCCACGGTCCTAACAACAAGGTACACGACAAAACACCATCTCAGTACAAACAGTAGCCAGCACAACCAAGAAACTCAACAAACCCCATTTAAACCAAACTCAAAAACAGTAGCCAGCACAATCCAAATTTGGACATGTGTAGGGCAGATTCTGTTAGACAAATGGCATCTAGAGGGGGGTGAATATATGCACAAATTAAAATAGATGTCAAATTAAAAATTTATTTGAGTCAATAATTTGTTAAAGCGGAAGCAATAATATAATCAGGAAAGGAGAAAGAGATAAGGGAAAGAGAAGAGCACCCAGAGATTTATACGGGTTTGAGTATAGCCAACCCTACATCCAGTTCCCAGTCAACTCTTAACACAAGAGTGACTCCCCATTCACTATCTTTCAAATTCAGTTTACAAATTACAATCAACTCCGCAGAAGAACCAGTAAAAAGTAAACTAATTAAAAAGACAATCACTTCCTTAGAAACCCACTAAGGATGAACACCTCCCTAGAATCCCACTAGGGATGAACACCTCCTCTGAACAAATCAAAGGATGAAAACACCTCCTTGGAATCCCACTAAGGATGAACACCTCCCTAGAATCACACTAGGGATGAAAAACACCTCCTTTTCCACCAATGCAAAAAGGATGAAGGTAATAAAAATAAGAACAGACACACCTGGGTAATGGAGACAACAAATTGTAGAAGCCTGTAGAATGTCAATCTCCAAGAACAAGTGTGATTAACAATGAAAGCACAGAAGGCAGTCGAGAAGAGGGTTTTCTCAAAAGGTGTAAAAAATCTTTGTTGCCTTGTTCAGAATTATTTTCTCAAAACTGATTGAATGTAAATTGTATTTTCGAATTTTGTAATTGTGTATTTTTTATTTTTCATCAAAACTTAATTAAATAGAAAAATAGCATCATAAAATGGTCGTTGGACATTAATAATATCATAGAGAAAAACGGATAAATTTTTAAAATTTGAATTGCCATAATTGATTATATTACCAGTATAATTAATTATGATAGAGAAAATCATTTTTCCATTTCTGGTGCATCATAATTAATTATGACAGTGAAAAATATCATGTTATGAATTTTATCACACTTGTGCTTTGGAGGCTTATGCATAATATTACTTCATCAACTTGTACCTCCATATCCAGTATTCTAAGACTCTATCTAGTGTTCAAGAATCATATTGGGCTTGCTTGAATCATCATCTTTATCACCTACGTCATAAATTTAGCTTGTCCTTAAATTCATCTTGAATGGTGTTGACTTGAATGTAGTTGACTTGAATCATCATCAAAATCATCTCTTGGGAATGCAGGAACATTTCCATCAATCTCCCCCTCATTGCTTTCAATCTCCCCCTTTTTGATGATGATCAAGGAAACACCTGAAATGAATTAAAATGCTTGACTCTATATAGCCAGCTCAAGATTAGCACAGATTTGTGTCAAGTGTTAGAGTCTCTTAATCTCCGCCTGGATATATTAATAACAAGACTCCCCCTAACTCATATGAGCAAATACTTCTCTTAACTCCCCTTGTTTAATTTAGATAGGAAAGAATTTCACACAGATTTTAATTCATCAAAAAATCTTCCCCTGTTTCACACAGATTAATATCATCAAAATATCTCCCTGTTTCATTGATAATTATGAAAAATATTATAAGAGAAAAAAATCTCCCCCTGTTTCACACAGATTAATATAATCAAAATATCTTCCTGTTTCATTGATAATTATGAAAAATATTATAAGAAAAAAAATCTCCCCCTGTTTCACACGGATTAATATCATCAAAATATCTTCCTGTTTCATTGATAATTATGAAAAATATTGCAATAGAAACTGAGAACAAATTTGTACCTATTAGTATATAAATCAAGGTAGAGAAGATAATGCATTAAAAAGTGTCATAGAGAAGAATATCATATTAAGGAAACAATATCTAGGATACCCAAGACAAATGAATGGAGAGAAAGATAGGGGAATAAAATGATTATAGAGATAATGGAATTAAATGCAGTAGTTTCCCTCCATTGCAGTCTTCTTATTTAGGCAACTTTCAAATTCAAATGCACTCATATTCCAGATTTCAAATTTCAAATTCAAATTGCAACAAATTTCAAAATTTAAATTCAAATTCCAACCAATTCCAAATTTCAAATTCAAATTTCTAATCCCAAATTTCAAATTCAAATTTCAAATTCCAATTCAAATTCAATTTCAAAAATCTCAAACTACAAAAATTTCAAATTTCAAAATCTCAAACTACAAAATTTCAAATTTCAAAAATCTCAAATTGCAAAATTTTAAATTTCAAAAATCTCATATTGCAAAAAAAATCTCAAACTGAAAAATTTCAAATTTCAAAAATCTCAAATTGCAAAATTTCAAATTTCAAAAATCTCATACTGCAAATTAAAAAAAAAAATCTCAAACTGCAAAATTTCAAATTTCAAGAATCTCAATTTACAAGATTTCAAACTTTAATAATTTCAAATTTTCATAAATTCAAACTTTCAACATAACTGATTATGACAACAAGAAAAAAAATTATGATTCTAATAATCAATTAGATGCTCAAATTATCATCTAGACATGTATAAATGCTTTGTTCCTTTAGGCACCCATTCATATTTGCCATTAGATATGCCAAAATGTTTTATGTAACATCTATTTGATGTATGACCTAATTTCATGCAATAAAAACATGTTGGTTTTCTTTGAAAAGGTCTAAATGTGTTTTTTAAAGTTTTTGAAACTGGTTTTACATCTGTTTTCCTTGACTCTTTCACAAAAATAGTTTTTGAGGTTCTAGACTTTCTTTGGGTTTGTAACAAAGTCCAGCTTTGCTAGAATTTCCTCTTTGATAACCTAATATCGAATCAAGATTTTCATAAGATTTTGAAAAATTGCTTATTATTTTCTCTAACTTGAAAATCTCATTTTCCAAAAGATTACAATTTTCACAAGGTTTAACAACTTCTTTATTTTTAGACAAAGTTTTAGATTTCTCAACATCTTTCTTTAAGCACTCATTTTCTTTTTCAAGAATACCAACAGTATTTTCTAATGCATTAAACTTTTGCCTAAGTGCATTGTATTTCTTAGATAACTTGGTAAAACCTTCATACATATCTTGATATTCTTTAAATAACTTATCATATTCATTTAAGGAATTTGTACTACTTAACTGTGATGAGGCCTCATCATCACTTTTTGTCATCAAGCAAAGATTTACTTCTTCTTCTCCATCACTAATTTCAGAAGAACTCTCTTGTGTTGTAGAAGAATCATTATCCTCCCAAGCAATATAAGCTTTGTGTTTGCTCTTATAGGTATCGTTCTTCTCTTTCTTCTTCTCTTTCTTAAGTTCCGGATAGTCTGATTTGATATGACCAGGTTTTCCACATTGATAGCAATGAAATTTATTTGTTTTCTCCTTTCTTTTATGTCTCTTTTTCCTGTTCTTCATAAAGCGAGAAAATTGTTTAACAAAAAGAGACATATCGGAATCTGAAAACTTACCTTCATTTTTGCTTTCATCTTGTGAAGATTTTTCTGCTTTTAGAGCTATCATCTTGGTTTGATTCTGTTCACCGTTCTTTAACTTTTGTAGATCCATCTCATGTTCTTGCAACTTTCCAAATAGAGTAGCAATATTCATTTTTGTGAGATCCTTTGATTCCATAATAGCAGTGACCTTTGGTTGCCAATTCCTATCTAAGGATATCAAGATCTTTGTGTTCAACTCCTCATTGTCAAAACTCTTTCCTAATGCTTTCAAGTGATTTACTATATGTGTGAAGCGTGTTTGGAAATTCTTGATGCTTTCATTTTACTTCATTTGTTCCTTCATGTGTTACTTCAAGAGTGTCCCATATTTCTTTTGCCGTCTTGCATTGTGAGACCCTGAAAAATTCATTACAAGTTAAGGAAGAAACAATAGCATTTCGGGCTCTTACCTCATAATGGGCACACTTATTTTCATACGGCGTCCATTGATCAAAAGTCTTTGGAACAGCTCCAGACTCCGTTGTTCTCATCGGAATGTAAGGACCGTTGAGTACAACATCCCATACACCGTAATCTAGTGTTTGTAAAAATATTTCCATTCTCGCCTTCCAAAATTGATAGTCTTCTCCTTCAAATAATGGTGGTCTGTTTATTGAGGCTCCTTCCCTGTAAACCTGATTCTGCATAGACATCTTGACAGATCGTTTAGAAATATCTTATCTAACCAAGCTCTGATACCACTTGTTAGACAAATGGCATCTAGAGGGGGGTGAATAGATGCACAAATTAAAATAGATGTCAAATTAAAAATTTATTTGTGAGTCAACAATTTGTTAAAGCGGAAGCAATAATATAATCAGGAAAAGAGAAAGAGATAAGGGAAAGAGAAGAGCACACAGAAAGGAGAAAGCGATAAAGGAAAGAGAAGAGCACACAGAGATTTATACTGGTTCGGGTATAGCCAACCCTACATCCAGTTCCCAGTCAACTCTTAACACAAGAGTGACTCCCCATTCACTATCTTTCAAATTCAGTTTACAAATTACAATCAACTCAACAGAAGAACCAGTAAAAAGTAAACTAATTAAAAAGACAATCACTTCCTTAGAAACCCACTAAGGATGAACACCTCCCTAGAATCCCACTAGGGATGAATACCTCCTCTGAACAAATCAAAGGATGAAAAACACCTCCTTAGAATCCCACTAAGGATGAACCCCTCCCTAGAATCACACTAGGGATGAAAAACACCTCCTTTTCCACCAATGCAAAAAGGATGAAGGTAATAAAAATAAGAACAGACACATCTGGATAATGGAGATAAAAAATTGTAGAAGCTTGTAGAATGTCAATCTCCAAGAACAAGTGTGATTAACAATGAAAGCACAGAAGGCAGTAGAGAAGAGGGTTTTCTCAAAAGGTGTAAAATATCTCTGTTGCCTTGTTCAGAATTCTTTTCTCAAAACTGATTGAATGTAAATTGTATTTTCGAATTCTGTAATTGTGTATTTTTTATTTTTCATCAAAACTTAATTAAATAGAAAAATAGCATCTTAAAATGGCCGTTGGACATTAATAATATCATAGAGAAAATCAGGATGTATTCAAAAATATTTATTCTTTAAAATGGATATATTTTTCAAATTTGAATTGCCCATAATTGATTATATTACCAGTATAATTAATTATGATAGAGAAAATCATTTTTCCATTTCTGGTGCATCATAATTAATTATGACAGTTAAAAATATCATGTTATGAATTTTATCACACTTGTGCTTTGGAGGCTTATGCATAATATTACTTCATCAACTTGTACCACCATATCCAATATTCTAAGACTCTATCTAGTCTTCAGGAATCATCTTGGGCTTGCTTGAATCATCATCTTTATCACCTACATCATAAATTCATCTTGTCCTTAAATTCATCTTGAATGGTGTTGACTTGAATGTAGTTGACTTGAATCATCATCAAAATCATCTCTTGGGAATGCAAGAACATTTCCATCAATCTCCTCCTTATTGCTTTCAAGAACTTTCTCCATTATTCTCTTGATTTTTTATGATGTCTTTCCCTTCTAGTTCTAATAACCTATATTCTAAAGCTATATCATTTTCTTTTAATGATTGTATTTCTTGTTTAAGGGTTTTAATTTCTTCTTGTAAATCTTTTATGGTTATTTGTTGACTTGGACTTTTAAATCTATTATAAATTTCTTTCATGCTTATTGGAGTTATATTTTCTGAACTTATTCACTACGAGTTATTAAACTACTTAATTGTTTTAAGAACTCAGTTTTTAAAGGAGATTCTTCTAATTTATCTATTATGGAGATTAAAGTTGATGTTTGATCTTTTGTTAACATATTTATATTTTTACAATCTAAACGAGTTACATAATTCTGGACCTAAACAATAATTATCTTCTGAAATTTTTTCTTCTTCCTTGTTAGAGGATTCTTGCTCTATCTGTTCTATTTCTAATTCACTATCTTCATTTTCTATAGAACTACTAGATTCTTCTTCTTCATAATTAATTAGAATGTTTAATAAATTTTCTTTTAATTTTTCATCTTCTATTTGATTTATCTTTTTTATAACTTTACAATTATTGGCGTAATGTCCTGGTTTTTCGCATTTCCAACATACGTTCTTTTTCTTATTAGGTTTATTATATTTGTGTTTTCTTGTCCATTTGGTTTTATTTTCTATATTTTTATTTACAGTTTCTTGAAATTTCCTATAAGGTTTTTTATAAGGTTTCTTGTATGGTTTCTCTTGTCTTTTTATTACTTTCTTTTTTTTAGCACTAGGGGCTCTTATTGGTTCCATACCATACTGATAACAAAAGTTTCCTATTTCTTTTTTATTAATCATACTTTCCTTCCTAAGTTTATTTTGTAATTTATAATCAGTACAAACTTGTACACTTGTTTCTACAATTATATTGTGTATTTGTCCATAGGTTAGAGTATCGTATGCTAAAGGTTTACCATAATGACTTTCTAGGTTTAATTTTACCTTTTCTGAAAATAACTTAGGTAATCCTGCTAAGAATCTTTCTTTCCAAAATCCTGCGAATCCATCTTCTCTTAAGGTTATTTTTGATAAAAAATTATCTTGATACCATCTATAATCTGACATAGTTGGACAATATAAGTTTGCTAATTGGCTAGCTGATCTTTCCTTAAAAATATTGGGATCTCCTACAAAGTTTTGTATTATTGAATATATTAGAGTGGCTACTGCATCTTCTTGGTTAGTGTCTATTTTTATACTATTTAAAATTGATAATTTATCTTGTTCTGTACAGAAATTATCCCACCAGCCTTTCAATTGACCAGTGAATCCTTGAATTATAGCTATGGCTGCGGATTTATCACTACAACCTTTAGATTTATGGGCGGTATCCGCCATGGTCATTTGGCAAGTTAAATCTAATATGACTTGTTCACTTAATCCATCTAGATTCCACTCGGTTATATCATTTCCTGAGAAGGAATTTTGTACTAATTCTCCCCTTTCTTCAAATTGTATGTCAGCAAAAGTAGGTATAGAATAATAATTTCTAAGTTTTGGATAGGTTTTCATTTTATTTATTTCTATTGTATTTATGGAAGTATTTCCAATTTGTTCTATTTTCTTTCTTAATTCTTCTATTTGTATATATGTGCTACTTTTTAATCTTAATGAATCTAATTCTTTTTGTGGTACATTAAATAATTTATATATTGGTTTTACAGGTTCTTTATAACTACCAGGTATATCTTTTAAAGGCTTATTTTCTATTCTAGTTAGTTGTTTTGTCATAATTTCTAATACAGTATTAGAATAAGTTAATTGAGAATGTAATTTTTTTATATCTTTTATTTGTACTGGTTTTTCTTCACTTTTAACATATTTATAGGGACTTGCTTCTATTTCTATATCTTTTGTGGGTTTTATTATAATTCCCTGTTGTGGAGGATACTTCAACGTTATGATTTCATTATTAATAGTTTTCCATGTATTAGTTATTTTTTCTAAAGGATATAAATTCTTTTCTTGACTATAATTAAAGAACCAATCAAAAAAGTATAAATTTATTTCATGTTCTTCTAAATAATCATAGAAATTTTTCCTATATTCTTCTGTTTGTTGTTTCGTGAATGTTTTAAAATACCATTCTCTATTCTGTTTATTCTACTCTGCTTCAAAGTCTTGTCTAATCCAATTTTTATCTATACTAAAGGATACTTCTCTATGTACTGTATTTAATATCTGTGAAGCAGTTGGAGAGTATTGAGGAGATTTTGTTCCCCTAGACTCTTCATATATGGGTTTAGTTACCCTAGGTGTAATATTATTTAATCCTCTTAAATCTAAATTTATTGTTGAATCATCAACAGGATGTCTTGACGATTGACCTTTATATATCATTTGAGGTTCTTTGTTTTTAAAAGATAATGATCTATTCATTCTTAATCTAATATCAGTTCCATCTTGAATTATTTCTCTAATTTGAGTATTATAAACTTTTGGTTCTTCTATAATATCTTCTAGTTTCCATTCTTCTAGAATTTTACTTATTACTTTGTTATGGCTTAATCTTTTTGGAATTTGAACTGATGATTTTCTTAGGTTGGCTTCTACTAATATTGTTTCATCTTTTGGAGAAGATCAAGGCTTTATAATTATAATCTATTCTGGTTACTTTATAATAAACCCTATAAATTATTTGTATTGGACCTGATTCTTCATCTACGATTTCTTCAGGGATTTGGACATATAATTTTATAGCATTACTAGTTTTATCATTTTTAATATTCATTGAAAAATTTGGATAACAGTTAAAAAAGGCAGGGCCATCATGTAAATTACTTTCTAAAATAGCTATTATTGAATCATTAAACTTTTTAAGTCTTATATCTCTTAATAACATTAATATTGGACCATTTACTCCTATTCTGTAATTTGGTTTGGCTGCTACTTGTATTAATCCTAAATGAATAAAATTATATCCATCTTTTATGTGTTGATCTAAAATTGATTGTTCTAAAATATTTATAATCTTATTATTTTTCGTTCCTGGGTAACTATATTCTACTATATGGATTTCATCTAGATTTGTTGACCAAAATTTATGTTGTTTATAAACTTCACATTTTTTTACTACAGGTATTGACCAGTTATGTAAAGAGTTTTCTATTTCTGCGATTTGTAATTCTTTTTCTTTATTATCAGAGGAAGACGAAGAAGTCGAAGCCTCTTGTTGCGGTGTTTTAACTACTATTTGTTTATCTTTGTTTCTTAATCTTAAATCACTTAAAGTTCTAAGGATATTGGGCATTCTAACTCTCTCTCTAGTCTCCATGCTACGGGACCACCTCTTTGCCTCACGGCCTATCTGGCTGACCAACGGTCTCACTACCCCTCCTGGGTTTTACTGCCGGGACCACCAGACCTAAGGGCTGACCAACGTATGAGCACCTCTCAGTGCTACACGGATTCTTTAGAAGAGTTAAGAGTCCCAAAGACCCTTTAAACTCAAGGATTAAGGTTAAGATACAAATCTAAACACCTAATAGTTTAAACTAAGCAACAAAGAGACTTATATTCTTCAGTTTTCCTTCTAGATACTTAATATTACTCTTATACCAAGTTATACCCCAAGCATAAGTAGCTGGGTTTTCTCTCATTAATCTTTCTCTTTGAGCTATGCGTCTTGCTAATCTTCTGATACAAACCAACCAGTGGACCCAGACCCAATAAGGAAGGATGACCCAATAGTAAGGAAACGAGCAAGAAAGAAGCCAGCGTGGATGACTGATTATGTCTGCGGACAAAATTAGAAGATCCTGATATGCTCAAATTAATTCCTGAAATTTTTGCTGCAAATTATTAGTTTAATTCCTGTTTTATTTTCCTAATTTTTGCTTGATTGTTAGCACCCAATTCCTTTTAATAACTATGATGTAATCAAAACAAAACAGAATAAAAGTTTTCAAGATCTTTTTTCCCCCAAATTCTATTATTCTCTTTCCCTTAATTTTTTGAGGAGTGGACACTCACTCGAAGAGTGTTAAAACCTTTGAGCATTCTGCAGTAGAGTGTATCATTGGTGCTTTCATCATGGACACAACTGAGCTTATGAGCGCCCTTCAATCCAATATCGATGCACAGATGGTAAAGTTTCGCGAATTACTCGAGTTCCATACCGAGTCAGTTCATTCCACACTCCACCAACACCTGGTAGAAGTTGATTCGAAGGTCGCAAACTTACACGTCGAAGGCAAAAAACAACCACAGAATGCATTTGTCGGGCAGACGTCACGTGCGCTGAAATTAAACGTACCACGTTTTGATGGTAGCCTTTCATATTGAAGCTTTCTTCAACTTCCACGAAACTCCGGAAGAGTCCCGACTTCAGATCGTAGCCTTTCATCTTGACGGACGCGTTGCTGGCTGGTTCCAATGGGCAACACGTAACAATTTGTTACCATCGTGGCCAATTTTTCTCACCGTTGTTCACCACCGCTTCGGTCCAACTCAGTACGAAGACATTGAAGGTGAACTCTCCAAATTAACTCAAACCGGCTCTGTAGCTGATTTTCAAGCCCAGTTTGAAGAATTGATGAACAAGGTCAACGGGATCTCCGAATCACTACTGATTAGTTTTTTCATTACGGGACTGAAAAAGCAATTGAGACGGGAATTGCAATTTCACCGACCTGCTACGTTAATGGAAACCTTCGCCATGGCCAGAACATATGAGGCCCGTTTTGATGACACACCAACCATAGGCAAATTGTGGTCTCGCGGCCCACAACACTCCACAGGCTCACATACCCAACCTAACCACAATCAAACAAACCGATCCAATTCAAATCCAAATAACCCATCAAACAATACTGCAACATCGTTACCACCACTCTTACCCACACCACACTCAAACCCTGTCGTGCGGAACATGCCCTCTGCCGAACTTCGAGACCGTCGTTCAAAAGGTCTTTGTTTTAAATGTGATGAGAAATGGAACCCATCTCACCGATGCCAAAACCACGTGCTTATCCTCATGGGAGCGGATGAAGAGGAACCCCCACCAGAATCCGAGGATAACTCAATAGATGATGTCTCGGGTGACATATCCAGCCTTCACTCCTTGTCCAGCCAGCTCCAAAGTCGATCCTTGCGTGTTTCCGGCCTTTATAACCAAACAAAATTCACCATCCTCATTGACAGCAGGAGCACTCACAACTTTATCAAGCCTGCGTTAGTGGAACGATTGGGGTTACCTATCAAACCATGCCCTCGTTTCAAGGTCGCAACTGGTTGTGGAACCTTCTTGCTGCCATAATGTCCCTCTTATCTTACAGGACATTAAATTTGAGGTGGATTTGTTTATCCTGAACATTGAAGGTCCCGATGTTGTGTTGGGTTTCCTTGGTTGCAATCTTTGGGCAAAGTTGCTCATGATTATTCGACTCTCACTATGGAGTTCATGTGGCAAGGGACCCAAGTTACTTTAGTAGGTGATGCCTCTCTAGCCTCACAATCAGTGTCACTGCATCAGCTTCAAGCATTGGTTCACACCAATAATGTGGCTAGTGTTTTTACCATCACGACGTCCCTTCAAGACGTTGATTCTCTCCCAAAACCATCCAACAATTTTCCATCCAACCTGACCAGCCCAGTTACTGATCTATTACAAGTCCATTTTTTCTACATCCACAGAATTGCCTCCTCACAGAACGGTTGACCATCACATCCATCTTGTTGAAGGATCCAAGCCAGTCAATGTGAGGCCCTATCGATATCCTCAATTTCAAAAATCTGAAATGGAGAAGTTGATCCGAGAAATGCTTGATCAAGGCATCATCGTCCCTAGCCACAGTCCATTTTCTTCACCCGTCTTATTGGTAAAGAAGAAAGATGGTACATGGCGATTTTGTGTGGATCGATTATCGAAAACAGATCACATTGGTGCTCTTCCCACGTCATTTACCGCTTCCAAAGTAGCAGAGTTGTTTGTGTCTTTGGTTGTGCGTCACCATGGGTACCCTCGTTCCATTGTGTCTGATCGTGATCCGGTCTTCATTAGCGCTTTTTGGCGCAAGCTGTTTGAACTTAGTGGCACCAAGCTTGCTATGAGCAGTGCTTATCACCCTCAAACTGACGGTCAAACCGAGGTAGTTAACTGTGGGTTGGAACAATATCTTCGTGCCTTCACTCAACATAAACCGTCTTCATGGGTTGCATTCCTCCTGTGGGCCGAATTTCATTATAACACCAACTACCATAGTGCCTTGCAAATGTCCCCTTTCGAGGCTCTTTATGGTCGAAGACCACCCACCATTTCGGCATATACTAGGGGATCCACTTCTATACAAGTATTGGATGAGGCCCTAACTTCTCGTGACGAATTACTCCGCACTTTGAAGACAAATTTAACTGCTGCTAAACATAGAATGCGTCAGAAGGCCAATGCACATCGTCGAGACATTACTCTCGCTGTTGGTGATTTGGTTCTCATACGCCTCAGACCGTATCGCCAAACATCAGTCCGTCAATTGAAACACCACAAGCTCTCGAAGAGGTTCTATGGTCCTTATAGCATCATCGAGCGCATTGGGACAGTGGCATACAAACTCCAACTTCCTCCTGGTAGTCGCATTCACCCGGTTTTTCATGTGTCGGCTCTTAAACCTTTTTGTGGTACTGATAAGATGTCTGCATGTGACTTACCCTTGGAAAGCTTTGATAACCAACCTATTGATCAACCAAGGGCAATTTTAGATTGGCGAACTCAGTTAGTTCACGGGAAACCACAGGAACAACTCTTGGTGCATTGGGAGGGTTGTCCAGTTGATGAAGCTTCCTGGGAAGACTTGGAAAATTTTCGCACTTGTTATCCTGATTTTCACCTTGAGGACAAAGTGAGTTCTGCAAAAGGGGAAAATGATACAAACCAACCAGTGGACCCAGACCCAATAAGGAAGGATGACCCAATAGTAAGGAAACGAGCAAGAAAGAAGTCAGCGTGGATGACTGATTATGTCTGCGGACAAAATTAGAAGATCCTGATATGCTCAAATTAATTCTTGAAATTTCTGCTGCAAATTATTAGTTTAATTCCTGTTTTATTTCTCTAATTTTTGCTTGATTGTTAGCACCCAATTCCTTTTAATAACTATGATGTAATCAAAACATAACAAAATAAAAGTTTTCAAGATCCTTTTTCCCCCAAATTCTATTATTCTCTTTCCCTTAATTTTCTGAGGAGTGGACACTCACTCGAAGAGTGTTAAAACCTTTGATGCAGCAGAGTGTATCATCTTCTTTTAAGTTTCTTAATTTGTTTGGTTAATTCTATTGCTGGGTTTGGGTTAAAACTAGGACTCATACTTGGGGGTCGTAATGGTCTTACGATAAATCCTAAACCAGGGAGTGCGCCATCTATTTGGACAAACACATCGTTTTGGTTATTCATGTTTATTGCATACTATTGCCCCCCCCCAACAAGAAAACCAAATATGAATAATAATCCAGGGCACTATGGCTCTGATACCAATCTTGACAGGATCGTTCAAAAGTTTTAAAATTAGAAGGAAAATTTATCAAAATCAAAGTAATATGGAGATAATAGAAATTAAATGGAAATTTAAAGAAATCGAACAAAAGAAACTTACATATATTTATATATTTATATATTTATATATTTATATATTTATATATTTATATATTTATATATTTATATATTTATATATTTATATATAATAATGTATAATAATATATGAGGGGATAATAAATTTAATCAAATTACTTATATATATATATATATATATATATATATATATATATATATATATATATCCTTTTTTAACTTTTTTTCTTTTTAATCTTCTCACATTCTACATTATTTTTAAACTCTATCATTTTTACTATATTATCATCCTCATTTCCTCCCATATTCTATTTTATCTTTATAATAATTAGTCTTCTTTTATAGAATACTTTATTTTCTATTTTTATTTTTTTTCTTATAATTTAAAATAATTAATATTATTTTAACATTTATTTTTATGATTTTTACTATAATAAATCAAATTAAATGGTTCGATAATATCAATTAATTAAAATCATCACATAAAAAACTTAGATAGCTACATTAAAATTATTAATTTTAAAAATATAAAATATATTTAAAAAAAACTCAAATTATAGATTGGAAATAAAATAGAATAAACAAATACTCTTTACTTTATATTATATTTAAGTGTGTGCACAAATGTTGACCTTCTTAACTATAAAGAAATAGTAAAAAAATATAAAGATAGTATTTGAAGAAGTGAATTTTGAAGATAAATACTATTTTTATATAAATTTATTCTAGTATATCAATTAACAATAATAATACATAAAATTTAAAAACTAAACTAAAAAAAGTAAGTTTAAATTTATAAAAAAATATATATTACTAAAAGTATCATATTATATTAATATTTTCATTATTTTTGTTAATTATAAATTTAAATATGTTTCATAAATAAAATTATAAATTTAAATATATTTCCACTTTTGATCCATCATAAATAAAATAGTCTCTTACAAATGTTGTTTTATTTTAATCAATCATTAAATTTGTTTTATATACAAATTTGATGACTTATCATATTATTAAAAATTTGGATGAAATAATTATGTATAATACTTTTTTAGTATATTATGTTTTTAAATTTGCTAATAGAGAAAAAGTTTCAGAATTCAAAATGTTAAATACTTTTAAATATTAAAATTGACTTTATAAAAAATTAGGAAAAAAACAATTAATCCAAAAATATAATAATGATAAAAATATTATAAAAAAGAGTTAAAAAATGTATTATAATATTTTCAGTTTTAGTTTAATTATATTTTTAATTCTCAAAGTAGAAAAATATATTGTAATTATTTTAATTTAATAAATATAATTTCAATTTTAAATACTAAAATTAAAATATTAAATAATAATAAATTTAATTCTTTAAATTTAGTATTTAGAAACTAAAATTATAGTTTCTCTGTGTTTAAAAAATTAAAATAAATATTTAAAAATAAAAATAAAAACTAGTATTATCTTAAATTTATTAAAATTATATTTAAATCTCTATTTTCTTATTCAATTTTAGAAATTTTTTAATGAAAATTCAATATATAAAAAAGTTGAAATTTTAAAAGGGCATAACCTTAATTTATATTAACTATTTTTTTGAAAACACTGAAAAGAAAAACTTGGCTTTGAAAAAAAAGTTAATAATTTTGAAGTTATTTAAGTGATGAAGTTTCCAAATGTGATCTGTAAATTTATTGAGCAAAATTGGAGGTATGTTAAATATAAATTTAAATATATTTTTAATTTATTTAAATATGGTTTATTTTTAGTATTTATAAAATAGATTAATTAATTTTTAACTTTTTTAGCCGTCTATTTTTAATCTTTGATATTAATTATGTTAAAAATGAAAAATATTAATTAGTATACTTAAACTAAAAAATATTTTAACTAAAGATAAATATAATTTTATAAATAATCTAATTAAATAATATATTTATTATCTAATGTATATTGATATAAATTTTTTTTGTATATCAATTATATGACAACAACCATGGTTAAGTAATTAATAATAATAAAGCAATAAATTTAAAAATTAGATTAAAAATAAAGTATTATAAAATGAAATTGTAATAATTTGATTAAAATTGTAATTTTTTAATTAATTAAGTTAATGAGGAATTAAAATGTGATAATTTGATGTGTTTAATTTTTTTAATATAAATTTTTAAAATATAATTTAATTTTAATTAAAATTTTCAATTGAAAAAAAAATTAAAGAATATTTGTTATTAAACTTTTCTTAAATAATGTATTGAATAGTTAATATCACTCTAGTCTTAATTTATTACAATTTAAATTTTTAATAAATTTGATTTATTTTTAATAATATTTTTATTTTAGTAATTTAAAATTAAAGTTAATCTTCATTTTGTTAATATTGAGACCAAAGTTTATTTTTAAAGTATATTTTAAAAAATAAATTATTTTTAAAAAACAAATTACTTTTAAAAAATAAATTGTAAAAAATATACTAAAACAATTAAAGTATATTTATAAAAAAATAAATTTAAATATAATAAAAAAATAATATTCATTAGCGATCGATTTCAATTAGGTCGCTATTTTCTCATTAGCGATCGATTTCAATTCGGTTACTATTTCAATTTATAATTCGGTCGCTAAAGTAGTCGTTAAATGATTTTTTTATTTTAGTATGGAATAGTCACCAAAAGTTTGTGACGCAAACTATTTGTCGCAATTTAGGTCGCTAAATAAAAAAGTGAAACCAAATCATATTTCAGTGGCTAAATCGATCGCTAAGTTGTGACCGAATTCACCCGGTCGCTAAATCAGTAGCTAATTGCGACCGAATTAAAGTGGTCACTAAATCAGTTGCTAATTGCGACCGAATTAAATCGGTCACTAATTGCGACCAAAATTAAATTGGTCTCTAAATCGGTCGCTAATTGTGATCGAAAAAATTCGGTCGTTAATTTCGGTCGCTAAATGTGATTTTTCTTGTAGTGGTTATTTTCTTCCGCTTTCCTTTGCTAAGTGTTCATGGCCAATTTCATGACTCATAATTCATAAGTTTATCATATTTTTTATCCAAAGATTGAAAGACCATATAACTATTTTATAAAGGTATCATACACAATGGAAAACGTAAAATCCTTCAAACTTATAATTAGGGTTCGTAAATAAATTTGGGGATAAATTAGGGTTCATGCTAATTTGATAGAAAAATATCTAAATTCATAATTAGGGTTTTTCTTAATTTGAAAAAACATAATTTAGAAAAAACTATCATAAGAAAAGAATCATGAATCTAATAACAAGCTTTGATACCACATGTAAATCATTATGTAATTTTCTATCGTTCCTCATTCATTCTAGAAAACTTGTCTACAAAATCTTTAGATTCATGATTCTCACGTAATAACATAAATCACACTAAGAAGACTAACATTGATCCATGAGAGATTGTTAGAATCGCGCAACGGAATGTTTGTTGACAATTCAAGGACTTGATGTTGCACTTGATGAATATGAAGAATGGATTTTGATGATGATCCAAGAACTAAAGACTTAGAATATTGAAGATTGAAGATTGGTGATAATTGTATTGTAATAACTCTGTTTTATTTAAGATTGAGTCTGTATTTTTAGAGTCTAAGATAGCCGGTACATAGTCCGTAACTTAGAAGCTTCAAAAAGCTCAAATTTATCATTTAGGCTCGGCTTTAATCGATTATATAGGTAAATAATCGATTAAAACAGATGAGAAAACACTTTCTATACAAACTCACTGTTTTAATCGATTAAAACAGCAAAATAATCGATTGTTTTGTATTGATCCGTACGAGATAATCGATTATTTCACCAAATAATCGATTAATCCGAGAGGTTTGGGTTCGACGTATTTGGCTCTGTTTTAATCGATTATCACTCCAAATAATCGATTATTTCGATCTGTTTTTCATTTTAAATTTCAAATTAACCCTATTTTCGAAAACCCAATTACCAAGAACCCTAGTTTCGAAATCCCCAATTCCTAAACCCTAATTTCCCTACTTAAACTCTGCTTTGGCACTCGAGAAAATAAGAACAACTCTTTCCATACAAAAGTTAAGTGTTGTGAGTGCCGGAGAACTGTTTGTTGCAAGGAAAGGGGGCTTTTGGAACCTGGTGTGAGGCTAGAAGCGATAAGAATCACTAAGTGGAGTTCTTAGTGGATTGTGTGCTTGTGTCGTCTCTAGGGAAAGTCTGTTCTTCATCTCTTGTGGATTTCAAGAGAGGTGTTTTCCGATCTTTATCTGTTCATTTGTAATCTGTTTGTAACAATTTGTTCTTAGTGACGGCGTTAATCCTCTTTTGAGTGATTAGCAACTGGACGTAGGGTCTTTTGATCCGAACCAGTATAAACCTACTGTGTAATCTTCTCTACTCTTCTCTATTTACATTTACGCAGTTTTTAATCGGTAAAATTTGGGGAAAATTTTGAAAACCTAATTTTTATTAAAAATCCAATTCACCCCCCTCTTGGTTTTTGTCCGACCACGCGAACATTCACTGCGCGATTCTAACAAGTGGTATCGAGCTTGCTTTGATAGTCATTCAAATATTTTCGAAAATGGCCGGACAAAATCAAACTTTTGCCGAAGGTGAGTCTATCAACAGACCCCCACTTTTTGCGGGTCAAAATTATCCTTTTTGGAAAGTACGTATGCAAATATTTTTAGAGTCTGTTGATAGAGGCATTTGGGACGCAATTTTAAACGGTCCATTTGTTCCTAAAATTACAGAGAACGATGTTGACGTTCTTAAACCTTTTGATAGATGGACTGCCGAAGAAAGTCGAAAAGCACAATTTGATGTTAGGGCTAGAAATATTATTTCATCTGCTCTAACCCTTGATGAGTTTTACAGGATATCATTTTGTAAGAGTGCTCAAGAAATGTGGGATAAACTAAGAGTAACTTATGAAGGAACCGATGATAGTGACTCAATTTCAGAATCAAGCGACTCAGAAATAGAAGCTAACATTTGCTTGTTGGCAAATGACATCATTTCTTCCGACTTTGAGGTTAGTGATTCCGACTCATCCTCAAGTGATGATGAAAATGATGTTGATGAATTACAAAATGCATATAATGAATTGTTTAGTGCTTTTAAGGACTTGAACAATAAATACAAAGCTGTGAAAAAGAGTTTAAGTAGTTCCAAAATGGAGGTAGAGTCCTTAAAAATGAAAATCACATGTTTAGAAGAAAAGGAGTCCTTAAAAACAAAAATTTCATGTTTAGAGGAAAAGGAAACCTTAGAAACGAAAATTGTATGCATAGATGAGAATGATGATAAGACTATTATAGCATGTGCATCATGTAAAGAGTATGAACATGATATTGATTTACTTAGACATTTGCTTGATAAAGCTAAAAGGGAATTAAGTGATAGTTATAAGAATAAGGATAATGTTCAAATTAAAGAAAATTGTCATGTTCCTTTGAAAAAGCTTAAAAGTAAAAATAGAAGAGTATGTGTTGAAAAAGGAACCAAAACTTCAATAGTTAGAAATGTATCATATTCTAAAATTACATCTAATGCATGCTTTTATTGTATGAAACATGGTCATACTTCAAATAGATGTAAAATTAAGCATTTTGGAGTTCCTAAAGGAAAATATATTTGGGTTCCTATAGTTAAATGAACTATTTGTCTCTTTTATTTATTCAAAGAAAATGGATCATTTAGTATGTTTTAAACAGAATGCTTAGGTAAAATCATTTTATTTTTTCTATTGCATGAAGGTTCTTCACTTTAAAGATTTTGCGAATTGCCTCTAAAATCGTTTTAAACAACTAAAAACAAAGTATTTTTACAAAAGCTTTCTTAAACATGTTTTTAACTGATATAGTTTTGAAAGAACCGATTAAAATCACTTAGAATGTTCAAAGAAGTGTTTTTACAGCATTTTAATCGATACAACTTGTTTTTAATCGATTAAAACCATTTAGAACTCATTATGATCGATCAAAATACAAATATGACCGATCAGAATCAAATGTGATCGATCAGATTTTAATTATGAGCGGTCAGAATTTTTTCAATCGATTAAAACACATTTCAATCGATTAAAATCACTTAAAGGGTCAGGATGATCGATCAGAATCCAACTATGACCGATCAGAATCAAATGTGATCGATCAGATTTTAATTATAAGCGATCAGAACTTTTTCAATCGATTAAAACACGTTTCAATCGATTAAAATCACTTAAAGGGTCAGGATGATCGATCAGAATCCAATTATGACCGATCAGAATCAGTTATGATCGATCAGAATTTAGTTATGACCGATCAGAACTGTTTTAATCGATTAAATCTCGTTTCAATCGATTAAAACAACTTAGAAATTTTCTACACAGTGTTTTAATCGATTAAAACTTATTTTTTATCGAGTTAAAATAACTTGAAAAGTTTTATGAGAAAGTTTTGCAGTATTTAAATAGATTGTTATGTCTCTAACCCCAAGGACCCAAAAGTTATGGGGACCTAAGTTTACTATGTTCTTGTTTTGTAGGAAACTTCCAAATCAAAGAAGTCTATGTGGTATCTTGATAGTGGATGCTCAAAACATATGACTTGGAGATAAAACGAAATTTGTAAGTTTCAAAGCCAAAGAACAAGGATATGTGACTTATGGGGATAACAACAAAGGAAAGATTCTCGGAATTGGAAACATAGGTGGTGCAAACACATTGGAGATTAAGGATGTGCTTCTTGTTGATGGACTAAAGCATAACCTTCTTAGCATAAGCCAATTGTGTGACAAAGGATTCAAGGTAACTTTTGAAAGCAAATTTTGCACCATACATTTAATAGATTCGAAAAAGTAGAATTAAAAGGCATTAGGCATAATAATATATATTTGATTGATTTGGATTGTTTACATGAGTCTAGTATAACATGTTTAGTTGCTAAGGAAGAAAACCCTTGGTTATGGCATAAAAGAGCGGCTCATATAAACATGCATCACTTGAATAAATTGATATCAAAAGACTTAGTTATTGGATTGCCTAAGTTAAAATTTGAAAAAGATAGATTGTGTGATGCATGCCAAAAAGGTAAACAAGTAAAATCATCTTTTAAATCAAAGAATGTGATTTCCACTTCAAAACCCCTAGAATTATTACATTTAGATTTATTTGGACCTTCTAGGATAAAAAGCTTTGGTGGAAATTATTATGGATTTGTAATTGTTGATGATTACTCTAGGTACACTTGGACATTTTTCTTAACTACGAAAAGTGAAGCTTTTAAGGTCTTTAGAAAGTTTGCTAAACAAATTATAAATGAGAAAGACCTAAGAATTAAAGTTTTAAGAAGTGACCATGGTGGAGAGTTTCAAAATGAAAAGTTTGAGAATTATTGGGAGGAAAATGGTATATTACATAACTTTTCTGCTCCTAGGACTCCCCAACAAAATGGTGTAGTTGAGAGGAAAAATAGGTCATTAGAGGAACTTGCAAGAACTATGTTAAATGAATCTAATGTTCCTAAATATTTTTGGGCTGATGCGGTTAGTACGGCATGTTATGTTTTAAATAGAATGCTCATTAGGTCAATTATTAAATCTACTCCATATGAATTGTTTAATGGTAGAAAACCTAATGTTGCACATTTAAAGATTTTTGGATGTAAATGTTTTGTGCTAAATAATGGAAATGACAATCTAGGAAAATTTGATTCAAAAGCCGATGAGGGCATTTTTCTAGGTTATTCTCTAACTAGCAAGGCATATAGAGTGTTTAATAGGAGAACTTTGAATATAGAAGAATCTATACATGTTACCTTTGATGAGATTGTAGACCTTGGGGGAAATCCTCTTGAGTCAAATAAAAGACTTGCAGGTGATGATGAATATATAAAGGAGGCTCTTGATGAATTATATTTGGAGGATAATGAACCTTCTCAAACTCCTCAATTAGCAAAAGAATGGCAATCACCTAGAGGACTCTCATTGGACAACATTATAGGTGACATCTCAAAAGGGGTAAGAACAAGAAATATGAATAATTTTTGTATGTCTGTTGCTTTTGTGTCACAGATAGAACCTTAAAACATTGAGGAAGCACTTAAAGATGATCAATGGTGCATAGCCATGCAAGAAGAACTTAACCAATTTGAAAGGAATCAAGTCTGGGAATTAATTCCAAGAGAAGAGTCACATCAAGTCATTGGAACTAAATGGGTATTTAGAAGTAAGCTTGATGAAGATGGTAATATAACAAAGAATAAAGCCAGACTTGTTGCAAAAGGCTATTGCCAGGAGGAAGGTATAGATTATGATGAAACTTATGCTCCTGTTGCCAGAATTTGCTAAGATAATGCAGGGAGAGTTTGAAATGTCTATGATGGGAGAATTGACATTCTTCCTTGGACTACAAATCAAGCAACTTAAAGATGGCATTTTCATCTCTCAAACCAAATACTGCAAGGAGATTCTCAAAAAGTTTGGTATGGACACCTCAAAGGAAGCCAACACACCCATGGGAACTTCATGCTATTTAGACAAGGATGAATCAGGTTTGGAAGTTAATCAAACTATGTATAGAGGTATGATAGGATCACTATTATACTTAACTGCTAGTAGACCTAATATTATGCATTCTGTCTGTGTGTGTGCTAGATTTCAGGCTTGTCCTAAAGAATCTCACCTAATTGCAGTAAAACATATTTTAAAATACTTAAAAGGAACTACTGGGTTTGGCTTGTGGTATCCGTCTGATGCTTGTATTAGTTTATTAGGATATTCGATGCTGATTATGGTGGATGTAAAATTGATAGGAAAAGCACTAGTGGGACATGTCATTTGTTAGGTTCATCCTTAATATCATGGCATTCTAAGAAACAAGCATGTGTAGCTTTATCTACCACTCGAAGTTGAATATATTGCAGTAGGTAGTTGTTGTGCTCAAATTACGTGGATGAAACAACAGTTAGAGGATTATAGTATATATTTAAATGACATACCCTTAATGTGTGATAATACGAGTGCAATCAATCTAACTAAGAATCCAAGTAATGCACTCTAGGACTAAACATATTGAGATTAGACATCACTTTTTAAGAGATAATATCAACGAAAGGAAACTCGTAAGATAGAGTATGTAGACACTAAACGTCAATTAGCAGATATATTTACTAAGCCTCTACCAAAGGATAGATTCTATGATCTTAGAAGAGACTTAGGGATATTAGAAATAGCTTAAATTCTGCTTAATTTGACTGTTTTTGGATGATTGTTATGATAAAATTCGTGTTGTAGGATATTCATAGGTTATAATGTGTAAAAACCTTAAAAACTTGATATAGCCTCTGGAATAATCGATTACTGGAAGTAATAATCGATTATTTTTTTTCTCAAAACGTCCAAAACAGGGTATTCTCCTCTAGAATAATCGATTATTTCGTGATATAATCGATTAAATGCCTCTGATAATCGATTATTTGCTTGAAATAATCGATTAAAGCTGTCAGATATTGAAATAATCGATTATCTTGAAATATAATCGATTAAATGCGACCAGTTTTGCCTTCTAGCTGTTGCCAACGGATATTTTGACCTATATTCTCTTCTATATGACCGTTGGACATGTTTTTGCTATATATAGAGACCTCTAGTTCACTTCTACTCACTTCTAACTCTTGAAATCAAGCTTTCTTGCAATATATACTCTCTTTGCCTTCTTATAAAGTGTGCCGTTTAGAAAATAGATTTAATGCACACTTTAATGATGATGATAGTGAAGAATTTTAAATTTTGTTAAGTATTTTCTTGTGTTATTGTCATGCTATTGTAATGTATGAATGATTCTGAAATAAAATTTCATGTTTTTTTTCTTTTTATGCCTTGATTGAGGGGGAGCTTTCTCTAACTTATGCATATTTTGAGGGGGAGCTCTTATGATTGATGTTGCAGAGTTCTTTTTTATTATAATCAAAATAGGGGGAGAAAAATTTAAAGCCTATGATTCAATTTTAAATTTTATCCTGGTATGTTTAATGTGTTTGTTAGTATGACAGATAAAACGAAGTTATTACAAAGGGCTTTAAAAGAAAATTTTGATCATCATCAAAAAGGGGAGATTGTTGACAATTCAAGGACTTGATGTTGCACTTGATGAATATGAAGAATGGATTTTGATGATGATCCAAGAACTAAAGACTTAGAATATTGAAGATTGAAGATTGGTGATAATTGTATTGTAATAACTCTGTTTTATTTAAGATTGAGTCCGTATTTTTAGAGTCTAAGATAGCCGGTACATAGTCCGTAACTTAGAAGCTTCAAAAAGCTCAAATTTATCATTTAGGCTCTGGCTTTAATCGATTATATAGGTAAATAATCGATTAAAACAAGTGAGAAAACACTTTCTATACAAACTCACTGTTTTAATCGATTAAAACAACAGAAATAATCGATTGTTTTGTACTGATCCGTATGCGATAATCGATTATTTCACCAAATAATCGATTAATCCGAGAGGTTTGGGTTCGACGTATTTGGCTCTGTTTTAATCGATTATCACTCCAAATAATCGATTATTTCAGTCTATTTTTCATTTTAAATTTCAAATTAACTCTATTTTCGAAAACCCAATTACCAAGAACCCTAGTTTCGAAATCCCCAATTCCTAAACCCTAATTTCCCTACTTAAACTCTGCTTTGGCACTCAGAAAATAAGAACAACTCTTTCCATACAAAAGTTAAGTGTCTGTGAGTGCCGGAGAACTGTTTGTTGCAAGGAAAGGGGGCTTTTGGAACCTGGTGTGAGGCTAGAAGCGATAAGAATCACTAAGTGGAGTTCTTAGTGGATTGTGTGTTGTGCCGTCTCTAGGGAAAGCTGTTCTTCATCTCTTGTGGATTTCAAGAGAGGTGTTTTCGATCTTTATCTGTTCATTTGTAATCTGTTTGTAACAATTTGTTCTTAGTGACAGCGTTAATCCTCTTTTGAGTGATTAGCAATCGGACGTAGGTCTTTTGATCCGAACCAAGTATAAACCTACTGTGTAATCTTCTCTACTCTTCTCTATTTACATTTACGCAGTTTTTAATCGGTAAAATTTGGGAAAATTTTGAAAACCTAATTTTTATTAAAAATCCAATTCACCCCCCCCTCTTGATTTTTGTCCGACCACGCGAACATTCCGCTGCGCGATTCTAACAATGTTCGCGTGGTCGGACAAAAACCAAGAGGGGGGGTGAATAGGTTTCTTAATAAAATTTAGGTTTTCAAAATTTTCCCCAAATTTTACCGATTAAAAACTGCGTAAATGTAAATAGAGAAGAGTAGAGAAGATTACACAGTAGGTTTATACTAGTTCGGATCAAAAGACCCTACGTCCAGTTGCTAATCACTCAAAAGAGATATAACGTTGTCACTAAGAACAAATTGTTACAAATAGATTACAAATGAACAGATAAAGATCAGAAAACACCTCTCTTGAAGTCCACAAGAGATGATGAACAACTTTCCCCGTAGATCAGACAAAGACACAATCCACTAAGAACTCCACTTAGTGATTCTTATCGCTTCTAGCCCACACCAGGTTCGAAAGCCCCAAGAGATGAAGAACAGCTTTTCCCGGAGACTGGCACAAGACACAATCCACTAAGAACTCCACTTAGTGATTCTTATCGCTTCTAGCCCACACCAGGTTCGAAAGCCCCTTTCCTTGCAACAAACAGTTCTCTGCACTCGACAACACTTAACTTTTGTATGGAAAAGGTTGTTCTTATTTTTCTCGAGTGCCAAAGGAGAGTTTAAGTAGGGAAATTAGGGTTTAGGATTAGGGATTTCGAAACTAGGGTTCTTGGTAATTGGGTTTTCGAAAATAGGGTTAATTTGAAATTTAAAATGAAAAACAGACTGAAATAATCAATTAAATGGAGTTATAATCGATTAAAACAGAGCCAAAAAACGAACCCAAAACCTCTCTGTTTTAATCGATTATTTGAAGTTTTAATCGATTATTTGACCTAATAATCGATTATTTTGATGTTTTAATCGATTAAAACAGTGAGTATATACTGAAAATGGTTTTCTCACTATTTTAATCGATTATTTCCCTATATAATCGATTAAAGCCGAGCCTGGATGATATATTTGGGCTTTTTGAAGCTTCTAAGTTACGAGACTATGTACCGGCTATCTTAGATTCTATAATTACAAACTCAATCAAACTAAAACAGAGTTATTACAATACGAAATCATCAATCTTCAATCTTCAATACTCTAAGTCTTTAAGCTCTTGGATCATCATCAAAATCAACATTCTTCATGATCATTATTTGCAACATCAAGTCCTTGAATGTTCAACAATCTCCCCTTTTTGATGATGATCAAAATTATCTTTTTAAAGCCCTTGTAATAACCTCGTTTTATCTGTCATACTAACACACACATTAAACATACCAGATAAAATTTAAAATTGAATATAGGCTTTAAATTTTTCTCCCCTATTTTGATTATAATCAAAAAGAACTCTGAAAGAACAAACATTAGATCTCCCCTCAAAATATGCATAATTTAGAGAAAGCTCCCCCTTAATCATAGCATGAAAGAAGCATCATATTTTATTTCATAATCATTCATCCATTACAACATCAAGACAATAACAAAAGAAAATACATAACAGAATTTAAAATTCTTCACTATCATGATCATTAAAGTGTGCATCAAATCTATTCTCTAAACGACACACTTCAATATCCGTTGGCAACGGCTAGGAGGCAAGACTGGTCGCATTTAATCGATTATATCTCAAAATAATCGATTATCTCTATATCAGACAACTTTAATCGATTATTTCTAGCAAATAATCGATTATCTGAGGCATTTAATCGATTATTTCACGAAATAATCGATTATTTCAGAGGAGAATACCCTGTTTTGGACGTTTTAAGGGAAAATAATCGATTATCACTTCCAGTAATCGATTATTCCAGAGAGGAATGCCCTGTTTTGAGTGTTTTAACACATGATAACCTATGAACATCCTAACCCACGAATTATAACATTATAATCATCCAAAAACAGTCAGATTAAGCAGAATTTAAGCTATTTCTAATATCCCTAAGTCTCTTCTAAGATCATAGAATCTATCCTTGGGTAGAGGCTTAGTAAATATATCTGCTAATTGACGTTTGGTATCTACATATTCTTCTTCTTTAATAAAACCATTTAAAAATGCACTCTTTACATCCATTTGATATAATTTAAATTTCATCATAGATGCATAAGCAAGAAGTAGGCGTATAGCCTCTAACCTGGCAACAGGAGCATAAGTTTCATCATAATCTATACTTTCCTCCTAACAATAGCCTTTTGCAACAAGTCTGGCTTTATTCTTTGTTATATTACCATCTTCATCAAGCTTATTTCTAAATACCCATTTAGTTCCAATGACTTGATGTGACTCTTCTCTTGGAATTAATTCCCAGACTTGATTCCTTTCAAATTGGTTAAGTTCTTCTTGCATGGCTATGCACCATTGATCATCTTTAAGTGCTTCCTCAATGTTTTTAGGTTCTATCTGTGACACAAAAGCAACAGACATACAAAAATTATTCATATTTCTTGTTCTTACCCCTTTTGAGATGTCACCTATGATGTTGTCCATTGAGAGTCCTTTAGGTGATTGCCATTCTTTTGCTAATTGAGGAGTTTGAGAAGGTTCATTATCCTCCAAATATAATTCATCAAGAGCCTCCTTTATATATTCATCATCACCTGCAAGTCTTTTATTTGACTCAAGAGGATTTCCCCCAAGGTCTACAATCTCATCAAAGGTAACATGTATAGATTCTTCTATATTCAAAGTTCTCCTATTAAACACTCTATATGCCTTGCTAGTTAGAGAATAACCTAGAAAAATGCCCTCATCAGCTTTTGAATCAAATTTTCCTAGATTGTCATTTCCATTATTTAGCACAAAACATTTACATCCAAAAATCTTTAAATGTGCAACATTAGGTTTTCTACCATTAAACAATTCATATGGAGTAGATTTAATAATTGACCTAATGAGCATTCTATTTAAAACATAACATGCCGTACTAACCGCATCAGCCCAAAAATATTTAGGAACATTAGATTCATTTAACATAGTTCTTGCAAGTTCCTCTAATGACCTATTTTTCCTCTCAACTACACCATTTTGTTGGGGAGTCCTAGGAGCAGAAAAGTTATGTAATATACCATTTTCCTCCCAATAATTCTCAAACTTTTCATTTTGAAACTCTCCACCATGGTCACTTCTTAAAACTTTAATTCTTAGGTCTTTCTCATTTATAATTTGTTTAGCAAACTTTCTAAAGACCTTAAAAGCTTCACTTTTCGTAGTTAAGAAAAATGTCCAAGTGTACCTAGAGTAATCATCAACAATTACAAGTCCATAATAATTTCCACCAAAGCTTTTTATCCTAGAAGGTCCAAATAAATCTAAATGTAATAATTCTAGGGGTTTTGAAGTGGAAATCACATTCTTTTATTTAAAAGATGATTTTACTTGTTTACCTTTTTGGCATGCATCACACAATCTATCTTTTTCAAATTTTAACTTAGGCAATCCAATAACTAAGTCTTTTGATATCAATTTATTCAAGTGATGCATATTTATATGAGCTGCTCTTTTATGCCATAACCAAGGGTTTTCTTCCTTAGCAACTAAACATGTTATACTAGACTCATGTAAACAATCCAAATCAATCAAATATATATTATTATGCCTAATGCCTTTTAATTCTACTTTTTCGGAATCTATTAAATGTATGGTGCAAAATTTGCTTTCAAAAGTTACCTTGAATCCTTTGTCACACAATTGGCTTATGCTAAGAAGGTTATGCTTTAGTCCATCAACAAGAAGCACATCCTTAATCTCCAATGTGTTTGCACCACCTATGTTTCCAATTCCGAGAATCTTTCCTTTGTTGTTATCCCCATAAGTCACATATCCTTGTTCTTTGGCTTTGAAACTTACAAATTTCGTTTTATCTCCAGTCATATGTTTTGAGCATCCACTATCAAGATACCACATAGACTTCTTTGATTTGGAAGTTTCCTACAAAACAAGAACATAGTAAACTTAGGTCCCCATAACTTTTGGGTCCTTGGGGTTAGAGACATAACAATCTATTTAAATACTGCAAAACTTTCTCAAAAAACTTTTCAAGTTATTTTAACTGATAAAAAATAAGTTTTAATCGATTAAAACGCTGTGTAGAAAATTTCTAAGTTGTTTTAATCGATTGAAACGAGATTTAATCGATTAAAAGAGTTCTGATCGGTCATAACTAAATTCTGATCGATTATAACTGATTCTGATCGGTCATAATTGCATTCTGATCGATCATCCTGACCCTTTAAGTGATTTTAATCGATTGAAACGTGTTTTAATCGATTGAAAAATTTTTGATCGCTTATAATTAAAATCTGATCGATCACATTTGATTCTGATCGGTCACAATTGGATTCTGATCGATCATCCTGACCCTTTAAGTGATTTTAATCGATTGAAACGTGTTTTAATCGATTGAAAAATTTCTGACCGCTCATAATTAAAATCTGATCGATCACATTTGATTCTGACCGGTCATATTTGTATTCTGATCGATCATAATGAGTTCTAAATGGTTTTAATCGATTAAAAACAAGTTGTATCGATTAAAATACTGTAAAAACACTTCTTTGAACATTCTAAGTGATTTTAATCGGTTCTTTCAAAACTATATCAGTTAAAAACATGTTTAAGAAAGCTTTTGTAAAATTACTTTGTTTTTAGTTGTTTAAAACGATTTTAAAGGCATTTCGCAAAATCTTTAAGTGAAGAACCTTCATGCAGTAGAAAAGATAAAATGATTTTACCTAAGCATTCTGTTTAAAACATACTAAATGATCCATTTTCTTTGAAAAAATAAAAGAGACAAACAATTCATTTAACTATAGGAACCCAAATATATTTTCCTTTAGGTACACCAAAATGTTTAATTTTACATCTATTTGACATGTGACCTTGTTTCATACAATAAAAACATGCTTTTGATGTAGCTATGGAATAAGATGCATTATTTACATGACATGCTCTAGTTCCTTTTTCTACCCATACTCTTTTCTTTTTAGTTTTACTCTTTTTCAAAGGAACTCTTTGATTTACATTATTTTGAGCAATTACCATTTCATGCTTCTTAAGATCATCAATTTCTTTTTCGGCTTTGTCAAACAAATGGTTAAGAATATCTATGTCATATTCATGCTCTTTATAATTTGCACAAGCTAAGTCCTTATTCTCATCTAAGCATACAATTTTCGTATTAGCTACCTCCTTTTCTTCTAAACATGCAATTTTCAATTTTAAGGACTCATTTTCCTTTTCGGATCTTCTTAGGTTCTTCTTTACAACTTTAAATTCGTTTTTCATATTCATAAATGCAGTAAATAACTCATTATAAGCATTTTGCAATTCATCATGGTCATTTTCTTCACTAGAGGATGAATCGGAATCACTAACCTCAAAATCCGAAGAAATGTTGTCATTTTCCATCAAGCAAATGTTTGCTTCTATTTCCGAGTCGCTTGATTCTGAATTTGAATCACTGTCATCCCAAGCAATATATGCTTTCTTCTTGAATTGCTTTTTGCCCTTGTGTTCATCATTTTTCTTGTTTGGGCATTCGGTCTTCATATGCCCTGCTTCACCACAACCATAGCATTTTATATTAACGGAAGAATTTTCTTTTACCTTTCCCTTACCTTTGAAAGGATGTCTTCCTTTTGCTTTCATCAATTTGGTGAACTTCTTTATAAAAAGACTCATCTCTTCTTCATCATTTTCGGAGTCTTTTTCTTCTTCTTTCTTATTTTTGCTTTTTGAAATCTCGATCTTGAAGGCTATGTTCTTCTTTTGATATTGACCCTCTTCCTCATTTAGTCTTCCAAGGTCAAGCTCATGCTCCCTAAGCTTTCCAAATAACGCCGCCATAGACATAGTGGCAAGATTTTGTGACTCCGAGATGGCCGTCACCTTTGGTTGCCATTTCCTATCCAGAGATTTCAAAATTTTAACATTTAATTCATCAACGTCAAATACTTTACCTAATCCGGTGAGATGATTCACAATATGAGTGAAACGCTTTTGAACGTCGAAAATCGTTTCGCCGGGTTGCATCCGGAACATTTCGTACTCTTGGATTAGGGAGTTTTTACGCGCTCTTTTGACGTCGTCAGTTCCTTCGTGGGTTACTCTAAGCATTTCCCACATTTCCTGTGCACTTTTACAAATAGAAATTCTGTAGAACTCATCAAGGGTTAGAGCAAATGAAATAATATTTCTAGCCCTAACATCAAATTGTGCTTTTCGACTTTCTTCGGCAGTCCATCTAACAAAAGGTTTAAGAACGTCAACACCGTTCTCTGTAATTTTAGGAACAAATGGACCGTTTAAAATTGCGTCCCAAACGCCTCTATCAACAGACTCTAAAAATATTTGCATACGTACTTTCCAAAAAGGATAATTTTGACCCGCAAAAAGTGGGGGTCTGTTGATAGACGCACCTTCGGCAAAAGATTGATTTTGTCCGGCCATTTTCGAAAATATTTGAATGACTATCAAAGCAAGCTCTGATACCACTTGTTAGAATCACGCAGCGGAATGTTCGCGTGGTCGGACAAAAACCAAGAGGGGGGGTGAATTGGTTTCTTAATAAAAATTAGGTTTTCAAAATTTTCCCCAAATTTTACCGATTAAAAACTGCGTAAATGTAAATAGAGAAGAGTAGAGAAGATTACACAGTAGGTTTATACTGGTTCGGATCAAAAGACCCTACGTCCAATTGCTAATCACTCAAAAGAGGATTAACGCTGTCACTAAGAACAAATTGTTACAAACAGATTACAAATGAACATATAAAGATCAGAAAACACCTCTCTTGAAGTCCACAAGAGATGATGAACAACTTTCCCCAGAGACGGCACAACACACAATCCACTAAGAACTCCACTTAGTGATTCTTATCGCTTCTAGCCCACACCAGGTTCAGAAAGCCCCAAGAGATGAAGAACAGCTTTCCCCAGAGACGGCACAGCACACAATCCACTAAGAACTCCACTTAGTGATTCTTATCGCTTCTAGCCCACACCAGGTTCAGAAAGCCCCCTTTCCTTGCAACAAACAGTTCTCTGGCACTCACAGCACTTAACTTTTGTATGGAAAAGGTTGTTCTTATTTTTCTGAGTGCCAAAGGAGAGTTTAAGTAGGGAAATTAGGGTTTAGGATTAGGGGATTTTGAAACCAGGGTTCTTGGTAATTGGGTTTTCGAAAATAGGGTTAATTTGAAATTTAAAATGAAAAACAGACTGAAATAATCGATTAAATGGAGTTATAATCGATTAAAACAGAGCCAAAAAAACAGAACCCAAAACCTCTCTGTTTTAATCGATTATTTGAAGTTTTAATCGATTATTTGACCTAATAATCGATTATTTTGATGTTTTAATCGATTAAAACAGTGAGTATATACTGAAAATGGTTTTCTCACTGTTTTAATCGATTATTTCCCTATATAATCGATTAAAGCCGAGCCTGGATGATATATTTGGGCTTTTTGAAGCTTCTAAGTTACAGACTATGTACCGGCTATCTTAGATTCTATAATTACAAACTCAATCAAACTAAAACAGAGTTATTACAATACAGAAATCATCAATCTTCAATCTTCAATACTCTAAGTCTTTAAGCTCTTGGATCATCATCAAAATCAACATTCTTCATGATCATTATTTGCAACATCAAGTCCTTGAATGTTCAACAGAGATATCCAATGAGAATGCATTCTTCAATGTCTTTGTTCTCGAACCTCATTTTCTCAATCTATTTATTTGCCTTTCTTTTTCTTGTCACATTTTGTTTATGGTTTACTCGTGAGAACCTTATAGTTAGAGACAAAACACTAATTCCCTTTTATTAACTAATATTCATAAGATGATTATCATAAATTTTTATTTTATTTTATCTTTATTTTATAATAATTTTCTTATAATTTGTTAAATCACAATTGGACCCATCATTATAGTCACATAATAGAATTAATTTAATTAATAATTCTAACATTATGCCTTTACTATAAATAGGAATAATCTTCTAGAATTTTGCTATGTTTTAAGAGCTTTATAGGTTATATTCCTTTATTTTAACAATCAGTAATATAGTAATCTTAACAAACATATTTAAAATAAATTTTCATATCATAATAAAAAAAATATTTAAAATAAATTCTCATATTATATTAAAATATATATATATATATATATATATATATATATATATATATATATAGATAGATAGATATAGATATAGATATAGATATATAGATATAATTTTTGGACAAAATCAATTTTTAAAATAAGATTTATATATTATAATTTATTTTATCATATCTTTAAATTAGATTTTCAATATATAATTTTACATGCATTGTTTTTTCTTTATTTTTTATACAATAAAATTATAGTGTCTTTTTTCATTTCTTTTCATCTTTATCAAACAACCTAAAACCTATTTCAATTTTTTGATCTATGTTATTTTCTTCCGCTTTCCTTTACTAAGTGTTCATGGCCAATTTCATGACTCATAATTCATAAGTTTATCATATATTTTTATCCAAAGATTGAAAATCCATATAACCATTTCATAAATGTATCATACACAATGGAAAAAGTAAAATCCTTCAAACTTATAATTAGGGTACATAAATAAATTTAAGAATAAATTAAGGTTCATGCTAATTTGATAGAAAAATATCTAAATTCATAATTAGCGTCTATCATAATTTGGGAAAACATAATTTGAAAGAAACTATCATAAGAGAATAATCATGAATCTAATAACAAACTCGATACCATATGCAAATCATTATGTATATTTCTTATATTCCTCATACATTATAAAAAACTACTCTATAAAATCTTTAGATTCATGATTTTCACATTATAACATAAATCATACTAATAAGACTAACCTTGATCCATGAGAGATATCCAATGAGAATACATTCTTCAATGTCTTTGTTCTCCAACCTCATTTTCTCAATCTATTTATTTGCCTTTCTTTTTCTTGTCACATTTATCTGATGGTTTAGTGTGAGATGAACCTTATAGTCGAGACAGAACCCTAATTTTCTTTTATTAACCAACATTCATCAAGATGATTATCGTAAATTTTTATTATATTTTATCTTTATTTTATTATAATTTCCTTATATTTTGTTAAATCTCATTTAGACCTATCATTATAGTCATATAATATAATTAATTTAATTAATAATTCTACCATTATGCCTTTACTATAAATAGGAATGATCTTCCAGAATTTTGCTTTGTTTTAAGAGCTTTATAGGTTATATACCTTTATTATAACAATAAGTAATATAATAATCTTAACAAAACATATATAAATAAATTTTCATATCGTATTGAAAAAAATATTTAAATTAAATTCTCATATCATATTATATATATATATATATATATATATATATATATATATATATATAAATCTAATTTTTGGACAAAATCAATTTTTAAAATAAGATTTATATTTCACTTATATATTATAATTTGTTTTATCATATCTTTAAATTAGATTTTCAACATATAATTTTACATGCATTGTTTTTTCTTCATTTTTTATATAATAAAATAATAGATTCTTTTTTAATTTACTTTCTTCTTTATCAAACAACCTAAAAACTATTTCACTTTTTTTATACTTTCTTATGCTTCCCTTTGCTAAGTGTTCATGGCCAATTTCATGACTCATAATTCATAAGTTTATCATATTTTTTATCCAAAGATTAAAAAACCATATAACCATTTTATAAATGTATCATACACAATGGAAAACGTAAAATCCTTCAAACTTATAATTAGGGTTCAGAAATAAATTTGGGGATAAAGTAGGGTTCATGCTAATTTGATAGAAAAATATCTAACTTCATAATTAGGGTTTATATTAATTTGGGAAAACATAATTTGAAAAAAACTATCATAAGATAATAATCATGAATCTAATAACAAGTTGGGATACCACATGTAAATTATTATGTAGTTTTCTTACGTTCCTCATTCATTCCAGAAAACTACTCTACAAAATCTTTAGATTCATGATTCTCACATAATAACATAAATCATACTAAGAAGACTAAGTTTGATCCATGAGAGATATCCAATGAGAATACATTCTTCAATGTCTTTGTCCTCCAACCTCATTTTCTCAATTTATATCTTTGCCTTTCTTTTTCTTGTCACATTTTTTTGGTGATTTACTCGTGAGAACCTTATAGTTATAGACAAAAACCTTATTCCCTTTTATTAACTAACATTTATCAAGATGATTATCATCAATTTTATTTTATTTTATCTTTATTTTATAAGAATTTCCTTATTTTGGAAAATCACATTTGGACCTATCATTGTAGTCACATAATAGAATTAATTTAATTAATAATTTTAACATTATGCCTTTACTATAAATAGGAATGATCTTCCATAATTTTGCTATGTTTTAAGAGCTTTATAGGTTATATGCCTTTATTATAACAATCAGTATATATAGTAATCTTAACAAACATATTTAAAATAAATTTTCATATCGTATTAAAAAAATATTTAAAATAAATTCTCATATCATATTAAAATATATATATATATATATATATATATATATATATATATATATATATATATATATATATATATATAGATAGATAGATAGATAGATAGATAGATAGATAGATAGATAGATAGATAGATAGATAGATAGATAGATAGATAGATAGATAGATATAGATCTAATTTTTGGACAAAATCAATTTTTAAAATAAAGTTTATATTTCACTTTATATATTATAATTTATTTTATCATATCTTTAAATTAGATTTTCAATATATAATTTGACATGCATTGTTTTTTCTTTATTTTTTATACAATAAAATAATAGTTTCTTTTTTCATTTATTTTCATATTTATCAAACAACCTAAAAACTATTTCACTTTTTCTATCTTTGTTATTTCCTTCCGCTTTCCTTTGCTATGTGTTCATGGCCAATTTCATGACTCATAATTCATAAGTTTATCATATTTTTTATCCAAAGATTGAAAAACCATCTAATCATTTTATAAATGTATCATACACAATGGAAAACGTAAAATCCTTCAAACTTATAATTAGGGTTCATAATAAATTTGGGGATAAATTAGGGTTCATGCTAATTTGATAGAAATATATATAAATTCATAATTAGGGTTTATCTTGATTTGGAAAAACATAATTTAGAAAAAACTATAAAAAAATCATGAATCTAATAACAAGCTTTGATACCATATGTACATCATTATGTAGTTTTCTCAAGTTCCTCATTCATTATAGAAAACTACTCTACAAAATCTTTAAATTCATGATTTTCACATTATAACATAAATCATACTAAGAACACTAACATTGATCCATGAGAGATATCCAATGAGAATACATTATTCAATGTCTTTGTTCTCCAACCTCATTTTCTCAATCTATTTCTTTGTCTTTCTTTTTCTTGTCACATTTTTCTGATGGTTTACCTGTGAGAAGAACCCTAATTTCTTTTTATTAGCCAACATTCATCAAGAAGATTATCGTAAATTTTTATTTTATTTTATTTTATCTTTATTTTATTTAAATATCCTTATATTTTGTTAAATGAGTGGTGATATTTTAACAACTGGAAATCATACAACCCTTCAAACAACTCACTTTTATTAATATAATAATCTATAGAATGATTTAATAAAAATAAAAATAAAGTAAAACTATTATTATAATATTAAAATAGAGTTGTTTATAGGAGTTGTATGGATTTGGGTTGTCAAAGTATCATTTTCTTTATTATAAATAGGAATGATCTTCCAGAATTTTACTTTCTTTTAAGAGCTTTATAGGTTATATGTCTTTATTATAACAATAAGTAATATAATAATCTTAAAACACATATTTAAAATAAATTTTCATATGGTATTAAAAAATATTTAAAATAAATTCTCATATCATATTAATATATATATATATATATATATATATATATATATATATCTAATTTTTCAACAAAATCAATTTTTAAAATAAGATTTATATTTCACTTATTTATTATAATTAATTTTATCATATCTTTAAATTAGATTTTCAATATATAATTTTACATGCATTGTTTTTTCTTTATTTTTTATACAATAAAATAGTAGTTTCTTTTTTCATTAATTTTCATCTTTATGAAACAACCTAAAAACTAATTGACTTTTTTTATCTTTGTTTTTTTTGTTCCGCTTTCCTTTACTAAGTGTTTATGGCCACTCATAATTCATAAGTTTATCATATTTTTTATCCAAAGATTGAAAAACCATATAACCATTTTATAAATGTATCATACACAATGAAAAACGTAAAATCCTTCAAACTTATAATTAGGGTTCGTAAACTAGCATTTATCATGATGGTTATCATAAATTTTTATTTTATTCTATCTTTATTTTATAATATTTTTCTTATATTTTATTAAATCACATTTGGACTCATGATTATAGTCACATAATAGAATTAATTTAATTAATAATTCTAACATTATGCCTTTACTATAAAATAGGAATGATCTTCGAGAATTTTGCTATGTTTTAAGAGCTTTATAGGTTATATAACTTTATTATAACAATCAGTAATATAGTAATGTTAACAAACATATTTAAAATAAATTTTCATATCGTATTAAAAAAATATTTAAAATAAATTCTCATATCATATTAAAAAATATATATAGATCTAATTTTTGGACAAAATCAATTTTTAAAATAAGATTTATATTTCACTTATATATTATAATTTATTTTATCATATCTTTAAATTAGATTTTCAATATATAATTTTACATGCATTTTTTTCTTTATTTTTTATACAATAAAATAATAGTTTCTTTTTTCATTTATTTTCATCTTTATCAAACAACCTAAAAACTATATCACTTTTTCTATCTTTGTTATTTCCTTCCGCTCAGTGGCGGATCTTGACCAGTAAGTCTTGGGGACCAATTATAAAAAAAATTATATAATAATAAATAAAAATAAGATATTTATTTAAAATTATGTCCTTCGTTCTTTTAAATGTTTGAATTCATCAATAATGGAATCAAAACTAAAGTTTTCAGCTATTTCTTTCTCAATATAAATGATCATATTATCTCGCAAGAATTTAATCTTCCAGTCTATTTCGTAGTCATGTTTTTATAATCTTCATTACAGAAAATATTCTCTCAGTTGTAGTTGTAGAAACAAGAAGAGTTAAAATAAGATGAATTAAACGATTTATTAAGTAAAATGTACCTGACTTACCTGTTTTTGTCAAAGATTGACATAATTCAAGCATGGTAGACAAATTCTTCAAATCTGGATGGTTAGGAGCATCAAGTATAAAATGATGAAGTTGAAATTTTAAATTAATCTTCTCTTATTCACAAAAATCCAAAGGATAAAATTTGTTCACAAGTGTGCATATATGATCAATGTTAAAATTTTTATAAACATCATTTGGAATTAAAGCATTGCTTAAAGTTAAAAGTTCCATTGTTTTCTCACTAAACCTATCATTTAATTCTTGTAATTGTTTATCCACTGTAATAAAAAATATGTTCACCCAAAAATGATGTTCTACTGTAATACAATCTTTTTTATGTCGAGAACGACCTTGACGTGCTACACAGGTAGAATTAAAATTAGGAATATCAATGTCATGTTGCTCACAAAACAATATCACATCTTTCAACAAATCTTGCCAACCCTCCTCTCTTAATTTTTGAATCAAAATTTTAGTCGAATAGACTAACTGCATAGCATTATGCATATCTTGAGATTGTTTATGTAAAGCTTGACAAAGACAATCAGTAATTTCCATAATTTCTTTCATCATATGTAAAATCAATACAAACTCAAACTTAACCAAAATATTATAAGCAGCATCAGCATCACCCCTTTGAATTAGTTAGGCAAGTTCATCTATTGCTACTGTACTTCTAGTTTGTTGTATTTTATTTAATTTACAATTTCCATTGAATTTTTTAGTTTATCTTATTCTAGTTATTTTATTTATTCAGTGCTCATTTTAATTTCTGTTATTTAATTGTTTAGAATTATTATTTCAGTATTGCATAATTTTCATTTTCAATTAGTCTCATTTTCAATTCCAATTTGCAATTTAGTTTTAGAGTTATATCTTTCAAAAATTTCAAATTTAATTATTGCACTATTTTATTTCAAAGCAATTCTTGATTTTTGCACTTTTAATTAAAAGTACTTTATTTTAATTTTATAAATTTAATTATTTAAATTTTGTTTCCATTTCATTTTAATTGTCGTTAATATTCTATAGTAATATAATTTTTATTTTTATTATTTTGCATCAATTTATTTCTTTTTCACTCTTCCATTCATCCCCTATTTACTTGTTATTTACTTGTTTTAGAGAGAATTATATGTGATAACAAGTATGTTCCTATAATTGTGTCCTTGTGAAATTCGACACGGGTTAATTATGCTGCATTAGTTTAGCAACTTGTTTATTTTTTTTATCAGTATTTTGTGCGACCAAAATACTATTATCAAATGGCGCCATTGTTGGAGACACAATTGTGTTGCGTAACATTGTCTAATATCATTCTCTTTTTTTTTTCTACTTTACTAAAAAAAATTCAAAATAAAAAATTCAAAAATAAAAAAAGTTTATGCTCACTAACCCTTCTCACAGGAAATTCTGGATAAGTCATCCTTACAAGAAATAACTTTTTTTTATCGGCAACAAAGAATAAAATTAATAGAAATACAATGGGGTACTTCAACACAAATACATATGAAAAAAGCTAGATGAATGAAAATAAAAAACACACCATGTTGGTGTTGCAAGTAGCATCAATTGTCCTGTGGCGGAGGCTGGGTGGGCTGAGTCACAATCGAATCGTGGCGCTTGGGCTGTTACTCTTAAGTAAAAAGAGTTGCGCTCTGACTAATAGCTATAGCTTTTGGCCTAGTGGTAAGCGCTCGATCCTAATAAGTGGTATCAGAGCTTGGTTAGATAAGATATTTCTAAACGATCTGTCAAGATGTCTATGCAGAATCAGGTTTACAGGGAAGGAGCCTCAATAAACAGACCACCATTATTTGAAGGAGAAGACTATCAGTTTTGGAAAGCAAGAATGGAAATATTTTTACAAACACTAGATTATGGTGTTTGGGATGCTGTACTCAATGGTCCCTACATTCCGATGAGAAAAACGAAGTCTGGAGCTGTTCCAAAGACTTTTGATCAATGGACGCCAGATGAAAACAAGCGTGCCCAATATGATGTAAGAGCCCGAAACGCTATTGTTTCTACCTTAACTCGTAATGAATTTTTCAGGGTCTCACAATGCAAGACGGCAAAAGAAATATGGGACACTCTTGAAATAACACATGAAGGAACAAATGAAGTAAAGCGAGCATGTAAGAACACACTCATCCAGGAGTATGAATTATTTCAAATGCAGCAAAATGAAAGCATCACGGATTTCCAAACACGCTTCACACACATAGTAAATCACTTGAAAGCATTAGGAAAGAGTTTTGACAATGAGGAGTTGAACACAAAGATCTTGAAATCCTTAGACAGGAATTGGCAACCAAAGGTCACTACTATTACAGAATCAAAAGATCTCACAAAAATGAATATTGCTACTCTATTTGGAAAGCTGCAAGAACATGAGATGGAATTACAAAGGTTAAAGAACGGTGAACAAAATCAAACCAAGATGATAGCTCTAAAAGCAGAAAAATCTTCATAAGACGAAAGCGAAAATGAAGGTAAGTTTTTGGACTCCGATATGTTTCTTTTTGTTAAACAATTTTCTCGCTTTATAAAGAACAGGAAAAAGAGACAACAAAGAAAGGAGGAAACAAATAAATTTCATTGCTATGAATGTGGAAAACCTGGTCATATCAAATTAGATTGTCCGAAACCTAAGAAAGAGAAGAAAGATGTGAAAGAGAAGAACGATACCTATAAGAGCAAACGTAAAACTTATATTGCTTGGGAGGATAATGATTCTTCCACAACACAAGAGAGTTCTTTCGAAAGCAGTGATGGAGAAGAAGCAAATCTTTGCTTGATGACAAAAAGTGATGATGAAGCCTCATCACAGGTAAGTAGTACAAATTCCTTAAATGAATATGATAAGTTATTTAAAGAATATCAAGATATGTATGAAGATTTTACCAAGTTATCTAAGAAATACTATGCACTTAGGCAAAAGTTTAATGCATTAGAAAATATTGTTGGTATTCTTGAAAAAGAAAATGAGTGCTTAAAGAAAGATGTTGAGAAATCTAAAACTTTGTCTAAAAATAAAGAAGTTGCTAAACCTTGTGAAAATTGTAATCTTTTGGAAAATGAGATTTTCAAGTTAGAGAAAATAATAAGCAATTTTTCAAAATCTTCTGAAAATCTTGATTCGATATTAGGTTATAAAAGAGGAAATTCTAGCGAAGCTGGACTTGGTTACAAACCTAAAGAAAGTCTAGAACCTCATAAAACTATTTTTGTGAAAGAGTCAAGGAAAACAGATGTGAAACCAGTTTCAAAAACTTTAAGAAACACATTTAGACCTTTTCAAAGAAAACCAACATGTTTTTATTGCATGAAATTAGGTCATACATCAAATATATGTTACATAAAACATTTTGGCATATCTAATGGAAAATATGAATGGGTGCCTAAAGGAACAAAGCATTTATACATATCTAGATGATAATTTGAGCATCTAATTGATTATCAGAATCAGATTTTTTTTTCTTGTTGTCATAATCAATTATGTTGAAAGTTTGAATTTATGAAAATTTGAAATTTGAATTTGAAATTTGGGATTAGAAATTTGAATTTGAAATTTTAAATTTGTTGCAATTTGAATTTGAAATTTGAAATCTGGAATATGAGTGCATTTGAATTTGAAAGTTGCCTAAATAAGAAGACTGCAATGGAGGGAAAGTACTGCATTTAATTCCATTATCTCTATAATCATTTTATTCCCCTATCTTTCTCTCTCTTCATTTGTCTTGGGTATCCTAGATATTGTTTCCTTAATATGATATTCTTTTCTATGACACTTTTTAATGCATTATCTTCTCTACCTTGATTTATATACTAATAGGTACAAATTTGTTCTCAGTTTCTATTGCAATATTTTTCATAATTATCAATGAAACAGAAAAATATTTTGATGATATTAATCTGTGTGAAACAGGGAGAGATTTTTTTTCTCTTATAATATTTTTCATAATTATCAATGAAACATGGAAATATTTTGATGATATTAATCTGTCTAAAGCAGGGGGAGATTTTCTCTTATAATATTTTTTTAATTATCAATGAAACATGAAGATATTTTGATGATATTAATCTGTGTGAAATAGGGGAATATTTTTTCTTATAATATCTTTTTATGATTATCAATGAAACAGGGGGAGATTTTTTTATGAATTAAAATACGTGTGAAATTCTTTCCTATATAAATTAAACAAGGGGAGTTAAGAGAAGTATTTGCTCATATGAGTTAGGGAGAGTCTTGTTATTAATATATCCAGGCGGAGATTAAGAGACTCTGACACTTGATACAAATCTGTGCTAATCTTGAGCTGGCTATATAGAGTCAAGCATTTTAATTCATTTCAGGTGTTTCCTTGATCTCATCAAAAAGGGGGAGATTGAAAGCAATAAGGGGGAGATTGATGGAAATGTTCCTGCATTCCCAAAAGATGATTTTGATGATGATTCAAGTCAACACCATTCAAGATGAATTTAAGGACAAGTTGAATTTATGACGTAGGTGACAATGTGAAACATTTCCCTACATGCCCAATATATGTTTTTGATAAAGATGATGATTCAAGCAAGCCCAAGATGATTCCTGAAGACTAGATAGAGTCTTAGAATACTGGATATGGAGGTACAAGTTGATGAAGTAATATTATGCATAAGCCTCCAAAGCACAAGTGTGATAAAATTCATAACATGATATTTTTCACTGTCATAATTAATTATGATGCACCAGAAATGGAAAAATGATTTTCTCTATCATAATTAATTATACTGGTAATATAATCAATTATGGCAATTCAAATTTGAAAAATATATCCATTTCAAAGAATAAATGTTTTTGAATACATCCTGATTTTCTTTATGATATTATGAATGTCCAACGACTATTTTCTGATGCTATTTTTCTATTTAATTAAGTTTTGATGAAAAATAAAAAACACACAATTACAGAATTCGAAAAATACAATTTACATTCAATTAGTTTTGAGAAAAGAATTCTGAGCAAGGAAATAGATATATTTTACACCTTTTGAGAAAACCCTCTTCTCTACTGCCTTCTGTGCTTTCATTGTTAATCACACTTGTTCTTGGAGATTGGCATTCTACAGACTTCTACAATTTGTTGTCTCCATTACCCAGGTGTGTCTGTTCTTATTTTTATTACCTTCATCCTTTTTGCATTGGTGGAAAATGAGGTGTTTTTCATCCCTAGTATGATTTTAGGGAGGGGTTCATCCTTAGTGAGATTCTAAGGAGGTGTCTTTCATCCTTTGATTTGTTCAGAGGAGGTGTTCATCCCTAGTGGGATTCTAGGGAGGTGTTCATCCTTAGTGGGTTTCTAAGGAGGTAATTGTCTTTTTAATTAGTTTACTTTTTACTGGTTCTTTTGCTGAGTTGATTGTAATTTGTAAACTGAATTTGAAAGATAGTGAATGGGGAGTCACTCTTGTTTTAAGAGTTGACTGGGAACTGGATGTAGGGTTGGCAATACCCAAACCAGTATAAATCTCTGTGTGCTCTTCTCTTTCCCTTATCTCTTTCTCTTTTCCTAATTATATTATTGCTTCCACTTTAACAAATTATTGACTCACAAATAAATTTTTAATTTGACATCTATTTTAATTTGTGCATCTATTCACCCCCTCTAGATGCCATTTGTCTAACAATTGGTATCAGAGCCAAGGTCACGAGTTCGATTCCTGGTGGGCAATTGTTAAGGGGGAGATTGTTGCGGGTTGCACAATTGTCCCGTGGCGCAGGCTAGGTAGGCCAAGTCACAATCGGTGGCGCAGGCTAGATGGGCCAAATCACAATCCAAGTGGGATTCCTCGTAGGACAATTGCTAAGGGGGAGATCGTTGCAGGTAGCATCAATTGTCCTGTGGCGGAGACCGGGTGGGCCGAGTCACAATCGAATCGTGGCGCTTGGGCTGTTACTCTTAAGTAAAAAGAGTTACGCTCTGACTAATAGCTATAGCTTTTGGCCTAGTGGTAGGCGCTCGATCCTAACAGTTGGATCACAAGGAAAAAAGCTCAAGAGCACAAGTTCAATTATCCCAGCGGTACTTAAAGAAACTAGCTTCGGATAAAATGCTAACAATAACATGGCTTACAACAAGGCTAAAAATAGGCTTTGCAAGAAATAACTTGGTAGTGAGAGTGCATGTGTAAGAGGGTTCTGGGTAGGAAAGACTTGGTATATAAGCGCAGTGGTGGATCTTCTTGGGAGCTGAGGGAGGTCGTGACCCCCCCCCATGTAATTTATGATTTTGACCCCCAAACTTAATGAATATTTAATATATTTACTTATATATTTACAATTTTATCCTCGTAGCCCCTCCTCAGCTTTGTAACTCTCATATAATTTATGATTTTGTCCCCCTCAAACTTAATGATCATTTAATATATTTAAGTATATATTTACAATTTTATCTTTTCACTCTTTCATCTTCTTACTTCATTTTATATTTATTTATTATTTATTAATAATATATTATTTGGCCCCTCCAAGATCAATGATCAAGATCCGCCACTGCTTAAGTGTGTCCATTAGTGACTCACCTCTCTTTTTTGGGAACCTACCTGGTGTACTTGTTCACAATCTACCATTGTCATTCCAGTAAACAAGTGATTTTGAAGATATGAACTTTGAAAGAACATTGGACGAATTAACATCTTTGGTACGACAATTGGCCATAAACCAACACACATTTCAACAACAACATATGTATGTAGGATATGCATCTTCGTAGATCATCCCACTTATGTATGTCTTCAACTTTAGGAAACACCAAGCTTAATTAGGGAAGCAGTGGGCGATATATTCCCTGAACAATAACATTACAGGCAATTAAATTCATATAGCCCATAACAGGAGTACAACCCATACTTGACCACATATAATTATAGTTGGAGAGACCATCCAAACTTGAAATATAATGCTATCTTCCAGTGGCAGATCTTGACCATTGATCTTGGGGGGCTAAATAATATATTATTAATAAATAATAAATAATATAAAAGAAAGAAAGAAGATGAAAGGGTGAAAAGATAAAATTCAAGATATATACTTAAATATATTAAATGATCATTAAGTTTGAGGGAAACAAAATCATAAATTATATGAGAGTTACAAGACTGAGGAGAGGTCTGAGAGGATAAAATTGTAAATATATAAGTAAATATATTAAATGTTCATTATGTTTGGAGGGGGTCAAAATAATAAATTACATTGGAGTTACAAAATTTTGGGGGGGGGGGAGGGCAACGGCCCCTTCAACTCCCAAGAAGATCCGCCACTGCTATCTTCGACATGGATTAACTATATTGCATTAGTTTAGCAACTTATTTATTTATTTTTATCAGTATTTTGTACGACCAAAATGTTGTATCAATTATCCTTCCCAATGATTAATATCAACATTTCATTTAGAAATATTTTGGTGTACTTTGAAGATGAGAGATAGGATGATGATGTTACCATGATTAAATTGGATTGTCCCAATTTCTATTTTACAAAAGTTTGACCTAACAATGCATAAGTTGCACCCTTCTGTGTTCTTCCTTATGATAAATAACCATTCATATTCTACTTACTTCAATGACTTTCAAAGGTAGGCAACAAATAAACAAAGAAAATGAGTTAATTTTCTACCTTCCTCTAGAGAATAGGTTTGGCTGCAAACCCAATCTAAGTCTATTTCAAGATTTTTTATGTCCATCATCTTGTATTCAAATATTTCATGATTTGATTCTTCTAATGAACATGGACCACTAATTACTTCTATATAAGCTATCTTAAGCCAAGCCATATTTTCATCCGATTCTATTATTCATAAGCGTAATTCATATTCTACCTACTCTCATGGCTTTGGCAAGTGACCAACATGCAAATGAAGAAAATGAGCTTATTCGCTCCCTTCCTCAAGAGATAGGTTTGGGTGGAGCCCCCTCTCTCCATCTCGTTTCAAGACTTCTGGTGCCCATCATATTGTATTCAAGGAGCATACAATTTTCAAAAATATTTCCAAGCAAAAGATAATGATGTTTTTATTGTCAGCTTTCCAAAATCAGGTACTACTTGGTTGAAAGCTCTTACTTTTGCCATATTGAACCATCAACGTTGTTCCTCTTTCGATAACCATCCATTACTCACTTCCAATCCTCATGAACTCGTGCCTTTCCTTGAATTGACTCTGTCTCGTGATATCCATCACCAAATTCTTCACTTATCCAACATTAGTGAGCCAAGGCTTTTGGGTATCCACACACCATTCCTTTCATTACCCAAGTCCTTTAAAGAATCAAACTGTAAGATAATTTATATCTGTAGGAATCCATTTGACATTTTTGTTTCAGCTTGGGAGTTCTTTCCTAAAGCCAAGTCAGTGTCTTTACCTACGTTACCAATGGAGGAAGCATTTGAGAAGTTTTGCGATGGTATTATGGCGTTTGGCCCATGGTGGAGTCATATGTTAGGTTACTGGAAGGAGAGTATAGCTAGACCACACAAAGTAATGTTCTTGAAATATGAGGATCTTAAAGAAGATACTGAATTTCATGTGAAAAGAATTATTGAATTCTTGGGTTGTCCTATTGGTGAAGAAGGAGAGAATAACATACATATTAAAAGCATAATCAAACTTTGCAGCTTTGAGAAGATGAAGGATTTGAAAGTGAATAAGATGGGATATTTTGACAATGTTGTAGATAAAAGATATCTTTTTCGAAAGGGTGAAATAGGAGATTGGATAAACTACTTTTCTCCTTCTATGATAGAAAAATTGTCTAAAATTGTTGAAGAAAAATTAACTGGAACAGGTTTGTCATTTCAAATCAATCACTAAATTACAAGGTAATAATATTCACATAGGAACCAATGTGTTGGTATTGTGTCATCTTTGTTTTAGCTAAATAAAGTGGGATTTGTATATATTTTTTCCTGCATCTTTCATTTCTCACTAGTGCAAAAAGGGGCTTTTACGTCAGGTATTTAGGGCTTTTTACGTCGTATTTAAGTCTGACGTAAAAGCGGGAGACGTAAATTTACGTCGGACCCTTTTACCCGACGTAGATTTACGTCGATTATGAAGATACGACGTAATTTTGCGTGGCATATACAATAAATAGACGTAAAAACCTTTTCAATTTAAAAAAAAAAAA